>BSBM01000753.1:13682500-14282500 GCA_027924585.1 Larix kaempferi | reverse complement strand
ATCTTAGTCATTTATTGTTGGATTATTTAAAATTGCTCAATTTTAGTTGTTTATCCCTTGAAAAAACAGTGGTGACTAATGTTTTTAGTCGTTTAGTCACTTATCTCTCATTTTGTACTAGTGTTTAGTCTTCTTCCTGGGAGGTTCATCATCCTCAACAGCATGAGCATGATATCTTCTTTTGATGTTCTTCTTCTTGTGGTTGTTGTTGTTGTTCCTTTTGTTCTTGGGACAATCTGAAGCAAAATGTCCTTTCTCATTGCATGTATAGCATCTCATATCTTTCTTCTCTTTAGGATGGTAGTGAGAAAAATTCTTTTGATGAGGTGGCTCCCTCTTGAACTTCCTTTTCTTGGTGTGTACTTGTGAGAGCCTAATCTTCACTTCCCATCTTTTCTTCTCAGGCCACAAGCCTAGCTTCTTCTTGAGAAAATTCCTCTTGTAGTCTACTAAACGAGATCAATTTCTTTCTTGCACGGATTCCTTGGATGAAGGAGTCCCATGAACTAGGTAGGCCATTCATCTTTTGATTTATGTTCTTTCCTTCCAACAACTTGGTCAAGGAGTCAAACATATCCTTAGGTGTCTTTAGGGAAAACACATGAGGTATGAGATTGTCTTTTATAGAATCATCAATGATTCTCTTAGCCTTGACCAGGTTCTTCTCGTGTAAGGATTTAGCCTCTTCTTCCTCTGGAACTACAACCTCTTCCTTTATGTAGTTGTCCAACTCATTCTCTTCTAGGATTAACCCAATCCTATACTTCCATGCTCAGAAGTTATCAGCCCCTTCAAGCTTATCTTCAAGCTTGGTGTGGTGAGACATTTTAAGGAGAAACTCAAATGGAAATAAAAGATTTAGGTCTTACTACTTGATTTGCTAAAAACTGGATCTCGAGCTCGATTAGTGTTTGTGAGAAAAACCCTAAAAATTCAAAATTTGAATTTCAAATTTCTGAAAGGATAGAAAGATGCGCCTTGTTGAGCTGGTCAAGCTGGGATACTCAAATTCTGAATTTTGCAAAGTTTCACCCCTCAAAATTGCTTTTGAAGCTTCCAGATTCACTCGAGAGGACCCTGAATTAGGGTTTGATTTTCCCGGAGCTTCACCCAACCAAGAAGTTCGATCCAAAGCTCTAAACCTCAATTTTTTAGAGGATCTTCCAGCCGTGGTATCAGATTTCATAAATTCCAATTTTGCAGAAACCCTAATTTTTAGGTCAAAAACTAAAAATGCTCATAATTGAATTTTGTCTCAACAAGAAGATGCGCCCTTGCTAGGAGATTCAATCTAGCCTCTTTCCTTTGATGATCTGTGGAGAAGAACCCAAATATTAAGAATCCATAGCTTCAGCAGCTGCATAGTGCCTTCTTCTTAGGTTAGGTCTGATACCATGTTAATTTTTTCGATAATTTCATTCCATTATCATTCAGGATCACTAAGAGAATAACATGTACAACATATCAATCATAGACATAAAAGTAATCACATAAGAGACACAGAGTTTCACTGGGGAAAACCAAGAAGGTAAAAAATCTTGCAACTTCCTCAGGGATAAGATAAGCCACAAACCAAGATCACAATGATCAAATCCAATAAGATGTCTCTAGTAGATGCTCCTCCTCCTCCACTAGTGCGCCACTTTCTCTATTAGCTATGCGAGCTTGAGAAGTGAGTGAATGAATAGAATGAGAGACACAACCTCTCTATTTATACACTGACTTGACGTGCCAATAATCCAATAGGGCCGACTTGCTACTCAAGCCTAATAACCCAACCACATGACCTAACTAGGGCCGACCCCTTACTGGTGGTCTAATAACCCATCAATACAAATGACGACACTTACAATGTAACTTGTGACACTTGCAAATACAAATGACGACACTTCCCATCAAAGGAATAATACATCTCTATTGGATATACAAAAAAGTACAAATCTAATATACAAGTGAATATCTTCCGAAGTTACAAATACATCAACATTTAGGGAAGAGCCCGTCAACTATACTTTTAAAGGTATAATGTTTAGGTTTTTTTTTTTATCAACAAGCCACAATGGCTGGGTTGTAAACCCTACTGCGAGGAACCTTACTGTACTCAAATTTTTGGTTCAAGGTTTCGAACTGTAGCATTGTTCATTCCTTTTTTTAGTGTATGAATGAAAAATACTTGAAAAGATTGAGAGAAGCTTATGCTTAGGGTTTTGCACCCTGGGAAACCCCATAGATTTAAATAGATAATAATATCCTATTGTTAGCAGTTATTTTTCACAGTGTTGGTATGGAGGTGAAATGAGGGGATAACCCTAAAAATTTTGATAAAAAACCCGGGATTACCTTTGTTTTTCCATAACTAGGTGCTAAAGGGACAAAAAAGGATGAAAAAGGGGAGCATATTACTATGGTTTAAGGGAATATTGCGTTAGGCATACTGCAGGAAGGTCCACACCGTCGGATGGGCGCAACAGAGAGATCTGCAGCTATCATTGATCATCGCATAACCAAGTTGCACTAGGAATAGAGGCATGAGTGGTTGCGATGGGAAGTACCGTTGGACAGATGGCAACAAGAGGAAACATTGCAAAGGATATAAGAGGTGAGTGGTATCATTTTGATAGCATTGCGATGGCACCAAGATGTAAAGGCAAGTGTTCGGATATGTGGATGATCCGGAAAAGGCAGAGTGGTAGCCTATGGTCAAGGCCAAGGGTCCCACAGTAATGAATGCAATGTGACTAAGTAAATAGATGATATTCCCCCTAAGTAGATCGACGGTCTTGGATGATCATCGCATCTAGAAGATGCATGCCAAAAAAGGAAAAGGTGGTAGCGATGGAGAAACCCACTAGACAGGTGTCAGAGCCAGAGTCCATCACGAGGCATGGAAGTGGTATCTACCACCGCGTTGGGGTGTTCACGATACCACTTCGTGGACAGGTGGTGCACGGAAAACGGTAGACAGATGGTAGTTGTCAAATCAAGTGGTTAAATAGAGGCCAAATCTGACAACGGAGATCGGTGTGTGTGGAACCAACGCTAGAGATTGTTAGACAACTGACGGGAAATATTAATGGATAAGGAAGTGAGGCTTGTATATATATAGTCGTCGATGGTTAAAGGTGATGTTTTTCCGAGAGCCCATCTGGACCAGGGGTTTCAAGTCACGGGGCGATGAGATTTTCTCAAGCGGCCAACATAGGAAAAGACCATAGCTGTCACTGATAGACCCTGTTGAGTTCGCCCCTTTGGCGATATCAATGTACCTACTACAAAATGACCATTCTGATTTCCCCCCCAGGCACTTCGGTCATCTCCTTGTTTTTCCAAATCCCCCCCAAAAGTAGGAAAACCTCTGTGAAGGTTTCCTTGCTAACCCTTATGGGTGTTTAAAGGAAAGAATTATCTACCCAGAGACGAAAGTGGAGTGATACCGGACTCCGAAGTGGGATAGTATTTGACCAAAGGTATTCACCCGCAAGCTATAGGCTCCTCCTGTACTAGTGACTTCAGGCCTCGACACCAGACAGGGGGCAGGGACTGAGATGAAGAAACAATGGCGACATCGACCCCAGCCATACAGGGGCAAGGGTATTTTTCTAAAGGAAATATAAACATGCTAGTGAGAGATTATACTTGTATATAAGTCTCTCGTTGATCATTTGCACCCTTTGTCACATCTGTCAAAGACAGGTTCATCTATAAACCGTGGGGTCTTTCAGAGGAGACGTTGTCTCTATTCAGATACACGTTTTTCTCGTACAGGCTATTAGAGCATCAATGAATCAAAAAAGCGATCGGCTCCCCAAAACTAGGGGGGACGGAACAACATGGTAGGAGGGGAAAAACTTACCGGCACTGGTGGATGGGGTAGGTTATAATCTTGGTTGGCAATGATGAAGGAAGGGTTGGAGGAAGGTCACTTGTGCAAGATGACAAGTGATCCAAGTGGTTCAAAAGATTAGGTGACTCACATCTTTTGAAGTGTGCGAGAAGAGTGAGGTTAAGCATTGTCACGTGAGGGATGTCAGAAGGATAGACCGGCAAAGGAGCCTCTATCCGTTATCCCATATGATTATCGGTATGATGGAGGGTAGCTCTGCATCATCCTTGGCTACGATGTCTATCTGGGAAGCTTTGCAGAGCATGCTGAAGGTCATCTCAGACCTAGGGAATCATTATTACATGGTTATAGGGTCAGATCAGGATATCATGGCAGCTATGCCCACACGTAGCTACTGTCATCGTAGCTGCAATTATGGGTGTGGTTCTCCATCCACCGTGCGAGATCAGTCCATAGAAAGGATGGTGAAACTTGGGGCATCTTTCAGTTAGGATCAGATCATGGAGGAGGGACATGAAGCTAGGGTGGTTTTCATTCCAGAACAGGCATGGTCTGAGGTCGACCAAGAACATGCTCCTTTGTCTCCTAAGAGGTTCGAGCACGAGGAATCCAACTACGAGAGCAACGATGAGAAGGAGGAAAGGCGATAAGTGTTCAAAAAGGTTCGACGTCCGACAGAGAAGGGAATTGACGACGATAGGATGGATGACCAGCAAGGCATGGAGATCATCCATGATCTCGTACTCCCTATTGGGGGAGTGACACCTCCCCACCCTACTGAAGGATCACCAGCTGACAGCTCTCTGAGGATAGAAGACTTCTTTGATTCACAAGGACTATTGAAGACTTCAGAGTAAGGTGGTGCCCTGCTCATAGGATTTTTGTTTCCCATCTTAGTCAAATTGGTTTTGGACTTCAACATGTATGTAATATTCAAATTTGGGACTATCAAGGTTGCAGCATATTTCTGTTCAGTTCCTCTAGACTGATTCTAGGCCAAGAGCCTATAAAAAGCAATGTAATAGAATGAAAAAGTGTTGAAACCTTTTATGGGAATTTTTTGCATATTGTTCTGTAAGACATTTTGAGCTATATTTTGAATAAAGATTTGCAGAGCTAAGCCAATGTTTCTCAGGGATTCTTGTGTAACTAGTCTTGTAGTATGTTCTTTCTTTTTCTATGTGAATTGTGTATCTCTCATTGTTAATTCCAGTCTGTAACATTCTTTCATACTTGGTGCAGTGTGATAGCCAAGTAGAATTCCAAGAAATTATGCTCTACTTATCTCTTTCCAAGTATTCCACCATTATTTCTTTGCTAAAATTGATATAGGATTCATCATTGTATGCCTTATGTCGATGGATTGTTTCTTTCTCTTCTATTTCACCAATTAAAATCACTTTGTCTGCGAGCTGTTTTCTATCTCGCCCCCATGTAAATGCATTTGTGAAGCATTTGCGAACGAGTTTTCAAAGTTTCTTTGAATGTGACTCCATTTCCCAAATAAGATTCATATGTTTCACCCAAGCTACATTTAAACCATTTTGTTTCCAATAGAAATCTGATCTTTTGTATTGTTGTAATTGAATATCTTGAATGATTAATGCTGCTGTGTTTCTTCATTATTGACAATCTTGATGATTTCCAGTATTCTGTGAGTTTATAGAAAGAGCCCTCTCAGACTAAGCTAGGTCAGTAGCTTAAGTCTAAAGATTGGTTAGTGGTTACCCTAGCTTTCCCTCTCCCACCACCTAGGGGGTCATTTTGGGTTTTAACAAATTGGCACCATTTCCGAGGAAGGAAAATTTGTCCCATTGTCCCTGGAAGAACGACAAAGGTTTCAGATATGAAATACTAATGGTGAACAGTAGTCAGACATCGAGAAGGTTGTACCATTCACCTCGTGACTCCACTCAAGAGAAATTTCAGTATGAAGGTGACCCCACTGGGGAGATCGGTGATCTTGTATCATAATTGAGATGTTGAAATATTCTCATGGTAACTCCACTGGAGAATGATTGCATCTGCCTTAGACATGGAAGAATCAAGATTCAGGTATCAAAATGTCAATTTCTTCAATGAAATCTTGTACTTCTGTATCAGTCTCCTTTTACCATTATGTAAATATATCAAGAATCATTTTCTCCACCAAATACCTCTAGGTCAGGGGAAAACCTCATTTGTATATCCCTCTCTAGATCTCTCAAATGTATATCCTCCT
Source organism: Larix kaempferi (assembly GCA_027924585.1). Lineage (NCBI taxonomy): Eukaryota > Viridiplantae > Streptophyta > Pinopsida > Pinales > Pinaceae > Larix > Larix kaempferi. Next base: position 14,276,435 of record BSBM01000753.1, on the reverse strand, counting down.
TCAACCCCTAGCACTGATCCCATCGTTTCTTTTGAACCTTACAAGAGCCATATCTAGCTGTCCAAATCCCATAAGAGTGAGGTTGAAGACCCTCTCCTGGTACATACTCCTTTTCCTACCAGATCTCAGTTGAGATATAGCCCTTTGAAGATGCCCCTTGTTATCCATGACTATCCTCCCAAATACCACAAATACCTTCCTAGATTTGATGGAGAATCTGAGAGCCTTACTGCCGAGAAACATCTCCAAGGCTTTGAACATTTTCTTGATCTCTTTGAAGTAGAGCATGATGATGTTTGTATGAGGACTTTCGCCCAATATTTCCAACGGGATGTCAAACAATGGTTCAACCATTTGCAGCCTGGGTCTATAGATACATGGCAGAGGTTTTTTGATGTTTTCCTAGAATTTTGGTGTAAGAGAAAGTCACGGGACCTAGTTCTTTCATAGTTTTACTCCATGAAAAGACAAGAAGGAGAGGCCATGTCTAGCTGTAACCAAAGGTTTTCAATATTCTATTATGATATGCCAAGGGAAATTCAGTCCCCAGAGAATGCTGCTAAGTTACACTATGCATCTGTTTTTCCTCCGGATTTATCTTTTCTTTTGTTGAAAAGAAGGTCTACTAATTTGCAACATATGTTCCTCGATGCTTTGGAAGTTGAAGACCATCTTAGGATGTATGGAAAATTATTAAGCAAAGTTAAGGATGAAAGGATTGAAGAAGAAATAAGATTTGAAGAGAGGCACGAGCAAGGAGAAGTTTCTTTGCATCCCTGTTTTTCCCTGGATGCACAAGGAGATGACCAGACCAGCGAAGTGCTAGAAGAAGGTAATCATGATGTGTTTTTATGTAAATTGTGATCAGCCTACTAAAATTCCTGTTGGTATTTATTTTGAAGAGGAGTTCAGTCCACCTAAATATGACAAATATGAAGGGGATTGCTTGGAAAACTTCATAAGTTTTTTCGAGATTGACAATGAGAAAAACGACCTAGTGTGCAATAAATCTCAAGAAATGGAGGTTTTCCTAGAGGGAGATTTTTCTTGCAATACATTTGAAGATCGAAGTGTTATGTCTTTTGAAAGCCAAGAAGAGCTACAGTTCTATGAGACTTATGTACATGGAATTGAGTGCCCAATATCTCCTGCGAGTCAGAGCTTTTCACCTATTGAGCTATGCATAGAAAAAAATCTCCATAATGGTATGGATGTTTCGTCTGAGTATTGTCATAAAAACCTAATACAGGTACTAAACACAAAGGACAAAAGAGAGGAGTATACCATTCAGAATCTTTCTGAAACTCAGTCTGGTAAATTGCTAATGGAATTGCAATTTGAGCAGCCTTGTTGCAGCTTAGACGATGTGAGCAATCAGGAAGAACTAGGTGAAGACGCTCTCATGATTGGTCTTAAAGAAATAGGAATCTTTCATTCTTTTAAAGATCCTTTCGCTAAATTGCTAGAACCATAAAAAAATATGGGGTTCGTGTTATTCAAGAAGGCAAGAATTGAAAAATATTTTCAGCTAGAGTTATCATTTGCTGAATTCCTCGTTCAGGCCGGAGAGGTCAACTGCAAATTTCGATCAAGAAGCCATTTTCTTGACTGGCTTCATTGGAAATGTGAGATCACCTGAGTTTCCCTTTATGCTCAGTGAATAGGTTAGGAGCATTTGTATATAAATAAGCTTGCAGGTCAAGCATTTGCATTTATTTCAGTTAGCAGTTTGTGCATTCAGCTTGCAGCATTTTCAAAAAAGTTCAATATGTTTTTAGCTTTAGGTTGTAGTTTTTAGCGTTGGAAGCCTCCCAATGGATCGGGAACTTGGTCTGCAGGTTCTTTTCTACCTTGTACGGAGGATAGCATCCCCAGTTGGAGCCCATTGTTAGCACCTATTTTTCATGATGTTGGTATGGAGGTGAAATGAAGGGATAACCCTAAACATTTTGATAAAAATCTTGGGATTACCTTTGCTATTCCATAACTAGGTGCTAAAGGGACAAAAAAGGATGAAGAAGGGGAGCATATTACTATGGTTTAAGGGAATATTCTACGAGGTATACCGCAAGAAGGTCCACACCGTCGAATGGGCGCAAGAGAGAGATATGTGGCTATCATTGATCATCGCATAACCAAGTTGCGCAAGGAATAGAGGAATGAGTGGTTGTGATGGCGAGTACCGTCAGATAGATGGTAGCCGGAGGAAACATCGCAAAGGATATAAGAGGTGAGCAGTATTGTTTTGATAGCATTGCGATGGGGCCAAGATGTAAAGGCAAGTGTTCGGCCACATGGACGATCGAGAAGAGGCAGAGTGGTAGCCTATGGTCAAGGCCAAGGGTCCCGCAATAATTAATGCAATGTGACTAAGTAAATGGATGAGATTGCCCCTAAGTAGATCAACGGTCCTGGATGATCGCCACATCCAGAAGATGCACACTAGAAAAGGAAAAGGTGGAAGTGATGGAAAAACCCACCGGATAGGTGTCAAAGCCAGAGTTCACGGCGAAGCATGGAGGTAGTATGTGCCACCATGTTGGGGTGTTCGCAATACCGCTCCGCGGACACGTGGTGCATGGATGACGGAAGAGAGATGGTAGTCGTCAAATCAAGCGGTTAAATAGAGGCCAAATCCGAGGGAAGAAATCGGCATGTGTGGAACAAACGGCAGAGATCATTAAACAACTGACGGGAAAGATTTATCGATAAGGAAGTGAGGCTTGTATATATATAGTTGTCGGTGGTTAAAGGTGATGTTTTTCCCAAAGTTCGTCTGGAACAGGGGTTTCAGGTCGTGAGGCGGCGAGATTTTCTGAAGTGGCCAGTGTAGGAAAAGACCTCAGTTGTCACTAATAGACCCTGTTGAGTTCACCCCTTTGGTGATATCAGCATGCCTACCGCAAAATGACCATTCTGAGTTTCCCCCCAAGCACGTCGGTCATCACCTTGTTTCGCCAAACCCCCCCCGAAAGTAGGCAAACCTCAGTGAAGGTTTCCTTGCTAACCCTTATGGGTGTTCAAAGAAAATAATTATCCGCCTAGAGATGAAAGTGGATAGATACTGGACTCTGAAGTGGGATAGTATCTAACCAAAGGTATCCACCAACAAGCGATAGGATCCTCTTCTACTAGTGACTTCAGGCCTCGGCCCCAGATAGGGGGCAGGGACTGAGATGAAGAAACAGTAGAGACATCGACCCCAGCCATACAGGGGCGAGGGTATTGTTCTAAAGGAAATATAAACATGCTAGTGAGAGATTATACTTGTATATAGGTCTCTCATTGATCATTTGCGCCCTTTTTCACATCTTTCAAAGACAGGTTCATCTGGAAACCATGGGGTCTTTTAGAGGAGCTGTCATCTCTATTCAGAGGCATGCTTTTCTTGTAGAGGCTATTAGAGTGTCAATGAATCAAAAAAGTGGTCGGCTCCCTAAAACTGGGGGGACGGAACAACATGGAAAGACGGGAAAAACTTACCGTCACCGGTGGATGGGGTAGGTTATAATCTTGGTTGGAAATGATGAAGGAAGGGTTGGAGGAAGGTCACTCATGCAGGATGACAGGTGACCCAAGTGGTTCCGAAGATGAGGTGACTCACGTCTTTCGAAGTGTGCGAGAAGCATGAGGTTAAGTATTGTCACGTGAGGGATATTAGAAGGATAGACCAGAAAAGGGGCCTCTGTCCGTTATCCTAGATAATTATCGATATGATGGAGGGTACCTCTGCATCATCATTGGCTACACCGTCTATCTGGGAAGCTTTGTTGAGCATGCTGAAGGTTATCTCAGACCTAGGGCATCATTATTACATGGTTATAGGGTCATATCAGGATATCATGGTGGCTATGCCCGCACGTAGCTACTGTCATCATAACTACATTTATGGGTGTGGTTCTCCATCCGCCATGCGAGATCAGTACATAGAAAGGATGGCACACCTGGCAACTTGGCGCATCTTTCAATTAGGATCGGATCATGGAGGAGGGACAGGAAGCTGGGGTGGTTTTCATTCCAAAACAAGCGTTGTCTGAGGTTGAGTGAGAACATGCTCCTTCATCTCCTAAGAGGTTCGACCACACGGAATCCAGCTTCGACAGCGATGATGAGGAGGAGGAAAGGCAACAGGTGCCTGAGAAGGTTTGATGTCCGATAGAGAAGGGAATTGTCGAAGATAGGAGGGATGACCAGCAAGACATGCAGATCATCCATGATCTGGTACTCCCTACTGGGGGAGTGACACCTCCCCACCTTGCTGAAAGATCACCAGCTGACAGCTCTCCGAGGATAAAAGACTTCTTTCATTCACAAGGCATATTGAAGACTTTGGAGTAAGGTGGCATATTGAGGATCCCATGCTCATAGCATTTTTGTTTGTCATCTTAGTAAAAATGGTTTTGGACTTCGACACGTATGTAATATTCAAATTTGGGATTGTCTAGGTGGCAACATATTTCCGTTCATTTCCTCCATACTGATTCTAGGCCAAGAGCCTATAAAAAGCAATGTAATAGAATGAAATAGTGTTGAAAACTTTTATGTGAATTTTTTGTGTATTGTTCTGTAAGACATTTTGAGCTATATTTTGAATAAATATTTGCAGAGCTGAGCTAATGTTTCTCAAGGATTCTTGTGTAACTGGTCTTGTAGTCTTTTCTTTCTTTTTCTATGTGAATTGTGTATACCTCATTGTTAATTCCAATCTGTAACATTCTTTCATACTTGGTGCAGTGTGATAGCTAAGTAGAATTCATAGAAGTTATGCTCTACTTATCTCTTTCCAAGTATTCCACCATTATTTCTCTGCTAAAATTGATATAGAATTCATCATTGTATGCCTTATGTCAATGGATTGTTTCTTTTTCTTCTGTTTCACCAATTAAAATCACTTTGACTACAAGTTGTTTACTATCTCGCCCCTGTGTAAATGCATTTGTGAAGCATTTGCGAATGATTTTTCAGAGTTTGTTTGAATGTGACTCCATTTCCCAAATAAGATTCATATGTTTCAGCTAAGCTACATTTAAACCATTTTGTTTCCCACAGAGATATGATCTTCTGTATTGTTGTAATTGAATATCTTGAATGATGAATGCTGGTGTGTTTCTTCATTATTGACAATCTTGATGATTTCCAGTATTCTGTGAATTTATAGAGATAGCCCTCTCAAACTAAGCTAGGTTAGTAGCTTAAGTCTAAAGATTGGTTAGTGGTTACCCTAGCTTGCCCTCTCCCACCACTTAGGGGGTCATTTTGGGTGTTAACACCTATATATATGTTTAAATTCGTATTCTAAATTACAGTGGTACTGTGTAATAATATTGGTAAGGTGTACTACCGATTATAGAAACATAATACTAATTCTCTATGTAAAATAATACTTATATTTGTTTATAAAAGATTGACTGATGCATTTCTATATTTAAAAGCATTGTAAAATCCTTGTTTAGTTTAGACATGTTTTCTGTAATGTATAATGCAATGTATGAATTGTTTAATGTTTTAATAAGTAAGTTTGGATAATTCTCTATATAAGTGATTTGATTCGAAATAAATATATTTACTATAATATAATATTGATATGGGAAATGCTTAGAATAATATACTATTATAAATTAAAACAAGCGTTTTTTTGTCAAGTGTATACAAATGAAAAATACTTATGTTCCTATCTAGATTCTGAATTATCTACTGAAAGAGAGACAATATTACAGTACTTAAATAATATAGCACTGTTTATAAAAGAAATCATTTAAATTTATTCATTGCATAATATCATTCTGATCTTTTATAAATATTCTTCACTGTTGTAACATCCCTCCAATTTGACCTCTATTATTATTTTTGTAAATGTAATTGTAAATTATGTGAATGGCCCTGGTAAAGAGTTCAAGGCCAAGGCCTCACCAGTGGACCTTGAAACTATTGTTATGATTCCTAAGTGTTATTTGAGACTTAATCCCTAAGTTGTAGGAGACTAAAACATGGCGACACGACAACACTAGACAATTGAAACCATTGGGGAGAGGTCCATTTGATGAATAGAATTTGAGTTTCTGGTTAGGCAAATCAATGTTAAGTAAATATAAAATGGAAAATAATCTTAGGGTAGGATAGAAAGAAGGTTACTTCGTAAGGTAACCTTATGAACTATCTTATACAAAAATGAGTTCTAGAGAATTGAGAAAACTCCTAAAGCAAAGCCTAATTTATTAATTGTGATATTAGCATAATTGATAAACACAACCTAATAAACTAAGATATGGGTATACTTAGTATAATTATAGTCATGGGATGACTATGTAATATCTTGAATTTAGACTCACTATTTTATGATGTTATATTGGGCCACGGCCCCAGCACATATGATTTATTCTGATTATTGGGCATGAGCCCTAGTACATATGATCTATTCTTTTGTAGAATGACATATTGGGCATGGACCCTCACTGAATTTCATTATTTGATTATATACTGGGCAATGAAGCCCCAATGTTCTGATTATGTTTTGATGTGGGCACAAAACCCTAATATGTTGAGATGACCTTTTCTTACATACTGTGCAGTGATGTGAATGACATAATTGACATATATGGTGTGTTGAGAGTGGACTCAGAAACACATAGATTACCTACATACTGGGAAAAAGCCTTGATGTACCTAGAGGAAATATGATGTACTGGGAGTAAGCCCTAATGTACATTGAATGATTGGCATAAGCCCTAGAGCAATCCAAGCTTGATAAACGAATACCGGATTCGAGGCAACTTAAATATTCTACATGTGCCTCACAACCACATTCTAGCACGAGTGTTGTGCAGGGACTCTGGAATTGCACTAGAGTAACGCCCATGTGAGAGTGTTGAGTTAAATGGCTCTGAAGAGCACTCGGGGTTACGGAGTTTCAAGTGTTGAGTCAGAAAGACTCTAAAGAGCACTTTTATCAGACTTATTTAATTTGACTAAATGATTCATCTTTTTATCCAGCATCCCCTATTTCGGGAGCTACCATGTTAAACAAGGGAATCCGACATGCAAAGAGAGAGACTAGAGGTACCTAACCAAGCTGACCATGACCATCCAAAAGAAATGGACCATGTCCCTAAAAGTTAAAGAGAAAAATGTGTCATGCGATGACACATAACTAAATAAAAGATAATTACCTCTAGTCTTTTATGACTTACCTGATTAAAGGCCTCCAAGTTATTATTAATATTATTTACTATTTTTATTATTATTATTAATATTAGTGTTAGGATCTTTAAATAATAATAGGTGTTATTATTTAATTATGGGATATAATTAGTATATCTGATTTATGCATTATTTAATATTTTAAATGATGTATTAATAGTTAAGTTAAATATATTTAATATAAGAATAATTATTAGTATAATTATTGTTATTATTAGGAGCATAAATCAAAATGACTTATAGTCAAACAGATGGAAAAGTCCTAGTCCAAAAGTACTAGATATTTAATTAAATAATATCTTTTAATTATTAACAATTGAATTTAAAGAAACCAATTACTTCAAGAGTCCTTATACAAGATTTTCCCTATTTAAAGAGGGCAGATCCCAAGTTTTGGGGATGATCTATCATTCTTGGTTATTATCATTCTCCTATGGTAATCCAAGAAAACTATTATTCTCCAAGAAGTTGAAGCAACCTTACCTAAAAATTCTCAGAATTGAACCAGAAGTGCATCTAGGGCCTCTTCCTCTCATTGCATGCTAGAACCAAGATCAAAAGGATCCAGATAGAACTAAGAACGGTTCAGGGGTCAAGTTTGGGAGGAACATAGTAGCCCCAAAGTCAGCCAGCCCAATGCAAACATTATAACAAGTCAGCAAGTTACCACAGGCCCTACTTTAACTATTGTTGAGTGTGCAGGTTTCTATAGGGAAAATTTAATGTGCCAAACATTTAGGCTTCTACAGGAAGGGACCAACTGCTCAAGCAGCCAGGTATGGAGCAGTTAATATTTCTTTTAAAAATTAAAGAAATAGATATTACAACATTGTTTTAATTACCAATTTGTCTTCCTTATCAGAAGTCGAGGTTCTGCAGAGAACTCAGTGGAGAGTCTAGTAGGGCTAGCCAAGCTAGCCTTCGCTAGACAATGTATATTATCTTCTAGGTTGAGGGTATTTATAACTTATTGCTTATATGCAGCTATCTACTATTCAAAATCGTATTTCTTATTCACAGTATAGGGTCCTATTTAAGCATCCTAGTTCCTTTACTTTATTAATATCTATATTTCGAAACCATTATCAAATAGAAATAAAACAAACAAACATCGACAGTTTCAACAACACTACTCTTTCGAACTATCAAACATGAAATTAAAGTACCAAGTAGGAGAAACAAGTTATAGTATGGACCAGAACTTTAATTACCAACAATTTATTCAACAACTGCCACAATAGCACACAGTCAGCACATTACCAAAATTTAAATGCATCAAGTAATTTCTAGGTCTCATGTTTTACAAACTTAGTCTCTGAGATTTCATTCCTACAACCAAAAATTTTGATTAAAATCCCAACACATTTCATTTCAGAATCAAACAGTCCACGACATTCATTTTCATTCACATAGCATTTCATGGGTCGAGAGATCGAACCCCACCTGAGGCTCTGCCATCTTACCAGATGCCACAAGAATAGATGATTGTACAGTAACCCATACCCTCCCGAGGGTCAATCAAAACAATAGTTAGGGTCATGATTCCTATTTACAACACATAAGGGCTATACCATGTTCATCAACCAAACTCTACAAGATTTTATAAAGAAACAATTGGTATAGGGATCGATTCCCATCCCCATCTCACTCTACAACAAACTATACACGATACTACATAAAAAATTAACAAACGATTGATATAGGGATCGATTCCCACTACTATCATTAAAGATCCTTTTGTCTTTCTATCAAATAACCAGAAAACGTAGAAGTAAGAACCCAGGGCTCTTCAGACTTATAGATAAAATAATTATAGGGTTATGTATTCCCTCCATTCCATCATTCTTTTCCAACAAGCAGGACTCTACTCTTTTACATTTAAAAAAAACACGAAGCCATCAAATCGAGCAGACCACTGAGTGGAGCAATAATAAATTAAAAGCATAGAAATCTATATACATTCCCTTCATAGGGTTAAATACAAGTTCATTTCCAAATAGAAAACACAGATAGTGTTATGATTGTACAAGAACCCCATATCCTTCTGAATTAAAAACAGAGAGTTTTGGATAGGGTATCAAACCTTATAAACAGTACATAGCAGGGCATCTCAAGACCCATACAAATACATTTTGAACACATAAAACTGTAATATAAACCAAGTTCATCCTTGGGAATTATTTCCAAATAACAAGAGTTCAACCAAGTTTAAACACAGAGCTGTATAATCAAACCCCACTCTAATATCCTCTAGGGTCTGTAAAAACGACAAATAGATACATTCGCACCACAGTCCAGCCAAAAAGGAGACTTTGAGGTATTCAAAACTTGTCACATTGAACTCAAATAAGTTAACCACTTCCCAGTAAACATACATCAACAGTAATCCCCACAGAGGCGAAAGGAGGAGCTAAGAGTTGGAAAATTCCGGACTTACCATTATTCCAATATCTCCACTATTGTGTAACGATCACGCAGAAGAGAAACGACCATCAACACCTGCATTCCAATCATGAAATACAAGTTAGGACTCTGAATTTTATATCACAAAACATCTAACATGCAAGAGGAGGAGTGTAGAACTTTAACCTGAGAGGAATTACCTTCAAGAGTTTGCAGTTGCCATCCCTATTTTCCATATGGTATTATGACCATGAGCCATAGATTAGGTCAGCAAAGAAACCCTCAATGCATCCACAGCAGACTAGAGTAGTGAACCACAAAAATGCTCTTCATTGGTGTAGAACCCTATGGTAAAACCCCATCACAGCTGGCAGCGTGGCCATTTGCTTTCGCAGGGATACATTCAATGCTACTACCAACTACCATTAATTCGAGATTGACCCAATACTCTATATTATTAGGACCATTCGATTTCACAACATTGTAGATCACAATTAAACATCACAATGACCCCAAATTCTTCATAGTGCCATTAAATAATTACAAGGTCAAACAAGTAGTGATGTTTCACAAGTATCGCAAACCCCAATGAGGCTAGAATAAAAGTATCAACTTCAAAGCTATCTCACTTGAGACTTAAAATAGTGGTTAGAAGGGTGGAATAGGCATTCTCAATAGATGCCTCATAAGTACACCTGCAAACTCGAAACAAGTAGATGCATTAGAAATAATGCTAAGTAAGTCTGGAGTCTCCATTTCTTACCCTTGCCTATTGGCAGCCCTGTCAGGGTACCTTGCCATTTCAAAATACCAAGTATCTCATCATGAGCATCAATCGCCACCTATAAAGGATCCAAGTCACCTGAATTACCATTGAAACTTTAATACATATGCATTCAAACCTTTACAGCCATAAGAAGGAGATTCATTTTATAGCATTAACAAATTGGTACACATGCGACGGTTTATACATCTAAACCATTTTAGAAATACTTATGCAAAGCTGTAGAACCTTATAATCAACAAACCATGATACTCGAAACTAGGACATTTCAAAGAGTAAAAATTAAATATCAGTACCATAAGTACTTGTGAGTTATGAAGTTAGTATTCATCATATCTCTTTATTGGTTTAAGCTAGTATTGGAAATTTTTAAATTGCTTCTATTTTAAGGAACATTACAAGTGGTATCAGAGCTCAGTTACAAAACTAAGTGACCTATTGGGCTCATTACAAACATCCACTACAGATACACAATAAACAGAAACATACATTTATAGTTTATTTTGTTTTATGTGAATAAACTAACATGATTTTTTGTCTACTATACTTATATAACATTTCAGGTACAATCACTGTCTGAAAATGAATGTAGAAGGGGGCAACAGCATACATGGAAATCTGAACTCACCACCATAAGAGCAAGAAATTGTGGTGGAACTCAACTCGGATTTAACGAAATCCATGCAGAATATATAGACCGATTTCCAAAGCTTCCAAGATGAAAACATGCAAGAAAGGAGAGAAAAACATGCCATAAATGAGGCACTGCTTCAGACCTTCACAAAGGAAAACCCCCATAGACAACCCACACTCTCAGACAACACTTTTAAGAAGGGAAACAGTCACACAAAAAGGACTGCCAACCCTAAAGGAGAAGAGCAGGGAAAACACCTACCAGAATCAATGGAAGAGAACAGTAAGAGCTCTTCCAATGATAAAGGTTCACCACCTCCTTGCAAGAAAAGGAGGAAAAGTGACGATAGCCTGCAAGGGGAATTCCGAAAGATAAAATCCCCAACATATGATGGAGAGATTAACTCTGGGGAGAAGGCTGAAGAGTGGCTGCTAGGGATGAATAAATACTTCAAAGTTCACAATTACTCGAGTGAAATGCAAGGCCGACTAGCCATATACAACCTAAACGGTAAAGCTGCCAGATGGTGGCGGGACTTGAAACACACCAAAGGACAAGAGCTGAGAGACATCACCTAGGATACCTTCAGTAGAATATTCCAGGACAAGTATATGTTTGAAAGATTCTTTGACAAGAAAATAAAAGAATTCCATGAGTTAAAAATGGGCTCCCTGACTATGGAAGCATTCATAAACTGATTCTTAGACTTGCTGCACTATGTACCTTATATTAAAGAAGAGAAGGTAAAGATTCAGCAGTTCTTGGGAGGGATGCCACCAAAATTTAGAGAAAATATGGAGTTCGACATGCCCAAAGCTCTTGATATAACTTTATATAAAGAAAGGTTGTGTTATGAACATGGGCAGCCAATGAATGACAATATCAAAAAAATAGAGATAGATTCAGAACCTTCTCAGACAACTGCAGACCAGGTTTCAGACCCCCACCTTTCTAAAAACAAAACAATAGTTTTCCACCCAATAGAGGCTTCAACCGACCGCAAACACGGCCAAGTGCACCCCCACCATCTGTCAACAGACCAACATTCAACAAAGGGACCAAAGCTATCCCACCAACCATTTCTTGTTGGAAATGCCAAGGGCCCCACTCCTACAGAGACTGCCCCAGTAAAACAGATGGAGTTTTACACAACATCCAAACAGAGACTACGATAGGAGACATGGCAAAGACACCAAGGATCTGTGCCACTCTCGACGGTCAACAGGAAGATCACCAAGTCACCATGGTGGAATTAGAGGGTAAGATCTCTGACACTGCTGTTTCAGTTTTAATAGATCCCGACGCTTGCTGAAGTTATATCTCCTCTAATTTGGTTGACACTTGTAAGTTGAACCGAGAACCTCACGAGAAACCATGGCTGGTACAACTAGCCACCAGTACTAAACAAAAGATCTCTGAGCTAGTTGAAACTTGTGAGATAAACCTAAATGGATTTCAAACTAGGTTAGATTTAGACATTCCACCCCTAGGGTCGTACGATGTACTCATCGGCATGGACTGGTTGGAAGAACACCATGTCCTCCTAGACTACTTAAACAAATCCTTACTTTGCAGGGATGACCAAGGGATTAAGAAGACGATTCAGGGTATCCCTAGGAAAGTGTCGGTCAGACAGATATCCGCCTTACAAGCAAAGAAATGTATCAGAAAAGGTTGCAAACTCTTTGCCATCAACATCCAAAACATAAAAATTGATAGGGAACATAAGATCGAAGACTTTCTAGTCCTCGTAGAATTCAAGGATGTATTTCCCGAAGGGATACCAGGATTACCGCCTAAACAAGACTTAGACTTTTCTATCGAACAGACACCTAGGTCAGTACCATCTTCTAAAGCCCCATACCGCATGAGCACACCAGAATTGGTGGAGTTCAAACTTCAGTTACAAGAACTAATTGACAAAGGGTACATCCGACCTAGTGTGTTCCCTTGGGGTACACCGATACTCTTCGTCAAGAAGAAAGATGACATGATGCGGATGTGCATCGATTACTGCCAACTCAACAAGATGACCATTAAGAACCACTACCCACTCCCTAGGATCGACGACTTGTTTGACCAAGTCAGAGGGGTAAAGATTTTCTTGAAGATCGACTTATGATCCAGATACCATCAAGTAAGGATCCGTGATGAGGATATCAGCAAGACCGCATTTCAAACCCATTACGGCCACTACAAGTTCGTAATGATGCCCTTTGGGTTGACGAATGCACCGGCCAACTTTATGTGCATGATTAACAATATATTTAGTAAATACCTCGATAAATTCGTTCTAGTCTTTATTGATGACATTCTGATCTACTCCAAGAACGAGATAGAACATGAGGAACACCTCCGAATTGTTTTATGGATACTAAGAGAACACAAGCTTTACGCCAAGTTTAGTAAGTGCGATTTCTACAGACCTCAGATTCAATACTTAGGACATATCATTTCCGAGAAGGGAATAGCCGTCGACCCTGAAAAGGTCAAAGCTATCGAAGAATGGCCCACACCTACTTGCGTATTCGACATAAGGTCATTCTTAAGATTAGCCGGCAACTACCGAAATTTCATTGAGAACTTTTCACGGATCGCATGACCCATGACCGCCTTACAGAAAAAGGAAAACAAGTTTATCTGGACGGATAAGTGCGAAGAGAGCTTTCAAAAGCTGAAACAACTACTGATTAGTGCACCGATTCTACGTAATGCGGATCCCAATGGGGACTTCATCATTTTCATGGATGCAAGCAAGGAAGGACATAGGGGAGTCCTTATGCAAGACAATTTTGCCATATGCTATGAATCAATGAAACTAAAAGAACATGAAGAGAACTACCCTACTCTAGACCTCGAACTAGCTACCATCATTCATGCTCTGAAGATGTGGCGACATTATCTCATGGGAAAAAAATTTCTATTGATCATTGATAATATGAGCTTGAAATACCTTTTCGATCAACCCGACCTAAATACCAGGCAGGCCAGGTGGCTAACCTTCCTTAGTGAGTACCATTTCAAACAAAAGCATATAAAAGGCAAGGAAAACAAGATTGTAGACACCTTAAACCGTCAAGCACATATGCTTTACGAGGTCACAGTAAGACAAAGCAACTCTGACTTACACCATAGAATTTGAATGGCATGTAAGAGTGAACGTTATTATATGGAAATCCTCGCAAAGATCTAGGAAGATAGACTTTTCCAACAGCAGAAGGAATATAAGATAGATGAAATGAGACTACTTTGGTCGAAAGACCGACTTTACGTCCCAGAGAGTGGAGACTTTAGATCAAACATTCTCACCGAATTTCACTAGAAACCTTATTCAGGACACCCCGGATATCAAAAGATGATATCGACCGTAAAGAAACATTACTTCTGGCCTAAATTGAAAGTTGACATCGCAATGTTTATCGCAAAATGTTAGGAATGCCAATTGGTCAAAGTAGAACACCAACACCCCTCCGGATTACTTCAACCTTTACCCATCCCAGAATGGAAATGGGAGGTAATAAGTATGGACTTCATTACAGGCTTACCCAAGAGTATGAAACTGAACGACTCCATCTTCATAATGGTAGACAAGCTGTCTAAAGCAGCCCACTTTATACCGGTAAAATCTACCTACAAAGTTGTTTACATTGCAGAAATATTCTTAAAAGATATCTTTCGATTGCATGGGATACCCGAAGCAATCATTTTCGATCAAGACATGAAATTCACTAGCAACTTCTGCAGAGCGTTATTCTCCGGTCTGGAAACCCAGTTACAATTCAGTACCGTGTACCACCCCCACACTGATGGACAAACAGAACGAGTAAACTAGATTCTTGAGGACATGTTGAGGATGTATGTCATGAATAACCCCACCATGTGGGAAGATTATTTGCACCTAGCAAGTTCGCACACAACAACGGTTATCAGACCTCGGCCAAAATGAGTCCTTTCGAAGTACTCTACGGTAGGAAATGTCGGACCCCCGTGACTTGGGACAGTCAATAGACAGACTTATGTTAGGACCCGACCTATTAAAGGACTTGGAACAGCTAGTCTCCAAGGTACAACTAAACTTAAAACAAGCACAGGACCGCGAAAAGAGTTATGCAGACAAGAAAAGAAAGGACAAGGACTATCAAGTCGGTGAACATGTGTTCCTAAAAATAAAAGCAAAACGAAGCTCGTTGAGCTTGGGATGTTGTGGGAAACTAGCCCCAAGATTTTGTGGACCCTTTGAAATACTAGGCAAGAAGGGCCTAGTAGCTTATGAGTTGGCCTCACCAATGCATATAAAAGTCCATAATTTTTTTCATGCTTCATTATTAAAGAATTATGTATACGATACTAAACATGTTATTGATTGGTCCTTATTATAGGTGGAGCCCAAAGGGAGTTCATGCCAGAACCACTCCACATTCTGGACAAGAGAGAGGTCCAGCTTCGGAGGAGGACCATTACTCAGTTGAAAGCGCAATGGAAGCACTTTGGACCAGATGAGGCTACTTGGGATAATGAGGCCACCATGAAAGAGGCATATCCCACCTTATTTCATGACCTCATTCATAGTCGGTAGAAACACTGGGATGGTGTTCTAAGCGTGGAGGGATGTAATATCTTGAATTTTGAACTGACTATTTTATGATGTTATATTGGGCCACGGCCCTAGCACATATGATTTATTTTGATTACTAGGCATGAGCCCTAGTACATATGATATATTCTTTTGTAGACTAATATATTGGGCATGGACCCTGACTGAATTTCATTATTTGATTATATACTAGGAAAGGAAGCCCCAATGTTTTGATTATGTTTTGATGTGGGTACAAAACCCTAACATACTGAGATGACCTTTTATTACATACTTTGCAGTGATGTGAATGACATAATTGACTTATATGGTGTGTTGAGCGTGGACTCAGAAACACACAGATTACCTATGTACTGGGAAAAAGCCCCGATGTACCTAGAGGAAATATGATGTACTCAGAGTAAGCCCTCATGTACATTGAGTGTTGGGCATAAGCCCTGGAGCACTCCAAGCTTGATAAACGAATATCGGATCTAAGGCAACTTAAATATTCTAGATGTGCCTCACAACCATATTCTAGCACTAGTGTTGAGCAGGGACTCTGGAATTGCACTAGAATAACGCCTATGTGAGAGTGTTGATTTAAATGGCTCTGAAGAGCACTCGGGGTTACAGAGTTTCAAGTGTTGAGTCAGAAATACTCTGAAGAGCACTTTTATCACACTTATTTAATTTTACTAAATGATTCATCTTTTTATCCATCATCACCTACTGTGGGAGCTACCATGTTAAATGAGGAAATCTGACATGCAAAGAGAGAGACTAGAGGTACCTAACCAAGCTCACCACGACCGTCCAAAAGAAATGGACCGTGTCCATAAAAGTTAAAGAGAAAAGATTGTCATGTGATGACACATAACTAAATAAAAGATAATTACCAGTAGTCTTTTATGACTAACCTAATTAAAGGCCTCCAAGTTATTATTAATATTATTTATTATTAGTATTAGTATTAGTATTAGTATTAGTATTAGGAGATTTAAATAATAATATGTGTTATTATTTAATTATGGGATATAATTAGAATATCTCATTCATGCATTATTTAATATTTTAAATGATGTATTAATAGTTAAGTGAAATATATTTAATATAAGAATAATTATTAGTATAATTATTGTTATTATTAAGAACATAAATCAAAATGACTTATAGTCAAACACATGGAAAAGTCCTAGTCCACAAGGACTAGATATTTAATTAAGTAATATCTTTTAATTATTAATTATTGAAATTAAAGAAACTAATTACTTCAACACTCATAATACAAGATTTTCCCTATTTAAAGAGGGCAGATCCCAAATTTTGGGGATGATCTATCATTCTTGGTTATTATCATTCTCTTATGGTAGACCAAGAAAACTATTCTACTCCAAGAAGTTGAAGCAACCTTACCTAAAAATTCTCAGAACTGAACCAGAAGTGGATCTAGGGCCTCTTCCTCTCATTGCATGTTGGAACCAAGCTTGGGGGGATCCAGATAGAACTGGGAATGGTTCAGGGGTCAAGGTTGGGAGGAACACGGTAGCCCCAAACTCATCCATCCAAAGGCAAACATTCTAATAGGTCAACAAGTTACCATAGGCCCTACTTTAAGTATTGTTGAGTGTGTAGGTTGCTATAGGGAAGATTTAAGGTGCCAAGCAGTTAGGCTTCTACAGGAAGGGACCAAGTGCTCAAGCAGCCAAGTATGCAACAATTAATATTTCTTTTAAAAATTAAAGAAATAGATATTACATCATTGTTTTCATTACCAATTTGTCTTCATTAGCAGAAGTCGAGGTTCTTCCCAGAAATCAGTGGAGAGTCTAGCAGGGCTAGCCAAGCTAGCCTTTGCTAGACAACATATATTATCTTCTAGGTTAGGGTATTTATAATTTATTGCTTATAGGTAGCTATCTGCTATTCAAAATTGTATTCCTTATTCACAATATAGGGTCCCATTTAAGCATGCTAGTTCAATTACTTTATTCATATTTCTATTTCGAAACCATTATCAAATAGAAATAAAACAAACAGACATCAAAACTTTTAGCAACACTACCCTTTTGAACTATCAAACATC
Source organism: Larix kaempferi (assembly GCA_027924585.1). Classification (NCBI taxonomy): domain Eukaryota; kingdom Viridiplantae; phylum Streptophyta; class Pinopsida; order Pinales; family Pinaceae; genus Larix; species Larix kaempferi. The sequence continues at coordinate 14,258,758 of BSBM01000753.1, read as the reverse complement.
GAATTGTAGTACCAAGTAGGAGAAACAAGGTATAGTATGGACCAGAACTTTAATTACCAATGATTTATTCAACCACTACCATGATAGCACACAGTCAATGCATTACCAAGATTTAAACGCATCAAGTAATTTCTAGGTCTCACGTTTTACAAACTTAGTCTCTCACATTTCATTCCTACAACCCAAACTTTTGATTAAAATCCCAACACGTTTCATTTCAGTATCAAACTCTCCACGGCTTTCATTTTCATTAACATAACATTTCACAGGTCAGGAGATTGAACCCCACCTAAGGCTCTGCCATCTTATAAGATGCCACAAGAATAGATTATTGTACAGTAACCCATACCCTCCCAAGGGTCAATCAAAACAATAGCTAGGGTCACGATTCCTATTTACAACACAGAAGGGCTATACCATGTTCATCAAACAAACTCTACAAGATTTTATACAGAAAAAATTGGTACGGGGATCGATTCCCATCCCCATCTCACTCTACAGCAAACTATACACGATATTACAAAGAAATTAACAAACGATTAATATAGGGATCGATTCCCACTACTATCATTAAAGATCATTTTATCTTTCTATCAAATAACCAGAAAATGCAGAAGTAAGAACCTAGGGCTCTTCAGACTTATAGATAAAACAATTATAGGGTTACGTATTCGCTCCATTCTATCATTCTTTTCCAACAAGCAGGACTCTACTCTTTTACATTTAAAACAAACATGAAGCCATCAAAACGAGCAGACCACAGAGTAAAGCAACAATAACTTAAAAGCATAGAATTATATATACATATATATACATTCCCTTCATAGGGTTAAATACAAGTTCATTTCCAAATAGAAAATGCAGATAGTGTTATGACTGCACAAGAACCCCATATCCTTATGAATTAAAAACAAAGAGTTTTGGATAGGGTATCAACCCTTATAAATAGTACATAGCAGTGCATCTTAGGACCAATACAAATACATTTTGAACACATAAAACTATAGTATAAACACTAGTTCAACCTTGGGCATTATTTCCAAATAAAGAGAGTTCAACCAAGTTTAAACACATAGCCGTATAACCAAACCCCACACTAATATCCTCTAGGGTCTGCAAAAACGACAAATAGATACATTCACACCATAGTCCAGCCAAAAAGGCGACTTCCTGGGATTCAAAACTTGTCACATTGAACTCAAATAAGTTCACCACCTCCCAGTAAACATACATCAATAGTAATCCCCAGAGAGGCGAAAGGAGGAGCTAAGAGTTGGAAAATTATGGACTTACCATTGTGCCAATATCACCACTGTTGTGTAATGATCACAGAGAAGAGAAATGCCCGTCAAAACCTTCATTCCAATCACAACATACAAGTCACGACTCTGAATTTTATATCACAAAACATCTAACATGCAAGAGGACGAGTGTAGAACTTTAACCTAAGAGGAATTACCTTCAAGAGTTTGTAGTCACCATTGCTATTTTTCTATATGATATGTTGACCATGAGCCACAGCTCAGGTCAGCAGAGAAACCCTCAATGCATCCACAGCAGACCCTAGTTGTGAACCATGAAAGTGCTCTTCGTTGGTGTAGAACCCTAGGGTAAAACCCCATCACAGCGAGCAGCGTGGCCATGTGCTTTTGCACGGATACATTCAATGCTACTACCAACTACCATTAATTCGAGATTGACCCAATACTCTATAGTATTAGGACCATTCGATTTCACAACATTGTAGATCACAATTAAACATTACAATGACCCCACATTCTTCATAGTGCCCTTAAATATTTACGAGGTCAAACAACTAGTGATGTTTGACAAGTATCACGAACCCCAATGAGACTAGAATAAAAGTATCAACTTCAAAGCTATCTCACTTGAGACTTAAAATAATGGCTAGAAGGGTGGAATAGGCATTCTCGATAGATGCCTCATAAGTACACCTACAAACCCGAAACAAGTAGATGCATTAGCAATAATGCTAAGTAAGTCCGGAGTCTCCAATTCTTACCCCTAATTGTCGATAGCCCTGTCACAGTACCTTGCCATTTCAAAAGATCAAGTGTCTCATCATGAGCATCAATCGCCACCTATAAAGGATGCAAGTCACCTGAATTACGAGTGAAACTTTAATACATATGCATTCAAACCTTTACAGCTGTAAGAACGAGATTGATTTTATAGCATTCACAAATTGGTACACATGTGACCGTTTATAAATCTAAACCATTTTAGAAACACTTCCGCAAAGCTACAGAACCTTATAATGAGCAAACCATGATACTCGAAACTAAGACATTTCAAAGAGTAAGAATTAAATATCGGTACCATAAGTACTTGTGAGTTATGAAGTTAGTATTCATCATATCTCTTTATCAGTTTAAGCTAGTATCCGGAATTTTTAAATTTTTGCTATTTGAAGGGACATTATACACTATTATTAAGTTTTAGGTATATTTTATTATAATGAAATATTTATTATTTTGCTTCATAAGAAATCTTCTTAACAAAGACAAAATTTAATAGTTATATATATATATATATATATAAATGTTATAATATTTATATATATATATAAAGAAAGAGTAACAAAATAGTTACGAGAAACTATTCAGTAGACATTATATATATATGTGTAAAATTGGTTGTGATAAGTATTTAGATATTATATATATATGTCTTATATATAGGAAGAGTAATCAATAATTGTGATAACTAATAAATAGATATGGGGTACACTTACATGTATAAATATCATATAAATGTAAATGAAAGAATTACTAAGTATTTGCGAGGATCATAATTAATATCGATATATATAAAAGATGAACAAATAATGGACAAGTAACCTATTTCGTAAGGTTATTGATTCTTGTGATTTCCTAAGGATCCTAAACGAAGGTTGTCAAGCCCAAGATGGACTCCCTCAATGGAGAAAAATCCTGTAATTTCTGATAATTGTCCACGTGTAGGAGAACACCGTTTCCAGGTGGGTGCTTATACAGTCAAATGGCAATGCCATATGTGAACCCGTAAGAAGAAGCTGAGGTTACTCTCCTCACTGCGAACAGCAAGAGTTAAAAACAAGGACCTTATTTAAAGAGGGGGATTTAAAATCCCTTAAACGGTTAAGAAGTCAAGAGATCTCTTCATTAAGGGATCACTCCTTCTTTTCAGTAATAGAAGTAGTGCTCCGATAGAAAATCGACAACCTCACTTAACTTATGGAGTGCACTACATTACATTTCATACCATACCCTTGTCGTATTTTTCCATTTATTTTGTGGATAGCCATCTTTCACGTCAGACTGGAAGTAGTTGATATTAGTGGGAGGATGGTAGACGCGGGAAGAGAGAAATGACAGGTGTTATGGTAGGTTGCAGGAAGATAACCAGGAACTCTCGGAGTGGAAGAAGTGGGGGAAAAACAAATTTCGAAGATGGGGTCTAGCAACCACCGTAGTGGTTTCCTTATGCGACGGTTGTGTGCTAGTTTAGAAAGAAATCAGGGTGACCTTTCAAGGGGACGAACCTATGTGTCTAAGCTCCTCCAGGACTGGATTTCTGCATAGGGTTTAAATTCCTGCTTGCTTAGTTTGGGGGGGTATGAGGTTGACCTACAGAAATTGACGAGGGCGGGGTAGTTCGCATTACAAACTCAGTAGCTACATCTTATAGAAGTATTGTTTCGACATAATAGGTAGACGCCTTGTCTAAAGGTGTCGCATCATCAATCAAGTTCGAATTCATTTGCTTCTCACACTGGAGATCTTCATGGACATCGTGGAAACCTGTGAAGAAACAGAAAGCTCTGCGAAAGGTGTTGGGGAAAATCAGAGAAAGTGAGGATTCGCAATCCTCGCCGGGGTATGATCTTTCCTATGGTTTGTTATATATTTACACCATCTACTGGCGATGGATTTACCTTACACATAGTTCATTAGCCTTGTAATCGCAGCTTGAGTTTCTTGCTACATATATTTTACAAGTATTCGCTTATTGAGTTTTTCTATTCACTGGCCTAGTCCCGGTTATATATATGTTATGTATGTTAAAACCAGTGTAGTGAGAAAGGGATGACATAGAGCTCGATCCCAAGTCCTTTATACTTTAAGCTGGGTCCTTAAATAGTCACTGCGGGCTATAGACGCGGGTTCCGATTCCATTTCACTTGGTAGAAATATTTATACCCTATATTAGAGGTATGACAGAGATTTCTGTATATATTGTTGTTTTGAAAGACGTTAATAGCTTTGCAATCTATGTTATTGTTGGTTGCAAACGTTCATATCTTTACGATCTATGTTATCACTTCCTGGACTTGATTTTATAACGCTCTCTGGAGCGAGCAGACGAAGTCCCGGATAATCTACCACGGAGCTGCTGTTTAGGGATTGGTAGTACACTCTTCTCTACCTTAGTTGATTTGAATTTTTATCTTTTTATAAAGCGACCTCGGTGTGAACGATAGAACAAATGAAGAGTTTTCTTTTGCTTAGATTTTCTTTGCTTACTTTTAAACATTTTCTTTGTTGGTTTTTATATCGACCCTTGTATGATCAAAAGTACTAGTTTAATGAAATAGATCTCGGTTTGATCCAAGTTAAACGCCAGGGATAGTGTTATTGTGTTTTTTTTTATTGATTTTGAATAAGCGGTCTCAGCGTTAACTGGTCCGATGGATTCCCTGCATAAACATTTTCTTCTTTCAGTTATTTTGGTCTATACCTCTGCCATTGGGGTATTAAACTCAGTCTTTCAGTTCTAGATTTACAACCCTTTAGATCAGCGCGAATCCGGAAAAACTCCTTCGAGAATTTTGGGTATCTATATACGTTGCATAAGTTTTTAGGATGGTCCAGCATTCATATATACCTCCGATGCATTTTACATAATGGTTAGTATGATGACAGATTGCTTCAAGATAGAAATCGAATGCTTGAGTATATTATTCTGAGAATCCTTGACAAAGATTTAGAGTTTCAAACAAGTTTAGATAATCGAACCTTGCCTCGCATTCTTTAAGTTAGATAAATAGGTTAGAATCCAAGGATGGAACATGCATAGTAATGTGATGAAAGTCGTGAATGTAATAAGTTTAGGTATAAATCCGGAAGGAGTTTCGTCGCCTTTGTAAGACCCACATACACTTAAAGTTATTACGTTTTCCAACAGAATCTAGAGAGGGATAGAGTAAACAGATGTCGACAACGGATATTTTTAGTTCGTTTAAAAAGTTTTAGATGAATAATCCTTGTAACATTATTTTAAGCATGAAAAGTCCTTATAATTTGCTCGATGAATAAGATATATATAATTTTATATACTTCTGATTTTAGACATGTACTTATCAACCCCTTTTTATCATTTCCATAGGGTTAGTGGTGTTAGGAGTTGTAGCTACCATTCTTTTCATAACCGATATAAAATATTGTAGCAAGGAAGAAATGGAAGACTTTAACTTTAAAGTAAGGTTATTGTTACTGTAGGATGTTTAGGAAAAATACTTTCTATGAGAGATCCTTTGAAAAGTAGAAATGTAAATCTTGCAACATTAATGATGTATCCTTTTTCCTTTGAATCATTAATACAATTCAAATCCTTTGTGGACTAGTCCATGTGAGGATGAATCACATTATTTTTGGTCTTCTGTGTTTGTCTATAGCCTTTATTATATGTGTATGTGCCTTCATGGTGATTGTATGATTTTCCTCTCATATGAGTTATCTTAATAGTTGATGTTTATAACACATTTGTCGAATGTATCTTGGCAAAGGTTATTTCATGTTAAATGTTGTTAAAGGATATTTCATGTGTTCAAATAAGGACCATAAAGATGTAAGCATTATTTTCATTCAAGTTTGTAAATCTTCAATTTAAAATGGTAGTATTTAAATATGTGCTAGTATGTTATCAATGTTTGGAAGGTCTTTATGGTTGAAATTATATTTTTGTAAACATAGTATACAATCACATTGGTCCTTTACATATAAAGGTTTCATAGGAGATCCAATGAAGTGCATCACAATCACTTAATATAAAAAGGTAATTTCCACCTGTTGTAAGTATGTCATAACACTCTTTAATATAAAAAGATAATTTTATGAAGTGTTAAATGTCTCATTTATTAAATAGAAATTTAGATACTGAATCTATATTTATAATTCTGCAAAGCATTTTAATGGCCATTAGACCATTTGGAAGGGAAAGAAGACCACTAGAAAAATTTTAAATTTTTACAAATTTTGGGTAAAAACTTTACAATAAAATTAAAACATAATGTTTTCTACATAACATTAACCTGAAATGTCTAGAGTTTGGATATGTGACACAAATTTTATTCACTCAAGACCAAATATATTTTGTGTATTTAATATTAATGTAGAGTAGTTGTAGTGTCACTATATGTAAAATCTCCAAAAATCATAAAATTTTAAAAAAAATTATCCATTGTGTAATTGTCAATAAATGCGGGTATTTATACTTGTGGAATTTCTTTTGTCTTATTATGTGTATAAATGTATCTTGCATTCCTTAAAGCTAATATGATATTTATATCAAACCATATTTATTTTTAAAGTATTTAATCGTTGAAGTAGTACTGTGGATTTCTTTTGATGTTTCTAAAAGTATTTAAGTTTTCAGTTGTCTCGTCGTCTATGTCGTATGATATTTTAACCATGGATTAATGGATTATTAAAGTCTTATGTCGACACTTAATAGATTCGCTATTTGTCGTAAAGTCAAAGTCTACTCTGGTCGTTATTATCGTCGTAGTCTCATCTATAAATTCTGCGATGTTATTATGTTGATTGTTTTCTTTTTGTTGTAAGGGGTTCTAGCCATACCTGCAGCTTACTTAGCTATATCAAGATAACACACGCTTATACTTTTGTACAGGGTTATAGGTGAGGACTCTCATATAACCCTTGATTTAAGTTTTTATAATTAAAGGGCTAATGGTTATGTATTACCCTAACTATGTAGCTTAAAGTGCCAGCAAAGAAGAATCGTGACCGTAACTTCATTAAAGAATGGGGTCGTGCTTAGTTTAAAGGGTTAGCAAGCATGGTGTAAATGAGTTATAAACTAAAGGGACATAGTAGTAGCCAAGAAATATGGCGGATAAAAAGAATGAAGCTCGTTGGCTAACAAAGAGATGACCCTACTATATAGCAATGAGTAAAAATTAAAGCATCAGTGGAGGATAGAAAAAGGTATTAAATGTGATCACGTGTAGTTGGTAAATGAGATCCACGTAAGGAAAAACCCTATCTTCATGCGAGAGTTTGGAATTACACTTCTGGTTTGTTTTTAGATGGTGGGAGAGCCGAGCTCTCATGGCTGCCATGGTCATGGGGCACACCATGCACAGGTTTTAGATGTGAAAAATTACACGTAGCAGTGTCTTCTAGTTCCAACGTTATTGTTTCTATTATTCATTTAAATTTGTGGGGAGTCGAGCTCTTAAAACTCTCGGCTTCTAAGTATGTGGAGAAACTCGTCTCCGCAGACAGCGTTAGGGTTATATTTTTTTTAAGAATGCGTAGGGAAAAACTACTGGGTTGAATGCATGGCTAAGGAGTGTCTTCACGCAGAGACAGTTTGTAAATGCCAACGTTTCACAGACGTAACAGTTAGTACTGAGTTTCTCAACCCTTATGCATTTTCATTTTTATTTAAACAGCATCCAGGTTATAATGAAATTTTCATAATGTTTTAGTGGGAGGGGTTTATGGTACCTGCGCCTCGATTTGATGAGTGCTAATGGTCGAAAACAATGGATGAAGCCTAGCCAGGGTTGATGCTGCCCTACCAAGCCTCGGGCTATCCTAGAATCTTCCTGTTCGATGCGTGAATGATGTGGAAGTTCTTACAGTTATAAAAATGTATTTTTGCTATACGCCCAGAATTTGGGTTTTTTCCCAAACTTAATAATAAAAAGTTTACAGTGTTATGCGATAATGTATTCGGTGTATTATCAATTTTTGTTGACCATACTATGTAAATCGCTTCCTAAGATTCAGATGAAGTGGTTCAGTTTCTTTTTGTATTTGTTTGTTAAGACCATAGTGAGCTGAGCCTAAATGTTTACACTGTTAAGTTTATTAAATATTATGCCATATTGACTTTGTCGATTCCCTATTTTGCTTACCATGTGTAAAGCATTAGCTTCTGGTTATTTGAGCTGAGCTCTTCCAAATGTATGTATAATAATGATTATTGTGTTGGAAGAACTCGGGAAAGACCCTACTTTTGAATACGCTGTAGGTTCAATATCGTTATGAGTAAAATGTTGATGACAATGCATTTAAATTCCGTTATTAATAATTATGATTAGCTTATCTCTGTGTGCAATGTCTTAGGGTTTTGGGTTTATTTTCGTTTAAATGGGTTGTAAGTGGTTTCGATATCGAACCTCTTCGTATTCATTTCTTTCTAAGGTATAATAGCTATAGGGTGATCCATATGGGATCGAACAAAAACTTGTATTATTTTAAGATGTACATCCGAATTTGGAAACCCGTGTTGTAAGAGAAGATACTACTTCTGTTTAGGGAAAGCCCTAACTTCTTTTCTAAAATTGGTTGTTCCATACTTCTAATTGTTGTTGTATAATACGATTACGATAGTTCGGTTTTCAATATTTATTTAAGAAGTGATTTATTATTCATACGGAGTTAAATTCTATACTTGTGCTGTTTGGATATTTGATTCGAGATTTATATAAAACTCTATTCACATTGGTAAATTAAATATGTAGTTTACTAATAGGAATAGTAATGTATCTATCTATTCGAACTGATTGGTAATTATTGGTTTATAATTTTCTATTTTCGCTTATATTGGTAAATATTGTAAGATATTTCCTGGTTTACATCCTGTAGAGTATTGTTATTTGATTCGAGTAGGTTTATTCTAACTTAAATTTTAATAGTAGTAAATATAAAATATATACAATATGTATAGGTTTATATCTTAATGATTCCATAATTGATATTCTATTTGTATAATGATAATCATTGTTGTAGTTGTTGAATCATTGTTGTAGTTGTTGTTGTATGATTAGCCTTAACATACAAATATTTAATGAGAAGTAAAAGTATTTCTATGAGCATGTATGTTTTGTCTAACTTTTGTTCTATTCTAGTATGACTGTAAAAAGAGTTGTAATCTAAATCTTTAGGGTTTTCTGTGTAATATTCAACATACATTTTAGAGTTGTATCCATATCTATTATAAATAAATGATCGGCATTCTATTCATGACATTGGAATCATTCTAATCTATTATTTAAACCAACTTCTTTGTATTAGAGTACGCTACAATTTGTGAGTGAAAAAATATAGAGAATAATTCTATTCAATCATTTATTCATTCATGCGGAAATAGATTATAAGTTTGTATTCTACTATTTCCAACAACTATTAAGAGATGTAGAGAGCGTTCAAATAGATAAGAAGCTTTATAAATGTATTTCAACTAGAATGCTAAACTAGAGAAAAAATGCAGAACCTGTAATTCACAGTAGGTGGACAAACACCCAAATTAGACCATTCCTCCCAATCTTGTAACATACCCTTTGTGCTGGAAAACATTTTGTGTTAGAAAAAATTATGATAACTTTTATTGTAAAGTTTTATGTTGGATAGGTGTCCAAGGATGACTGTAATTTGCACAATATTTTCTTATTTAATAAATAAAATAGGAGACAAACACCTAAGAGGACTATTGAAAGAGTGGTTGTTGATCCACTAGGTGGAATGGAATCTGGGGTAGAAGGAAATGGACAAGTGGCAACATCATGATGGAACTAACTAGCTATTGGTATGGGACAACTCCCTTGAAATGTGGTCATAGTTCCCTGAAAGATGGGACTTGATCTTGAGGCTCATTTATTCCGAACTAACCACTAAAGACCTAGGGAGTCTATATAATAGACATCAAATTATGAAGTGATGTTCATCACCTTTCCTCACGAAAAAATTTACCTTGGGGTTTTGCTGTGTTTGCACCCAAGAGATTTAATGAGGGGATATGCTAAGTTGTTGATCATGTTGTGAGTTTGCAATACTCTTTTGAGTTTTAGGAGTTTGATGCTGAGTGCTGAAGGCATGTCTTGAATTTAGGAGTTTGATGCTGAGTGTTGAAGGCATATTGAGTGCTTTACTTCTACACAGATTTCATCTGCTTAGTGGTTCAGTAATCAAGCTCGACGGTTCACAAGAAGCCACCCATTGGCTTCTTCTTCTGAAATAGGTTGGGAGGAAGAGGCCTCCTTGGGTGTTTTTCGGCCCTATCTTCAATTATATGTTCCATTATCTTTCTCAAATTTCAAGGCATTTAAAGTTCAGCTCTATAAATATTTTTACTGTTTTTATTTTATAAATTATTTTCAGTTTTCTGAGTAAGTTAAGATTTTGTATAGAAATGATTTTGATTGAATAAAACAACTCTCTGCATTTTTCCCCATGTAAGTGGATCTGCATCATACTCAAGTACAGAGACAAATTAAGTTGGATAGATAAATGATAGAAAAAATAGCCATGTGAATGAGAAGATAAAAATGCTATATTTTCTTTCAGTTGTATCTAAAGTTTGATAGGTTTATGACAGAACAAGGTTATAGTAGATGTCATTCTGACCACTATGTTTATTTCAAGAAGCTAGACAATGGAAGATATATTATCTTGTTATTGTATGTGGATGACATGCTTGTTGCAGGGTCTGACATGCAGGATATAAATGTACTCAAAAGGAAGCTAGCTAATTCATTTGCGATAAAGGATTTGGGTGCTGCAAAGAAAATCCTTGGTATGAGAATAACGAGAGACAGGAAAAATCACAAATTGACATTGTCTCAAAGTGAGTACATACAAAAGGTGTTAGAGAGGTTCAGAATGCAGAATGCAAAACCTGTAAGTACTCCTTTGGCTAGCCATTTCAGTCTAAGTAAGGAAATGTGTCCCAAGACACAAGAAGAGACAGATTATATGTCCAAGATTCCCTATCAATCAGTAGTTGGCAGCTTGATGTATGCCATGGTGTGCATAAGACCAGATATTGCACATGCAGTGGGAGTTGTAAGCAGATATATGAACAATCCATGTAAAGAACATTGGAAGGTAGTACAGTGGATTCTCAGGTATTTGAGAGGTACTACCACTGAGGGATTATGTTTTGGAGGTTCAGACACTGTTCTACAGGGATATGTTGATGCAGATATGGAAGATGACAAGGATAGTAGGAGGAGCACCATAGGGTATGTGTTTACTGTAGGTGGAACAACAGTAAGCTGGATTTCGAAACTACAGAAGGTTGTTGCACTTTCAACAACAGAAGCAAAGTATGTTGCCATTACAAAGGCTAGTAAAGAGATGATTTGGTTGCAGAGGTTTATGGAGGAAGTGGGTAAGAAGCAGAAGGATAACAGATTGTATAGTGACATCTAGAGTGCCATTCACCTTGCAAAGAACTCAGCATTCCATTCGAGGACTAAACATATACATCTCAAGTACCATTTCATACGCTCTGTTCTGGAACATGAACTGTTGAAGCTGGAAAAGATACATACTAGCCAAAATCCTGTAGACATGTTCACAAAGGTAGTGACCAGAGAGAGACTAAGTTTGTGCTCGGTTTCAGTTGGCCTTCTAGCATGAAGGTGAAGAGGAGAAATTTGTCAAGTCCAAGTCCAGTAAGTGCAACAGCGGTGGAGTTGCTGTGATCAGTCTCCAAGTGGGAGATTGTTGGTTGTGGAGTTAGATCTTCTACTCTCATAGATGATATTGTATCAGTTGTGTTTGTACCCTAGTTTTATATGATATGTAGGTGGACTGTACAGTCACCCCAGTGGGGGGGGTGTGGGGGGGCATCGCCCCCCCACTAGGTTCCAGGGGGGATCATCCCCCTTGGCTGGGGGGTCCAGGGGCCAGCGGTCCCCCGACAGGGTTTCAGGGGTAGCGCCCCTGAGAAATGGGGTTTCGGGGGAAATGCCCCAGAAAAAAAATTTTGGGGCTGTTTTCGCCAGCTGTTTTGCGGGCCCATGGTTTTGGGTATCCCGTGGTATTTTCCCATTGTATTTCCCTTATAAAATAAAGACATTTTAATACGGCTAGGGATGATGATGTATTAGGTTTTATGCATTATAAATATCTATGAGATCAGGAGAGAGACTGTGAAACAGAGAAGAGGAAGTGCAGTGGTTGTGCTGCATGTTGTATCCCTTCACCTTGCTGGATGGTAATAATAATAAGGACTGGAAAATTCAGTGTGGACATAGCCCAAGTTGGGTGAACCACGATATATCTGTGTCTCTCTTGTAATGTGTATGTGTGATTATATTTGCATTTCTGTTTATTTTTATTCCTCTGCGATCCTTTTTTTCTAAAACTCTTTTTGGGTTGGGTGCTCTTCCCTTTTTAACTCTACAGAAGGGTTGAGATCCTTTGTGGTCAACTTTCTTGAAGTGACCCTTTCTTCTTCTTTTGGTGTGAGTATCCAAGGCTTGGTCATCCTCCTTGAGGAGGGCTTCTCTATTGGCTACCCTAGCCTTTTCGTGAACACAATCCTCCCATACTACATCAAACTTCATACTTTCTTTTTTGGCACACATAGTTTGTATAAATGACTCCCAAGGTCTAGTGAGAGCATTTAGAGCAGTCATCACAAGTTCATCTTCAACAAGAGTATCGCCAATGGCATCTAGTTGCTCCTTGATTTGGGAGACCCTTGAGAAGTAGTCTTGAATGGATTCTCCTGTGCGCATCTTAGTACTCTTCAACTGAGCTCTTAGGTTCATATTCCTATTGATGTTCTTTCCTTCATACATTCTTCCTAGGGCATCATACATTTCCTTTGGAGTCTTCTTGGAAGCCACTTGGGGAATCAAGTGGTCTTTAATAGAATCAGCTATGATTCTCTTTTCCCTAATCAAGTCCTTCCTATGCTTCTCTTTGGCTTCATCTGCTTCATGTTCTGCAACTTCATCCTTGATATACTGAGCAAGATCATTCTCTTCAAGAATGAGACCAATTCTATATTTCCATGACCGAAAATTCTCTATACCTTCCAGCTTGTCTTCCAGCTTAGTGCTTGGAGCCATCTTCTCTTGGGGGAGTACAAGAGACAAGAGATAGAATAGTACTTACCCGTAACATTTAACTTTTTACTTTTCGAGATCTGCAATAGAATTTTTGGTTTATCGCACTTTTGGTAGAACTAGGGTTTGACTTTCCCGGAGTTCTACCCAACCAAAAACCTTGATCCAAGGCTCAAAAGATAGATCTTTAGAAGCGCTATTTAGCCATGCAATCCAAATCCAAAAATACTAACTTTTGCAGAAACCCTAATTTTGGGAGAGAGAGAGAAATATAATTCCACCTTGTGAAAGATGTTCTATTTAGGCTAGCTCTCATACCATGTTAAGTTTAAACCAAATAGACTAGAAAGATCACTGAAAGAAACATAATCACAAGATAGACATAGAATTTACCCTCGGAAACCCTCATGGGGTAGAAAACCCAGCAAAACTTTCCTCAATAAGATGATCAACCAAAATACAGGATGTGATCCAAGAGTTGTCCTTCTTCTCTACCTCAAATGCAGACCTCCCAGACACAAGTGCGCTACTTTCTGAGTTGTAGAAGTGTATCAAATGAGGAGCTCTCCTCCTCTACTTATACTAGATCTCGACTGACCAAAATCCCTAATGGGGCCAACCTCAACTAGAGAAGTCTAATAACCCCTAAAATATAAACTCAGGGCTGACCCCCACATGGTGGGTCTAATAACCCTAGTCACCACAAATCATCGGAGGAATAAACATCTCCGGATACATAATAGAATCATATCGGAGGGATGAAACATCTCTGGAATAATAATGTACAAATATAATATTCTTAGAAGTTACAATATTCAACAACTATCATTGTGTTAACGTTCAAATATGGAAGCTACAAGAAAAGGGTTCGAAGTACATTACCTTTTAATGTTGATACAGTTCAAAAAAATTCCAGATAAGTGAAACTGCAACTGTAAACTTATACACAGTCGAATGCTGAGAAAAAAAGGAAGCCACACCAAGCTAACAACCTTCAAACAGTTAAACGATGCTGAGACCTAAAATCATTCATGGCGAGGACTTGGCCTTTCATTTCGAACCCAGTTCTAAAATAAAAAAATCTCAGCAGGCTTGAGTGTCGAAACACACCAGGAAAATAGACCCAAAACTGCAAACTGTGACAAATTACCATTGTAAAAATAACTGGAAAGACTCAACTCTTAAACCTCCCATAGGTCGTGGGTTCAAAACACAGGCATTATCCCTCTACAATGCAAAATAATAACCCTAAATACCCTCTTCTTGTCGGCGAGACGTAGAGCCACTACCACCGAATGCCAAGGAACAATAACACATTGAACGTAATGGAGGTAGGGTTTAACCCTCATCCATTGAAACCCTGCCAGATCAACGGTGGAGATCACCGGGTTAGATTCACGAAACACCAAGCAATCTACCATATTAAATGAGTTATCATTACTACTGCCACGAAGGAGCGAGCTCATTAACCATCGAACCAATTTGTTTACAACTCATCACAAGAATTGTTATCACCACGGTAATGGCACATGATCAAGCTCACTACATCATCCACGGTGAAACTCCACTATCTCAGCAGATGTGTGCATTCAATGCATAGGCAGTGTTAATATCTGCCAACCTGTGACATTGTAACGTTTACATCATAATATTAATTACAATGGACATTGTTATATGGTAAAGTCGTGATGCACAACCCTGTCACAAAATGTTAAAGGTTTAGATAGATATTCGCTAGGGTTTGCATAGTATCACATAGGGTCACATTAATGCACACAACACATATCACATAAAGTTATATATTTATAAGAGTTGTTAATATTTCAATACACATTGCAAATATATTATAGAAATAATCTAAGGAATTGCACACACATACATTTAATGTATAGTGTAATGAAAGTAACGCCAATAAATCAAATTATCACTATTGTAATATCATCATAGAGTATAGTCCCTAGACAAAATATTAAATCATTTACACATAGAATTTCTACGATTTGCTATGGAGATAAGAGATATACATTTATGTCCAGTTCAACACGAAATTAAAATGAAAATCATATATAATTCTAAGTAGAAAACTGAGACATGATTGATACAGGCCTTCTCTTGAATCAAGTACAAACTTATAATTTACATTATTTAAGACACATTGTTTGCATCAGCAATCATATCTAGATATCTTTATCTTGAACGTTTTAGTCTCTAACCAAGTTTCTCACCCGATATAGTGCTCAAAGTCTTATCTCTTCAAATATTTACAAAGGAGATTACTGAAAAACTGTTCGGTCACTTGTCGCAACTTTAAATCCTTACCTATAAACTGCCACAAGTACGAATTCACATGCTTTAGCACGAATGCTAAGTAACCCCTGGGGCGTCCGTAGGACCCCTTCATCATCAACAAAAGCACATTAGTCAAAATAGTTAAATCATCAATCATAATAACAACAATAGATGTTTGCAATAGTACAACTGAGTATGAATAACATCAAGACATAAACTTAAATCATCTAGTCGCAAATCTTATACTATAAACTAGCATCGTATTTATTTTATCAAGATAACCTTTTATGCATTGCTCTATTCCACACACATTACATAGGCATTAATTGTTATGTCAAAAAATTTAAAATTTTTGTGATTTTACATGTGGTATCAGAGCGCGAGTTCAAACTCTAGGCCTGAATTAGGCTCACGCGTGCAAACAATAAACAAATCAGAAAGTTTATGTTACTAACTTTTAATTCAATTTTATTTTTGCACAGAACAAATTGACTTTTAAATTGTAGGTATGGAAATACCAGAAGAATCAGCAGAGGACAGATCTCCTCGTAATGAGCGTATTAATAATAATAATTATGAAGGAATTTATGTTGAATTAAATAATCAATCTTCCGAAATTTTTACGCACTGTACAATATTTAAAATCTGAGTTAAAAGCTGTTAAAGAAGAGAATGAACGGATCCTTAAGGTATAGAAAGAGTTACAACAAAATTTGAGGGAGAACTATCATAATGATGAAAGAGGCAGAAAATCGAAAATAAAGTCTGATTCTGAAATAATGTCCCACAAACATAAGCATAAGAAAGCAAGAAATTATAAAAGGAATAGTTACTCATCTTCTAAATCTGATCCAAGTAATAATGATTTTGATCATGATAGTAGCAACAGTGATTGCTGCTCTCAAAAGAGAAAACATAAACATCATGAACAGATTACTGGAGAATTTAAAAAGATTAAGCGACCCACCTTTAATGGCGAAAGTGAGAATGGTGAGACAACTGAAGCATGGTTGTCTGGAATGAAGAAGTACTTTAATATTTATGACTACTCTTCTCAACTAAAGGCCAAGATGACTATTTACAATCTAACCGGGAAGGCGGATATTTGGTGGCAGGATCTCAAAAGAATTAAGAGTATAAAAGAAAAAGAAGTAACTTGGAATATGTTTAAAAGTTTGTTTAAAAAGGAGTTTTTGTCGGAACAATATTTTGAAGATAAGTCAAAGGAGTTTTACGATTTCAAGTTGGGTACAATGAACATGAAAGAATTGTGCAGCAAGTTCCTTAGCTTGCTGAGGTATGTGCCTTACATGATCGAGGAAAAGCTTAAAATGAAAAGGTTTCTCAGTTGTCTACCTTTCAATATAAAGGACCATATCGAGTATGATAACCCTTCCACTTTCAAAGAGGCCATGGCAAAGGCTAATTTCTATTTGGATCAAAACAGAAAAGGGGAAAGAACAACTGGCTGGAAGAATAGTAAGACTAATCAGTTTGACTATAGAAAGAAGAATATTAATGATAATTCTGGAAGTTTTAAGAAAAATTTTAAGAACAGAAATTTTCCTAATCATAATAATTACAAAAATAATGCATCTTTGAACTTTACTGCTACAAGAAATGTACCTAACAATAATAATCACAGCAATAACAATAATAACTACAACAGGTATGCTGAACAGAAAGGACTCATGAAGTGCTATGACTATGGCAGACCACATAAGAGAGCAGATTGCCCATGCAACAAGAGGACAGTCAACAATATTCACACTATGAAAGCAGAACCTACAGTTGGAGAAATCGCAAGAGAAATGCCCAGAATAAATGCAGCACTTGAAAATCGTCAAGATGACCATCAAACATCCATTGTCGAAATTGAAGGTATGATACAAAACGAGTCTATTTCTATTCTAATAGATCCAGGTGCAAATGTGAGTTATATTTCACCTACTTTAGTAAACCATTGCAAGTTAAAAGTAGAGAAATTTGATAATGCATGGTTAGCTCAGCTTCCAATAGGTACTAAAAGAAAAGTTACAGATTTTGTCAAGGATTGTGAAGTATTTATAAGTCAGTTGAAAACGCAAATTAATCTGAATGTTTTACCCTTAGGGTCATATGACTTGTTGATTGGTATGGACTGGCTTGAACAACATAGAGTTTTACTGAATTGTTATGACAAATCTTTTACATGTGTAAATAATGAAGGTAATATAGAAACAATGAAAGGAATTCATAGGAAGATTTTAGTAAGACAGATTTCTACTCTACAAGTAAAGAGAGCTGCCAAAAAAGGTTGTAAAATGTTTTTTGTTAATGTTATAAATGACGAGTGTACATCTAAAGAAGACAAGTTAAAACTAGAGGATATTCCCATCCTTAGGGACTTTTCTGATGTATTCCCAGAAGAAATTCCAGCATTACCTCCAAAAAGAGAACTTGATTTCACCATTGAGTTAGTACCCGGTGCGGTACCAAACTCAAAGGATCCCTATAGGATGAATATTCTGGAGTTGAACGAGTTAAAATCTCAGCTGAAAGAATTAATAGATAAAAACTACATAAGGCCTAGCGTGTCTCCTTGGGGAGCACTAGTAATCTTTGTTAAAAAGAAGGACGGTATCATTCGTTTGTGCATCAATTACCATCAGCTTAATAAAATGGCAATTAAGAACCGATATCCCTTGCCCCGCATAGACGATCTATTTGATCAAGTACGCAGAGCAGAGATATTCACTAAAATTGATTTAAGGTCAGGGTATCACCAGGTCAGAATAAAAAATGAGGGCATATTCAAAACTGCATTCAGAACGCATTATGGACACTACGAGTTCGTAGTTATGCCTTTTGGGATGACTAACGCACTGGCAGTTTTCATGTGTTTGATGAACAACGTTCTGCATAAATATTTGGATAAGTTGATAGTGGTATTCATTGATGATATTCTGATTTACTCAAAAACTAAAGAAGAGCATGAAGAACATTTAATAATTTTCCAAGTACTTAGAGAACATTAGCTTTACGCTAAGTTCAGTAAATGTGATTTTTATAAAGATAAAATTCAGTATTTGGGTCATATAATTTCTAAAGATGGTATTTCTATTGATCCCAATAAGATAAAATCAATTAATGAATGGATTGCCCCCAAAGACGTAACCGATGTACGGTCATTCATGGGATCAACAGGTTATTATAGAAAGTTTATTGAAGGGTTCTCTAGAATTGCTAACCCCATCACTTCTTTGCAGAAGAAAGGGAAGAAATTCATATGGGATCAAAAGTGTCAAGAAAGCTTTAATAAGTTAAAAGAACTATTAACTACGGCACCCATCTTAAAAATTGCAGATCCCAATAAGGATTTCGTCGTATGCACGGATACATGCAACGATGGGCTTGGAGGGATCTTAAGTCAGGAAGGTCATGCCATTGCTTTTGAGTCAAGGAAATTAAAAATCCATGGAAATAATTATGCAACCTATGATCTTGAGTTGGCAGTCGTGATACATGCATTAAAAATGTGGCGCCATCACTTGATTGGAAGAAAATGTATTCTAATGACAGATAATAAAGGCCTAAAGTACTTATTGGATCAAATGAATCTTAAATCAAGGCAAGCTAGATGGCTAGCTTTCCTTAGCGAGTACGATTTTGAGATTCATCATATTAATGGTAAAGAAAATAAGGTTGTTGATGCCTTGAGCAGAAATGTCATATTGAGTTTTGTGGCAGCAATCAGTACATTTAAGACTGGTTTGGAAAATCAGATTAGAGAAGAAATTAATCAACATAAGAATTACCAAGATTTGCATGCTAAAGTGGCTGAAAAAGTATCTGAAAATTTAATTACAGATTTCAGCATTAACGAAAAAGGTTTAATGAATTATAAAAATAGAATTTATGTGCCTAGTATGTTGAAAGTTAAGTTGTTGATTTTGGATGAAGTTCATAAGAGTCCTTATTCGGGACATTTTGGTTATCAGAAAATTATAACTATGTTAAGAAAATATTATTTTTGGCCCAATATGAAGAATGAAGTGGCTGAATATATAGCTAGATGTTTTGAATGTCAGACTATTAAAGCTGAACACAAACATCCAGCTGGATTATTGCCGCCCTTACCAATTCCAGAATGAAAATGGGAAATTATAAGCGTTGACTTTATTAGAGGTTTTCCTAGAAATCATAAGCATAATGACTCAATCATGGTTGTTGTTGATAAACTTAGTAAAGGTGCTCATTTTATTCCTGCTAAAACTACTTTCAAGGCTTCTAACATTCCAGATATTTTCATGAAGCACATTTTTTGCTTGCACGGAATTCCAAGGGTAATTATTTCAGATCGGGACTCTAAGTTCACCAGAAATTTTTGGATAGCACTGTTTAAAGGATCAAATACTAAATTAAATTTCAACACTTCTTTCCACCCACAAACTGATAGTCAAACATAAAGGGTAAATCATATTTTAGAAAACATGTTAAGATTGTATGTTAAAGATCAACCATCTAAGTGGAAAGATTTCTTACATTTAGCAGAATTTGTCTACATTAATAATTATCAAGCATCTGCTAAGTTAAGTCCATTGGAGATTTTTTATGGAAGAAAATGTTGTACTCCTATTTCTTGGGATAACCTTGTAGACAGATTAATGTTAGAACCAGATTTATTGAAAGAAATGGAGCTAACCGTGAAACAGGTTCAAGGTAACTTAAAGGTTGCTCAAGATCGACAGAAAGGTTATGCTGATTTGAAATGCACTAAAAGAGAATTTTAGGTAGGAGACCATGTTTTTATAAAGGTAAAACACAAGAAGTATGTGAACGATGCTACTCATGTGCTGAATTGCAATGACATACAGGTGGAACCAGAAGGAGATTTTCAGGTGGAACCGGACTGTATTCTCGACCAGAGGGAAATTATGCTTCAGAACCGCACCATAGGGTAGGTAAAGGTGCAATGGAAGCACCTTAGCCTTGATGAAGCTACTTGGGAACTGGAAAGTAATATGCGGACATCATATCCAGTTCTGTTCCATGAGGAACTTGATGATGAATAAGCAACATCGAGGACGATGTTGAGCTTAAGTGGGGGTGTTTGTAACATACCCTTTTTGTTGGAAAACATTTTGTGTTAGAAAACATTATGATAACTTTTATTGTAAAGTTTTATGTTGGACAGGTGTTCAAGGATGACTGTAATTTGCACAATATTTTATTTTTTAATAAATAATATAGGAGACAAACACCTAAAAGGATTGTTTAAAGAGTGGTTACTGATCCACTAGTGGAATGGAATCTGGGGTCGAAGAAAATGGACAAGTGGAAGCATCATGATGCAACTAACTAGCTGTTGGTATGGGACAACTCCCTTGAAATGTGGTCATAGTGCCCTGAAAGATGGGACTGGAACTTGAGGCTCATTTATTCCAAACTGACCACTAAAGACCTGGGCAGTCTATATAATAGCCATCAAATTATGAATTGAGGTTCATCACTTTTCCTGATGAGGAAATTTACCTTGGGGTTTTGCTGTGTTTGCACCCAAGAGATTTAATGAGGGGATATCCTAAGTTGTTGATCATGTTGTGAGTCTGCAATACTCTTTTGAGTTTCAGGAGTTTGATGCTGAGTGTTGAAGGCATGTTTTGAATTTAGGACTCTGATGCTGAGTGCTAAAGGCATATTGAGTGCCTTGCTTCTACACAGATTCCATTTGCTTAGTGGTTCAGTAATCAGGCTCAAGGGTTTAGAAGAAGTCAGTAGTTGGTTGCTTCTTCTGAAATAGGTTGGGAGGAACATGCCTCCTTGGGTATTTGTTGGCCCTATCTTGATTATAGGTTCCATTATCTTTCTCAAATTTCAAGGCATTTAAAGTTCAACTGTATAAATATTTTTACTGTTTTTATTTTATAAATTAGTTTCATTTTTTTGAGTAAGTTAAGATTTTGTATAGAAATGATTTTGATTGAATAAAACAGCTCTCTGTATTTTTCCCCATGCAAGTGGATCTGCATCATACTCTAGTACAGAGACAAATTAAGTTGGATAGATAAATGATAGACAAAATAGCCATGTGAATGAGAAGATAAAAATGTTATATTTTCTTCAGTTACTGCTTACTGTTAATTTCCTATTTATACATGTATCAGTGTTTCCTTATCATTTTCTATACAGATAATTGTTTTCAGAATTCACAATAATGTTTTCTCCATTTTATAAATAACAGTTGTCTATAAATAAATAATTTCCCTTTCTAAAAGTATATGAATTATTTTCCTATGTTATAGTATTTAAAACATATATAAGTTTATATCATAATAGTTGCAGATTGAGATCTCAACATACAACATATTATTAGCATTTTTCCTTTTTAAAAATAGTGCATAGTAATAAACACAAATTTCTTTATGCACATAATCACCTAATACTATACTATCTATTAATTCAAAATAGCAAACAATCTTCTCGTCATACAACAGAAGTCTTATGTTTTCAAACCTAGTGTTTTACACATTTCACTTTCAAGCCAAACCTTCAAACTATTAAGTTTATCTTTGAACGATAGCAACAAAAACACTAAAGAATATCATTACATTTTAAACAGAACTAAGTTATGGTTTTAACATCACAAACAGTTAGAATTTTTTAGCTTCACATTGCCATTTCAAAGTAGGGAATGAAATTGTTACCAATACATTTTATAACTGTAAAATATTGATATCAAATCTCGACACACAGGCAACATATTAACCAAGCATAAGCATAAAGTCAAACCATGTGTTTATTAACATAAAACCAAACATTTAAACTATAATCGTTTCCATAGATCGAACTACTCAAATTCGCAGTATTATCTCCAGAATTTCAGTTATTATAATGTCTGTAGGACAACTCTAAACAGAAGTAACAAATGTCGGATTGATGCCTAGATCTTATCGATGAGCAACATCAATACTATGCATTCAAAACAATGTCAAAACTATGAATTCTTATAGAGATAAAATGAATCACCACTTTATAATCAACGAACTACACACACACCAAAACCATTCCATAGTTTTCAAACATCTATGATTGTTCATTAAAACATATGAATTTACATTATCCAAGTCTACAAACAAGAACTGTTTCCCACGACTGTTAGAAGTTAAAACCAAAAGGGTTCATGCCCCTTTGGGTCGAGGTACTATCCTCCCCAATCTAATACATTTTCATACAAACCCTAATAGACAAAATACAAATTAGGAGAGGTAAACACGAAGGTCTCGGACTACACTTTTCAAAGGCCAACACTTCCATCTAACCAGAGTTACAAGGCAACCTCCGAGACTTACTGGTCGGTGTAGAAGTAGCCAACCATCATCACCCAGACGGGAGAAGCCACCGAATCTCTGCACCTCCAACAACATTCACAGTGTGGTTAAAGAACAGTTTTCTTTTAAAAGGAACGATTTCAGTATTGAACAAGTAACTATCATTGTGTTAACATTCAAATATGGAAGCTACAGGAAAAGGGCTTGAAGTACATTACCTTTTAATGTTGGTACAGTTTAGAAAAATCCCAGACAGGTGAAACTGCAACTGTCAACTTATACACAGTCGAATGCTGAGAAAAAAAAGGAAACCACACCGAGATAACAACCTTTAAACAGTTAAATGATGCCGAGACGTGAAATCATTCATGGCAAGGACTTGGCCTCTAATTTCGAACCCAGTTCTAAAATAAAAACTCTCATCAGGCCTGAGTGTCAAAACACACCAAGAAAACAGACCCAAAAATACAAACCGTGACGAATTACCACTATAAAAAGAACTGGAGAGACTTGACTCTTAAACCTCCCATAGGTCACGGCTTCAAAATGCAGGCATTATGCCTCTACAGTGAAAAACAATAACCCTAAAGACACGTTGCATGTCGTTCAGATGCAGAGCCGCTACCACCGAATGCCAAGGAACAATAACACATTGAATGTAATGGAGGTAGGATTTAACCCTCATCCATTGAAACCCTACCAGATCAACGATGGATATCATTGGGTTAGATTCATGAAACACCAAGAAATCTACCATATTAAATGAGCTATCATTACTACTGCCATGAAGGAGCCACGAAGGAGCCAACTTGTTAACCTTCGAACTAGTTTGTTTACAACTCATCACAAGAATTGTTATCACCACGGTAATGACACGTGATCAAGCTCACTACATCATCCACGGTTGAGCTTTACTATCTCGGCATATGTGTGCATTCAATGCATAGGCAACGCTAATATCTTCCAACCTATGACATTGTAACATTTACATCATAATATTAATTACAATGGACATTGTTATATGGTAAAGTCTTGATGCACAACCGTGTCACAAAATGTTAAAGGTTTAGATAGATATTCGGTAGGGTTTGCATAGTATCACATAGGGTCAAATTAATGCACACAACACATATCACATAAAGTTATATATTTATAAGAGTTGTTAATATTTCAATACACATTGCAAATAGATTATAGAAATAATCTAAGGAATTGCACACACATACATTTAATGTATAGTGTAATGAAAGTAATGCCAATAAATCGAATTATCACTATTCTAATATCATCATAGAGTATAGTCCCTAGACAAAATATTAAATCATTTACACATAGAATTTCTATGATTTGCTATGGAGATAAGTGATAGACATTTATGTCCAGTTCAACATGAAATTAAAATGAAAATCATATATAATTCTAAGCATAAAATTGAGTCATGATTGATGCAGGCCTTCTCCTCAATCAAATACAAACTTATAATTTACATTATTTAAGACGCATTGTTTGCATCAGCAATCATATCCAAATATCTTTATCTTGAATGCTTTAGTCTCTAACCAAGTTTCTCACCCGGTATAGTGCTCAAAGTCTTATCTCTTCAAATATTTAGAAAGGATATTACTGAAAAACTGTGCGGTCACTTGTCTCAACTTTAAATCCTTACCTGTAAACTGCCACAAGTACGAATTCACATGCTTTAGCATGAATGCTAAGTAAGCCTCGGGGCATCCATGGGACCCCTTCATCATCAACAAAAGCACATTAGTCAAAATAGTTAAATCATCAATCATAACAACAACAATAGAAGTTTGCAATAGTACAGTTGAGTATGAATAACATCAAGACATAAACATGAATCATCTAGTCGCAAATCTTATACTATAAACCAACATGGTATTTAGTACAACAAGATAACCTTTTATGCATTGTTCTATTCCACACACATTACATAGGCATTAATTGTTATGTCGAAAATTTTTAACTTTTTGTGATTTTTTTGGGATTTTACAAATCGTCTCCAGAAAGCAGCCAAAATCACTTGCTTTGGGACCCCCGAGCCTTTTCACTAAACCACCAGGGCGAAGATACTGTGTAGAAGCTTAAGACAATCCCTTTGTATCTCTACAATGATGAAAACTTGCATACAACACTCTCTGCACTCAGCAGATTAATTTGATAGTCTCACTATGCAACCCATTCTATCATCCCCTCATTGAATTCCTCTTGTGTGCTCAACATGGCAGTTTCCAACAATCACAAGGCACAAAGTAAGTGATCCTCCTACCCCATTCAATGTTTATATGTGTGCCTAGGTGTTTCGGTTAGTTGAAAATCATTTAATGAGCCACCTGCTCAGTTCCACCTTCCTTGGGGAACATGACCACAATTTTAGGGAGCTTGCCTCCTGCAACAGCTAGTAAGTGAGGGAAGATGTAGCCACTTGTCATTTTCCTTCTACAAAAATTTCATTTCCCCTAGTGGATCAATGAACACTCTTCAACAGTCCTCTTCATTCAGTTACAGTCATCCTTGACCATCCTTGGTCAATAATATAAAACTTTACAATAAATCTTAAAGTAATGTTTTTCCACAAACATAAAATGTTTCAAGTTATAGGTAGGTTACAAACACCCTCTCTAAAGTTCAACATTGTCCTCGATGTTGCTTAATCATCATTAGAGTCTGTAATGTCCCAAAAATAACAAAAAAAATTAAAATATTTCCTGCCTGCAATAGTTGTTAATTTACACTAGAAAGATTCATACATTAAATCTAATATCATTAAAAACATCCATACTTGCACGAAACAAATGTAAGCCTAAGACTTTTATTTAACATCATCTCTTCAATGTGTGAGTTTAGATCTGCGGAAGCGATATGGAAACAATATGATGGCATGTTTTTGTTACAATTGTAAATGCTAGTGCAAAGGTAGAAATAACACTCTTTACTGTTTTAAGAATCATGTAATTGAAATGTGAATGTCTCATGCCACCTTCAACTGATGAGTTCCTTTGATGGAGGTATGTTTTTCTCATGGTGGGTGCTGTAGCACTCCCGGAAAGGTAATTACATACCTCGGCAGGGTTGCCGGAAGGTATGGGTACGATTAGTGGTTGTCGGACTTACTTAGCATATTGCTAATGTCACCCCTTACTTCTGTGGTTGTAGGTAAATCTAATCTTAATGAGCTATCCCTAAAGGGTTGGCCCATACTTTACTATTGGTTGCATTTTACTAGGGTGAATGATAATTATTAATAATGGGTATCCCATTACCATGGGAGTTCACGACATAATTGTTTCCAAGGTGAGGTTCTTGACTATGAGCCTTTTGTAAATTAAACAAATGTGGGTTGAGTCCACGAATCCACTAAAGCCTTTGTATAAAGAATCGAACCTCCACTATGACAATGTTAGTGTGGAAATAACTGCACTTTTAATGCGAAGTGAGAGACAGAC
The DNA here is from genome assembly GCA_027924585.1 of Larix kaempferi. Classification (NCBI taxonomy): domain Eukaryota; kingdom Viridiplantae; phylum Streptophyta; class Pinopsida; order Pinales; family Pinaceae; genus Larix; species Larix kaempferi. Next base: position 14,232,581 of record BSBM01000753.1, on the reverse strand, counting down.
TATCATCGAGGGTTTGGTAGGACTTGGGGTTTTTTCCTTAGTCTGGTTTGCAACTGGTTGTTAGTCTTTCTAGTTCTGCACTTCATTCGTAAGGTGGCTATTTGGGTGCCCTGACCTAAGCAATCCTTGTGGTCAGTGGACTTAGCGTCTGTGGAGCTCAAGTATGGCATGAATGTCATACTTCTAACAGGTAAGAACAAGTCCATACTGTGGTATTTCGTCGTTCCTTCTTTTGATTTGAAATCACAGGGTTGAATAACTTGTAGTACTGGTGGTAATGGCAGGTGATAAAGGCTTTGGTATGGGAGCTGCAATGGTTCATGGTGTAGTAGGCGTGGCTAGGGTATTGGTAAGTCCAGCTTACCCACTCATTGCCCTACCTCTCGCACCTCTAATGATGTATAAATGTGTCTTGTCTTGGTTTGGAAAGGAGACTCCCGTAAGCCATTGGCTTTACTGAATCACTTTGGGAAGTCTGTTGTTCGCTTATTGGCTGAACCAAGGAAATGTGGGGTTTCAATGTAATTTAAAGTTGGATACGCAGCTGGGACTGTGATGTAAGAATTGTTTATGAATCCGGGTCTATTTTGTTGCTCAACATCTCTAATTTCTGAACAATCTCAATGCTATTTTATTTCTTGAAAAGAGGACATGACTCCTATCTGGGATATATGGTTGTAATGGCCTTCAAATGGTAGAATTTCTATTTATTTCCTATGTGAGTACAAACTCTATGTCTGCACTGGTTCGATTCTAATACTATGGAGTTCCTGGGTAATTTATAACTGTTCTGCAAAAACTTTCTAAATGATAAAAGGTCTTTGGCTCCTTCAGTTTGGAAACGTAACTAAGCTTCATGTGTTGGTTCATTTTTGCTTGCTAAGTGAGTTGAATAATGCTATGATGCTTCTATGTATACAATGTGTTGCTTGTGGAAACATAGGAGACCGAATGAGGTTCTCTACGCCTCTATTTCAATACTGTGGTTAGGCTTTGAGTAAGATGGTCTCGATTTACTTATTGTCTGCGTTGATAGAATGAATACTTTGTATGGAGATGGTTTCAAAGGTTGTACTCAGCGTTTTGTTTTGTTTGGTGCCCATGGATCCTGTAGGAAATACTTACAAGTTTCTGGGCGTGAGAAAGCCATGGGATTCGACCCTTGACCTCTATGTTCGATAGGTGTCTGCATTTGTAAATTTATAGCACTTCTCATCACCGTCGATTTGTACTGCATATTCATTGGTATTAATTCTTGATTTGATAGAGTACTAGGGTCTGTGTATTTGTAAAAGTTCTATGTTTCCTCGATGTACTAGGGTGATGATTACTAGCAATAGCTAAGTATGATGCATGTTTTTCATTGGAAAAGAAAAGTGTGCATGAGTATGTAACGATCTCTATCCTATCTACTGTCTTCGTTTTAAATGTGGTGTATATATAGTTTCTAAAAAGGAAAGAAAGAAACTATTTGGATCAGTAATGGATATATATATATATATATCAGTCTTTGTTTTAGAATTGGAACATAGGATACCTACCAGGAAGGATGACTGCGTTTTCTACTAAAAGAATTTCGATTTCAGTGGTTAGATAAACATGCTACCTTTCTGTTCAAAAATCTATTGATAGATAAGAGAAAAATGTAAATAGCTTTAACGAATTAAAACAATACTTAACAATCCCTAGACTTGGAATGCGTTTGACTAGCAAAGGCTAGCTGGCTAGACATGCTAGGCAATGCCTTGGAATTCTTGGCAATTCTTGAATTTAAAACTGATATATTTAAAAATACTATTTTAACATTTCATTTGTAAAAGAAATTAATTGATTTGAAAGCCTTAGAAGATTTTCATACCTGCTTAGTCACGTGGCTTGCTCCTGCGGGTAATGACCTGCACACTCAGCCAACTAGGTAATCAAAGACTGCCGAACCCTTAGTTGACCTGATAATTGATCTTAAAATGGATGACTTTGGGACTACCACGTTCCTCCCAACCATCATTCTACAGTTTTTCTTGGTTCAGTATGAATCCCCCCGAGCTGGTTCTGACATGCAAACTGAGAGATAGAGGCCCTAGATGTGTAGCTGATTCAGATCTGGAAAATTGAGGTGGGAAGGGTTCACTTCTTGGAACAGAGAGTTTCTCTTGACATCATAATACCAAAAGAAAAAAATCCCCCAAACTTTGCAGTCTGTCCTCCTTAAGTAGGAAAATATTGATTTAGGACTGTTGGAATTTACTGGTTTCTTTAAAGTATTTTAAATTATAAAAGAGTATTTGTTTACTTAATTACTAGTTATTTTTGGAACTAGGACTTCTCAACTTTGTTTGATTAAAGTGTTTTTGATCTTTTAATCTTTTCATAATAATAATAATAATATAATAATTACAATACCATCTAAATATTAATAAATAATATTTAGTAAGTGGCAACCCACTTATGCATAAATATATATATATAAAAGAGTAAACATTTATAAAAGAATATATAATAAATATCAATATTATTATTGAAAGCTCCTAATAATAATATTTAACTTTGTGGCCTTTAAACATTTGTTCACATGATGCTTCTTTTAATTCTTTTTAAGGAAAGGGTCCACTTCTTTGGACGGTTTTCGTAAACTGGTAAAGGCACCTCTAGTCTATCCCTTTGCATGTCAGATTCCCTCATTTTAACATGATAGTTCCCGTAGTATTTGATGATAATAAGATTTATTTAATCAAGTCGAATAGTCATGATAAAACACATAAGTGTTATTCAGAGTCCTCCTGACTCAACACTTGAGAGCTAGTAATCTTGAGTGCGCTTCAGAGCCTTTTAACTCAACACTCTCACATGGGTGTTACGCTAGTGCAATTCCAGAGCCTTTTCTCAACATAAGAGCTAGAATGTGGTTGTGAGGCACATCTAGGATATTTAAGTGGCCTCGGATCTGGTAATCATTTCTTTCAAGCTTGGGAGTGCTCCATGGCTCATGCATAACACTCAACGTACATCAGGGCTTAGGCCCAGTACGAAATAAGAATCCTCTAAATACATCGGGGCTTAGGCCCAATATATAGGTCATTCGTGTGTTTCTGAGTCCACACTCAACACACTAAATAATCATCCATGTGAATCATACTCTGCACAGTATAAGATAACATAATAATCTCAGTATATCATAATTGTAACTGAATCACAACATAAATTTATTCGTTCGGGATTTCCTGCCCAGTATATAATAAAAATGAAACAATTAAAGTACTTGCCCAATATATATCAACTCATGAGAACATAGATCAAAACATGCTATGGCTTATGCCCAATAATAAATCACATATGCTGGGGCCATAGCCCAATATAACATCATAACATAGTTAGTCAAAAATTTGGGATATTACATCCCTCCCAGCTTAGAACAACACCATCCCGGTGTTTCTAGGGACTAGGAATGGAATCATGAAACAAGTCGGGGTATGCCTCTCTCAACCACTTTATCAACCAAAGGTTGATCTGGCTACAGGGAATCTATAGACAACTCAGGAACAGAGGTTTCTTCAGACATGGACCACACTCTTTGCGCCTCTGGAATGGCAAGGCATCAGTGAGTAAGGTGATCTCCCTTACAAAGTTTACAAGGGAACTTTGGTTTCCATCCTATAGGTTTAGACTCCTTTACAACATCAGTACTCTCAGCATGACTAGCATTGGCTGATGGCTTGCCCCCAGCATGACTCACACAGGCTGGTTGCTCAGTAGCAGAAGACTTTTGAACTAAGGACCACACTTTTTGCACTTTTGGAAGTACGGGACACAAGTAAGTAAGGTGGTCTCCCTCACAAAACTTACAAGGGAACTTAAGCTTCTGTTTGTTGGGTTTGTCAACAATGTCAACTCCCTCAGCATGACTTGCAATGGCTAATATGGTGTCTCCAGTATGACTCACAAGAACTGGTGACTTGTCATTAATATGACTAGCAGTGATCAATGACGTGTCCTCAACATGACTAACAGTGGTTGAAGACAAACTTTCAGTATGATTTTTAGTGCCTAAAAGTTTTCTCCCAGCATGACCTCCAGAGGCTGGGTAGGTGCCCCCTGCATTATTTGCAGGGGCAAGGTGCTTGCCCCCAGCATGACTTACAGAGGCTGGGTTGCTGTCCCCTTGTTTTGGCATCTTCTTCATATTCTTTCTCCGTCTATTCCTTTTAGACTGTTGGCTACTAGTATTGCTACTTTCACCACATGAGGTAGAAGGAGGAGGAGAAGATGTTACTAGCAAAGGAGGCATAGGGTTCTGATGCTCTTGATTTGAGGTGCTCACAAAAGAAGCGTCAGGAGCACGCAAGGCTGTAACGCCCCATATTTTGACTAGGTGTGTTTATGAGTTAGACACCTTTCACTTTAATTGCTTATTATCTGTTGGACTCAGCTAGACAGAGTGAACTATATTTTCGGCATGATAGACACGACGATATGTTGTTACTATCTTTATGATGTTACTATATTCATGCAGTTATTAAGTTATGATTATCATGAGATTCATTGCTTTTATGATGAAAATATATGTTTTAGCGTTTGCATTGATGAAATGTGAGATATATGGTGTTGTATGTGGGTGCCATCCTACGATGAAATTGATAGAACTATCATATTCCATACATACCTATGATGCGATAAAATTGTGACATGAAATAAAATGATGTTGATTATATGGATCAATTGGAGATCGAATGGAAATGCTTGTTATAAAATGTGTATTTTGCGGAATACTAACCTACATGACTCAAAGGGCTATGGGATAGCCGGATACTTGATCTGATATATAGATAAGAACCTATCCATGCCTTAAACCTTAGCAACCGAAATCGATGATACGATGACATGGACCAATAATCCTGATAGCAGAAGAGTATGATTTGATAAGGGTGTAGACCCGGTATGTTGAGAGGGATGGATGTGTTTCCCACCCTATGTTCCTATGATACCCGACATCGTGGGAGGGCCGTGCTGAGACACGCTCCGCATGTAGTTGTGATGACGATGGTCGGATGCCTGCTAGGGGAGGATAGGTCCGCTGTTCAGCCGACGCTATCGCTCTCAAGTTCTATGTGGTCAGGTCAATGAGTCCGACATCCACTTTTGTACTAGCAGAGGAAGGATAGGGAGGATGTGGATGTAGGTTAGGATGGGAGGATATGATAGTAATGTTGAGGGTTGGGTATTCATTGACCTGGAGTTAGTGGTAGTAGGTAGCTTTCCTTGTACATGATTGATTGAACAAATGTAATCATAAAAATAAGGAAATGCAATCTTAAAGGTTAACTGATAAAATAATCGACGATGTTTTAGTAATATTATTATGAATGTATACGTGTTCAGTTTGCATAAGTAATATTGGTATTAGTTAGTTGTTATGCATAGGAAATATGACGTATGTTTATAGTACATGTCCGTCTTGTGCATACGCTGGCCACGCATGCACATTATGCCCATGCACGATAATATTGGTTTACAACATACTTATTAAGATTTAACAATGTTATAAGTTATCATAGATAAGTCAATTAAGTATTTAGTGGATGACTTAATTAGTAAAAGATTATCAAGCTCTAATGTCTAAAATAAATGTCATTAATTGTAAGTACCCTCAAATGAAGGTGTCTTCGATATGAAGTATAATAGTTAAATATTAATAATGGAAGAGTGTGCCATATAATTATTGATCGGGATTAAATAAACCATTAAGTGTATTTCATTATTTATACCCAGGGGTACTATGTTGACACTTATCAATTAAACAAATAAATATTTTAATTACTATTCACAATTAATTAAATTACTATTATTATTAATTATTATTGTTATTATTATTATTATTTAATTAATAATAATAGTGATAATAATCCTTTTTATAAAGCATAGTGGATCGAATAATTATAAATTTACTAAATAGATTATTCATTTAATTAATTAACAGAATCATTCCAAGTAAATGAAAAGATTTGTTTTAAATAAATTATTGAATAATCCCACTGCTCGAGAGAAATTTGGATGATTTAAAATAATATATAATCCTCACTTTACCTTGAAAAAGGGGGATGCATTAATGATTTGTACTTCCAATAAAACCATGACAGCTAGGGCAGTGGAGTGATAAGGAAGTTATGACTTTATGAGGGAGGAGGATTCCTATAAAGAGGAGAATTAACAAAATAGTAGGGGGTTATTGTGGGAGAACTGTGAGGATTTGTCAAAAGGAGGAAAATATTCCGAGGAGGGGGTTAACTCGAAGCTTTGAGGAGGTGGGAAACTCAAAGAGACTGAGGAGGGGGTTAACTCAGCAATTATTACCATTGAGCTATGGAAAGGTGCGAAGGGAAGTTGCTGTCGGGATTATCGGTCTGTGGGCTCGGGGGCTAGGAAATCCGTTAATTTCCTAAGGTCAGCAAGATAATAGCTGATCGGCAGGGTGGACACATCATTTTGGGTTGCTAAGGTAACCTACAGAATCCACTACCTAAATCTTCTTATCTTACTGCAACCGACGGATTCAGGTGTTTTACTGAACCTGCATAAATAGAATGTATTTTCCTTTATTTCCAAGTTATGCATGTCCAAAGAACAGAGTTAAATGAAAAGTTTTAAGATTATGTTTATTTAATTGCAGAGACATATAAACATATAGAAAACAGACATTTAAACATTTAGAAAACAGAAACATAGACGGTTGAATCTTTTGTTTCATTCTCTCAATAGAAAGGGAAAAACTTGGTATTTACATGAACATGGAATAGAAACCCAGTGCCTAGTAAGGGCACTGCATTTGGTATCAGAGCCTGGTTTGAACTCTCGAACCTAATCGCCTACCGGAAATAGAAACTAAGCATCCCTAAGCAAAATATCTGGAAATCTAGTAGAACTCTATGCAGAGATCCAAAATCAATGGTCCTGATTTTCCAAACCGTCTTCCCTAAATTTTGTAACATTAATTTACCTGCACAATATAACCAAAGACAAGGTAAGTAGCCTATAAAACAAAGGATTTTAAAACTGTGCAATGATAAAAAATAAAAAAAAAATGCTATTTCAAAATAAGATATAGAGTATCTCTTTGTGACCGTAGGGTTTCGATTATGTCCTTACGAAGTAATATCATTACCCTCTTCACCTTGACGCAATCCTTGTGAAGTCCACCCAACCATTTCAAAGCTAAATCAAAATATTCTATTTTTAGAATATGAACGTTTAAATTAAATATTTATTTTACTAAATTTCTTTGAGCATTAATAAAGGAGCACATTATTCACACTTGATGTGTAATATAGGAACACACATGTAGTCTTTCCAAGAAGGTTTTCCCTTCTTTCAATAATAAATTGAAACAACTCAGAAACTAAGCAAGTGCACATATAGACAGTTACTACATTCAAAATCTCCAAATGTTCCTATAATAATCATCAAAACCGAGACTTACCCACAGCTACTAAGACCTCCAGGCAAACATGTTGTCCAAAACAATTAAAGTCTAGATTTACAGTGGAAGAAGTATTTATTTTATTTTATTTTTATATAGTAGAAAAAACAAAAATTTTGACACCTCAAAATTTGAACTTGAGGAAACACCTATCTACCTGTGTAAAAAAAAAAAAATGGGTATTTTTGTATTAAAATAATTATAAAACTGCGGTTGAACTGTACACCATGTTAATACAAAACAAGAACGGGTATTTTTGTAATAAAATGAAATTGGGCTTCGATCATAGATCCTAGGCCTTCAAGTCATAATCTAACTATAAGCTCCCAATATAGCATACCTAGCGTGAAGTAAATCACTCACACCAAGAACCAAGTAGCGTGCCCACATGGAGCATTAACCAATAGACAATGAATAAAGTGCTCAACCTAGGCACAACGTATCACTTTCTAGGCCTGCACCGTCCTCAATACAATAAGATTCAGGCTTTGCATTTTCAGGAATCCGTGTGGCAAGCGCTATCTCTCGCACAAATCCTCTGGGTGGGAAATGCTCAGAGGATGGATCTGCAAGCTCGAGTGTCCTATCCCCTCTCTTGATATAAGGAGTCCGAGCAGTGCTGATGTAGTGAACCTTCTCTATACCATGGGATACAGTATTCCGTCATGACACCCTAACCCTCTGACTCTTAATAAAAGGCAGACTCACTATTATCAGATAGCCTTGTCTTCCTCGTAGATAGTCTTGGCTGTGGTGACGGGACCGCAGGCCTGTCTCATGACACCAGAGAAATCATTAACCCATGGTGGTTCCATCTGATGATGGATGTCCAAGTTCTCCGAAGAAGGCTGCTGGCAGCAATGTTCATCATTGCTCGGGGGAGAGAACTCCTTTTTCCTTTTAATACTATCGCGGCCAGGTGAAAGTGAACTCCTTTTTCCTTTTAATACTGCAACAGAGGGCCTCTCGAGTTCAAAGTCTGTGCTGAGCAGATTCCTCCAGGCCGTGAAGGCCTCGGCGTCCAAAGGTATGGAAAAATTCAAATCCCGGCCAATCAACTCTATCCATTTCTTGAGATCACCCTCTGTCACCTGGGACAAGTTGGGTGACCTCACAACCTAAATGCCATGAACGCACTGGGGATTGGATAGCCCTGTAGTGCTTCCTCTGCATTCTGTGTGACCTTACAAAACCCTTGTCTACGTTAAAGGGAAACTGGGGCTCACCTAGCCATGAATGGCCGTTCATGTAGCTACGCAGCTGCATCTTTCCCAGGGCGTTCTCAGGGCGCTCACGCAAGCCACACTTGCGCCCAGAGCTCACTCTCGAACATACCAACAATGCCAAATAAAACCTTATTCTCATCCATAAATAGGGTATAGTTGATGCCACGTAAGGTGGTTTCCGCATTGTCCCTTGAGCGGTTTTCCATACCGTCTTTTCTTATGCGGACGAGTAAAAATTGGACACGTATGAGGGTGGTATTCTTACCGCATCGGTCTCCTTCGTTATCTCCCGAGCATGTTGATGGCGCGAGGTCTGCCATGAGCCGTCGATTCCCTTTCCATTCCCACGTCCATGATCCTCATAGAGCCACGTCATTCGTTATAGGGGCCCATTGCAATAAAAGGTAACGCGCTCAGCACCGAGGACTTGTAAAGTGACCAAGAGCCAAGCCAAACGCTCCACATTGCCTCCACACTCCGAGCACCATGGACGAGAGCCTACCTCTCGTTGTGGTGATCCATATAGTATGCCCAGCGCACACGTGCCAAAGCCGAGCTCTCAGTACCGAGAACAATGTATACGACCTAGCGCCAAGTCGAATGGGGACTAACGCACTCCAACCAAGCTCACTCACGACCTTTCTTTATTCTTGTGTAGTTGCCAAATGCCGAGCCCACAAGAGCTAGTTTCCAAACCCAAAGGGGCCCACGCATACAACAACAGTCCTAGTGCCAAGCTCATTTTGGAGGAGAATGCAAGCAGCCAGCTACCATGTCGTAACAAGGGAAACCACACCTACCATCCAACATTCAAGCGCCGAACTCACCCAAGATTGTCACCTCTTTTTTTTTTTCCTCCACGCCTTTTCTGAATGGGCTTATTTATGGTAATACAAAATAGGGGGTAAAATAAAGAAAAGAATAGGAATAAGAATAAAATAGAAATAAAATTATTAAAAATAAAGTAATAGTAAGAATAACAAAGTAAAAATAAAAGAGATAATAAAGTGCATAGACAATGTGATGGCAATATATAGGAATGAAGATATAAAGTGGTAAATAAGGGGAATAATAGGAATGCAGTAGAATAACAAAATAAAACTATATTTAACGAAATGGGAAAAAAAAAAGAGATGAAAAGAATAAATAAAATAAATAAATAAATAATATACAGGAATAAACAAGATATTAGGTTAAGATATAGAATATGAAGGAAAGAAGTTAACAAGGATGCAAAAAAAAAAAATATATAACAAAAGTGGGGAAATAAAAAAATAGGAAAGTAAGAATAAGGATGAAGTGAAAAGCATGTGATGAATGTAGAGTAGACATGAGGAAAGAAGATGAGCAAGATATAAGGAGAAAAATAAATAAAAAGAATGAAAGGTAAAGATAAATATAAAGAGTGAAAATGGGGTTGATATAGTAATATAAATAATAATAAAAAAAAGCGTGCTATGGAAGCTAATAGAAATACATTAAATGTTTGCATGCATTAACATGCCTAGAGAGACATATTTCAGGTGTGAACATATCTCCTTTACATTCATAAAGAAAAATAAATGAGTGTTCATTGTACCAATGAACCTAGAAGGATAAATTACATATTAGGAAGGGACCTTGCCAAGACATGCTTGTTTATGGTGTTAATCAGAATCCTTATGATGTAATCACAAGGTTAAAGATCTCAACAACTTCTCAGTGCCGAAGTTAATTTAGATAATTATGAAGAGAGAATCAACTAAGTTAACAATGATTAAAGCTAATGTGTGCCTATACGTAAGAATGGAGGTGTGATGTCGATCTTTCTATAGTTAGCATCCGAAGTAAGTGAGTTTGACCTGATCTGCATTAATATGGAGGGACATATTTTGTTTCAATATAGTGACTTCTTATGGCTCATGTTTCATTCAGGTAAGTGTCGACAGGATGTCAGATGAGGGGGGGGGCTATGCTGTAACTCTCGAACCTAAGTTTTGGAGGATAAGTGAAATGGTAAGGTGATATACCTTAAAAATGGTAATGAGTGAAGAAGTGTTCTAGCTTTATTAGTTAAATATGATGGTGGAAGTTCACTTATGTTTAATAATGCGTTGAATTGATGAATAAATATACATTTGTGTTCAAACATTAAGGGATGATGGTTACCACTATTAGTGACTAGGATAATTGTGTTGCTTCCCATTAGGTACAGGATCATCGATAGAAACAAGAGATGTATTAACTGAATCTAATAAGGTAGTAAATAGAGAAAGGACATGGTAGAGAGGTAATAAAAACGGGAGATAACTGAAAGTCAATAACAGTTGACCAAGAGTCTAACAACTGTTATAAATCAAGTACTTGGAATTTGTAATAAGACTACATTTTAGGGGAAATAGTGCATTTCCAATTAGGAGAAATGATGAAGTTATTTATGGAGGAGAATGGGTATCTTTACAAAACTGGCAAGAAAGGTGATAAGATTATATGTGTATCTCATGACTAGTGATAATGTGTAGTTGTATGAAGCACCTAGATAGAGGTGGTAGGTCAATATTTAAGGTATGTATGAGTGGATTCCCTTATTGGAAAGTTAATTAGTATTAAGATAAGGGAGGCATCTACGTATTAAAACCAACACCGCAAATTTTCCATGTGTAATGTACAATTAATCATGTTTCAATATAGTAAGTGTAAAGAGATTGAAGGAACTAGGTACGTGCGAGAAGGGTAGGGGTTATATGCCGCTAGTCTTGCTTAAGTTAAATTGTCATGATTGAGAAACAACCAGGATTTAATAATTACAAAATAAACAAGCAATAAAATATAAAAGTAGGTAAATTATTGAGGGACTAATGGAGTTACTCATAAACTTTAATTAAAGAGTTCATCCTAAATTCTAAAATTTTAAGATTAATGTCTGGGTTTAATGTATAGACTTGATCAAACATAAATTTATTTATTTAAAATTTAAAAGGAGACTTCAACGTATAGTCGAGGAGACGAAACAAACACTTAATCTAAAAACAAGGAATCGCTAAAACGAGCATGGCAAGATGAATGCTAAGACGCTAGTTTCACTGCATGACAAAATCATTAATGAAAACGACCATAGATTTCAACACGTTGATCCTAACAAACTATTCCTGGCACACAAGTATAAATATAGGCATTTTTAGGGTCACCGCATTTGGTTTTCCTCGCAATATAAAACAATAGGGTAGAAATGAATTCCTTTATTTTTTTAAATTTCTCCTCCAATCTCAGTTCAAATTTTGGTACGAGGATGGGTACTTATGGTGACAGTGGCTTCCATAATTTTATTAAAATAAACATAAAAATTTAGTGTTTCATATACAAACCTTATTTAGTTTACTTTAAGCTAGGTTGACAGTCTTATCATAAAAAGAAATACATGCTAAAAGTCTAAGACATTCACTCACGTAAAAGATCAACTTAAAAGTTAACATCTACAACCATCTTGAATAATTCAAATAAGTATTAGAAAGAGTGGTAATTTTTACATATCAACTAAGAAAGAAAAAGTTGTGTTTTAATCTATTGATGAAATTCCTAGATTGCACCAGTTGCAATACTATGTAACCTCATCTAGTTCTATTGAATAGGATTTACATATTGGACAATTAACATGTTTAATGGTTACGTGAATGGGTAATTTGTTAGGACAGCCACATCTAAACTTTGCTTGTGTTCAATAAGAGAACTTGGTGAAATAAACATGGAGTGGTGTTGGAGCTGCTGCTTCCCCATAACAAATTACACAAACATTAATGCGTATATATAGATAACTTAGTACAAGGTGCTAAATAAAGTAAAAACTCGTGAACCCCTTATAATTATATTACGAATAAAATTTCCTTTTAAAATATAGATAAATGTTATATAGATTAGTGAAGAAAAAAAAAATATACATTACATATTATTTAGATAAGATGATGGATGGAAATAAATTGTGGGATATAAGGATAGGTATCCCTTTTTGAATCACATTATGGAAACACCATGTACGTAAATCAGGAGATTGCATATAAAGCTTATTAAAAGACTATTCTATTAAGGGGGAAACATGGCTTAGGCTAATTAAGTTAAATATTGGGGTAATGGTGCAAAACGTTTTTGAGAAAATTTCAGATTAATCATACCAATATAGTGATAATCTCGAGTAATAATAAGAGAGTCATAAGAATCTCAACACAGTCCTCAATTTAACTCAATTAAAGCAGTTGTTATGAAGTTCTAGTATGATTGAACATATTAAGTAATGATGTATTCATTCAACTTGTAGGATTAGACTAGGGTTTTTACAAAGTACATAAAGGTTGCTTGTGTGGGTTGGAAGGGTGGTGATATACAAATACAATGGCATGCTAGGATAAATACTACTAATCACCTTTGCGATGGTAAGGGTGGGAACAAAACTAGCTATGAGATTCTTAAGGAATTGAAGAAGTAATGGTTCCCCGACAAATTATATTGGTTTGAAAATGAGAATAATAAGTAAACACAATAACAGTTGTATTTTGATAAGAAATAGCCATGAAAATCTTGTAACGATAGCAGTTCCCCTAGTTTAACGATGTTACGATACTTTTGTTATTGTTTATTACCGATAGGGAAATAATAATGTATGACCTTAGGGTTTTAAGGACATGAACCTTCTTCCCTAAGAGAAGTATGCAAACTTTAAGGGTCCTTGGTAGTGCGTGTTGAGTGAATACAGATCATGAGTTCTAATGACCCCCAATTTAAATCGTTGATTATTTCATGCTAAGTTGGATCAATATAAGCTTTGTGATGAGTAAACCTCCCTGGATGCTATAACTTGAAGGATGTTGCTAGACGGTAAGAAGTAGGGTACTAAGGTGGATAGCACTTGATTATAACCTTACGGATTCTCGAGATTCGATAGAAGGATTAATCTAAATGTTTCTTTAATTATTAGAATACACATCAGGGGATAATAGAAGCAAAGCCATAGGATAATATCGATATATTCGGTCAATTCAAAGCTAAGTAGGACAAGTATGGCCAACACCTGCTACTTGCAGAAGTGAAGAGTTTATGTGTCCAGAATTTCCCTGCATTATCATGACCATAACTTCGGGACGAAGTTTCCTGAAGGGTGGGTGTATGTAACGCCCCATATTTTGACTAGGTGTGTTTATGAGTTAGACACCTTTCACTTTAATTGCTTATTATCTGTTGGACTCAGCTAGACAGAGTGAACTATATTTTCGGCATGATAGACACGACGATATGTTGTTACTATGTTTATGATGTTACTATATTCATGCAGTTATTAAGTTATGATTATCATGAGATTCATTGCTTTTATGATGAAAATATATGTTTTAGCGTTTGCATTGATGAAATGTGAGATATATGGTGTTGTACGTGGGTGCCATCCTACAATGAAATTGATAGAACTGTCATATTCCATACATACCTGTGATGCGATAAAATTGTGACATGAAATAAAATGATGTTGATGATATGGATCAATTGGAGATTGAATGGAAATGCTTGTTATAAAATGTGTATTTTGCGGAATACTAACCTACAGGACTCAAAGGGCTATGGGATAGCCGGATACTTGATCTTATATATGGATAAGAACCTATCCATGCCGTAAACCTTAGCAACCGAAATCGATGATACGATGACATGGACAAATAATCTCGATAGCAGTAGAGTATGATTTGATAAGGGTGTAGACCCGGTATGTTGAGAGGTATGGATGTGTTTCCCACCCTATGTTCCTATGATACCCGAGGTCGTGGGAGGGCCGTGCTAAGACACGCTCCCCGTGTAGTTGTGATGACGATGGTCGGATGCCTACTAGGGGAGGATAGGTCCGCTGTTCAGCTGACGCTATCGCTCTCAAGTTCTATGTGGTCAGGTCGATGAGTCCGACATCCACTTTTGTACTAGCAGAGAAAGGATAGGGAGGATGTGGATGTAGGTTAGGATGGGAGGATATGATAGTACTGTTGAGGGTTGGGTATTCGTTGACCTGGAGTTAGTGGTAGTAGGTAGCTTTCCTTGTACTTGATTGATTGAACAAATGTAATCATAAAAATAAGGAAATGAAATCTTAAAGGTTAACTGATAAAATAACCGACGATGTTTTAGTAATATTATTATGAATGTATACGTGTTCAGTTTGCATAAGTATTATTGGTATTAGTTAGCTATTATGCATAGGAAATATGACGTATGTTTATAGTACATGTCCGTCTTGTGCATACGCTGGCCACACATGCACATTATGCCCATGCACGATAATATTGGTTTACAACATACTTATTAAGATTTAACAATGTTATAAGTTATCATAGATAAGTCAATTAACTATTTAGTGGATGACTTAATTAGTGAAATATTATCAAGTTCTAATGTGTAAAACAAATGTCATTAATTGTAAGTACCCTCAAACGAAGGTGTCTTCGATATGAAATATAATAGTTAAATATTAATACTGGAAGAGTGTGCTATATAATTATTGATCAGGATTAAATAAACCATTAAGTGTATTTCATTATTTATACCCAAGGGTACTATGTTGACACTTATCAATTAAACAAATAAACATTTTAATTACTATTCACAATTAATTAAATTCCTATTATTATTAATTATTATTGTTATTAATATTATTATTTAATTAATAATAATAGTGATAATAATCCTTTTTATAAAGCATAGTGGATCGAATAATGATAAATTTACTAAATAGATTATTCATTTAATTAATTAACAGAATCATTCCAAGTAAATTAAAAGATTTGTTTTAAATAAATTATTGAATAATCCCACTGCTCGAGAGAAATTTGGATGATTTAAAATAATATATAATCCTCACTTTACCTTGAAAAAGGGGGATGCATTAATAATTTGTACTTCCAATAAAACCATGACAGCTAGGGTGGTGGAGTGATAAGGAAGTTATGACTTTATGAGGGAGGAGGATTCCTATAAAGAGGAGAATTAACAAAGTAGTAGGGGGTTATTGTGGGAGAACTGTGAGGATTTGTAAAAAGGAGGAAAATATTCTGAGGAGGGGGTTAACTCAGCAATTATTACCATTGAGCTATGGAAAGGTGCGAAGGGAAGTTGCTGTCGGGATTATCGGTCTGTGGGCTCGGGGGCTAGGAAATCCGTTGATTTCCTAGGGTCAGCAAGATAATAGCTGATCGACAGGGTGGACACATCATTTTGGGTTGCTAAGGTAACCTATAGAATCCACAACCTAAATATTCTTATCTTACTGCAACCGACGGATTTAGGTATTTTACTGAACCTGCTTAAATAGAATGTATTTTCCTTTATTTCCAAGTTATGCATGTCCAAAGAACAGAGTTAAATGAAAAGTTTTAAGATTATGTTTATTTAATTGCAGAGACATATAAACATATAGAAAACAGACATTTAAACATTTAGAAAATAGAAACATAGACGGTTGAATCTTTTGTTTTCTTCTCTCAATAGAAAGGGAAAAACTTGGTATTTACATGAACATGGAATAGAGACCCAGTGCCTAGTTAGGGCACTGCAAAGGCATTCAGAGTGGAAAACAACCAAACCGGCAGCCCAATAGTGAATCCAAGAAGATTCAGAGTAGCCATTAAGGGAGTACCAATGTTTCCAATGAATGGAACAACACAAGCATCCCCCGGAATAGGGGTACCTTGATTGGCACTCGCCGGAATTCTAGACATAGTTTCCTGCTCAAATCAACAAGAAGTTCTCTAAGGCAAACTAAAACAAGTAGCACAAAGAGAAAACCACTAAAAAAGGTCCTAGGTAAATCAAGCCAGGCAAACAGATGCCTTCTGAAAAAGAGTCTGGGATGATGAGGGCCAAGAACAAATCAACGAAGGATGAAGAACAGTTACCCGGGGTCCACAATACAATGACTAAGGGTGCAGGCGCCGGAATCACCCAACCACCCTCGCAAAGACCTGCAAGGGATTTTCTCCCACATATGTCCTAGGTACAATAGATATACCCTCTGTTGTCACCTGTGTATGAACCTATGGTCAGATACTAAGGATACCACAACACCGAAAAATCCTGGGGGAACAGTCACTGGTCGAATCAGAAGGCGTGGGCAGGGTAACTGAGCCTGAAACTCAAAAGAGTCCCCAAACGCAATCCAATCCTAGCATATGCTCGAAACAGAAAGTAGGAGGAGTATTCCCAACAATCTGATCTCACAATGACCTACTGCATAGATCCCAGGCAAGCTTTGAATGAAGTGAGCTTACCTATGATAGTCGAACTACGATTTTTGCGTAATGTGTGATCTTGGGTGGAGTAAGGTGTTTTAAACCCAAGATCCTAACCAAGACTAGTTGGTGTAGTGTAACCTAGAAAAGAAAATGTTGCTAGTACATTTTATTAGAGTTCATTTTAAAGGTTACTTGCTTACTCAAAACGGTAGTGGGTGTGTGAGAGTGGTTATAATAGAGATAGAGTACTGAAAATGAAAAAGTTACCACCAAACAAATCTTTTTCTTCTCAACGCAAGTCTTAAAATTCTGATATAGAATGCATGTGCAAATGCAGTTTTTAATCTTTCGAATGCAAAAAAAGGTAAAAATAAAGTCTAAATGTACAAAATTAAACTCAAAACCTAAGAATGCAGCTACTCAAGCAACTAGGTATGCAAAAGAAAACTTGTTCTTTTTTATGCAAAGCACTCTAAAATATTTTAAGCCACTTGCAAGGTACTCTATTTAGAAAATGAATCAAAATTCTTTATGCTTTCAAAGGTAAGAAACAAAACTGAAACTAACCTATTATCAAAGCAAAGCAAAGAATCTTTCAGGTTCTCTTTATGAAATAGTAAAACCTACCAAATATGACTTTCAAATTCTTATTGATGTAAGCATGCCAACCATTGGGAAAAGAGTACACAAACTAATTTTAGACCCAAACGAAGCAAATGACCTACAAAGAAGTATGGTTTGGTAAAGTCAGGGCTGCACATAAACAATGCAAACAAGGTCTTGAACAACAACCAAAACACTTGAGCTTTCACTACAAAAGAAAAACTAAAAGCATAAGGGAGGATAAGAAACCAACCTAAAAGAGAAATTTCACTCAAATAGATACAAACAGGTTCAAGAAGATTTAGGAGGTTTCAAATCCAGTGGAAATGGGGCAAGCAAGTTCAGTTAGACTCAAATTAGGGTACAAAACACCAAAGAGGTCCACAACCCCCCAACTTGGGTTAACAAACCCCAAAAATTTCCAAACAAGCCCAAATTGATCAAAATAGGTTCAAATCATGAATGTAGGATCAGTATAAGGATGGGAGACCACTTACAGCGGTTTAACTCAGACCTAGGGTCATCAGGGACCCCAAAAAATGCAGCCACAACCCCCAAATTTGGGTCCACAACCCAAAAACTCAAAAAAATCAAACCCAGATTTTGAGCGCTACTGTGTATGAAGGAAACTAGCGCCCATAGCAGGATGACCGCTACTGTGAAAAGGAAAAGTAGCATATGGGCACTACTGTGTGGTACAAATAGTAGCGTACAAGTGGAAAAAGTTGTGAAAATGGGGTTAAAACCACCACACCTAGGTCCACAAGGGTTTTCAAGGGCTGGGAAGGGTCTATAAGAGCAAAGGAGTGTCAAACAGAGCCTACTAACTGATCCTAATCAAGAAAATGAACAAAGACCATGAAACATGACTAAAGAAAAGACCTTGGATACCCCTAAGCAGCTAGGATTTTCCCAGTGGAGTCTCCATTCTGTTGTGGGGAAAATTCACCTATAGTTCAGGGGAGAAACTACCAACGTATGGTGATAAAGATAGACTTACAAGCATTCTGCAAGTACAACAAATAAATGAAGAGATTAGGGTTTAGATATGTAGGTACCTCATTCAGAAGGTTGGTCCTAGCTTTTCCTCCCTCACTCTTGAATGTTATTCAATGTCGCAATGCCCATACCTGCAAAACAACTTGATACCTTTCTCAAACACATTTGAATACATATATAAGACTGATATTCATAATAGAAGAAGACATCAGATTATAAACAAACTGAAATCAAATCTGAGACACATTAATAGGTCATATTTGGAAAGAGAAGAATGTCTGATCTTTATTAATGAAGGAAAGCAAGTACATACAGTTATACCTTCTTTCAATCTTGGCACTTCATGAAACCTAGATTAAAGGTCTCTTGCTTCCGTTCTCCAAGGATTCCAGCCTCTAATCAAATATGATAGGGTTTACCAAAACTGAAGCACAAGAGAGGGGGATGAGGGTCTCCATTCCTCCAGAATAAATTTGTAATTGGGCTTAGTCCCCTCACATGAACCTTCTACCCTCCTTATATAGTCAGTGAGGAAGAGGAAAAGAAGTTATAACCACTCAAGAGGTTTCCCAACCAACTTAACTTAGTCAAATTTTGAGATTTTGACCAAAACAAGGGTGTACGCTACTCTACAATAGACAAAATCACGTACACATGTAATTGATCGCTACTATTTCAACAGTGGATTCGCACTCAGTAGGGTATACACCCTACTATTTCAACAATGGAGTCACGCTCATGTTGAAAAATGGCCAAAAATAGGATTTTCTGCTCATTTTCAGGAGATGGTTTGGTCTGAAAAATGTTCCTAATGGTCATATACATCAAATGGGTCAAGAATGAGGTAATTTCAACCATTTTTAGTGTACCAAATGACTCCTCCATCCACAAATGTCCTATTGTGTGACTGAACTTGATCTCAAGAAGTGTCGTCATGCGACCAAGGGAAGCAAGTGTCGTCACAGACGGAGAGGTGTCATTTCAAGCTATAGCAGGGTTTAGATATGTAGGTACCTCATTCAGAAGGTTGATCCTAGCTTTTCCTCCTTCACTCTTCAATGCTATTCAATGTCGCAATGCCCATACCTGCAAAACAACTTGATACCCTTTTCAAACACATTTGACTACATATATAAGACTAATATTCATAATAGAAGAAGACATCAGATTATAAACAAACTATAATCAAATCTGAGACACATTAGTAGGTCATTTTTGGAAAGAGAAGACTGTCTGATCTTTATTAATGAATGAAAGCAAGTACATATAGTTATACCTTCTTTCAAGCTTGGGACTTCATGAAACCTACATTCAAGGTCTCGTGCCTCCGTTCTCCAAGGATTCCAGCCTTTAATCAACTGTGCTAGGATTTACCAAAACTGAAGCACAAGAGAGGGGGATGAGGGTCTCCATTCCTCAAGCATAACTTTGTAATTGGGCTTAGTCCCCTCACATGACCCTTCTACCTTCCTTATATAGTCAGTGAGTTAGAGGAAAAGAAGTTATAACCGTTCAAGAGGTTTCCCAACCAACTTAACTTACTCAAATTTCAAGATTTTGACCAAAATAGGGGTGTACGCTACTCTACAATAGACAAAGTCGCGTACACATGTAATTGAGCGCTACTATTTCAACAGTGGAGTAGCGCTCAGTAGGGTATACACGCTACTATTTCAACAGTGGAGTCACGCTCATGTTGAAAAATGGCCAAAAACAGGCTTTTCTGCTCATTTTCAAGAGATTGTTTGGTCTGGAAAAATGTTCCTAAGGGTCATATACATCAAATGGGTCAAGAATGAGGTAATTTCAACCATTTTTAGTGTCCCAAATGACTCCTCCATCCACAAATGTCCTGTTGTGTGACTGAACTTGATCACAAGAAGTGTCGTCATGCGACCAAGGGAAGCAAGTGTCGTCACGGATGGAGAGGTGTCATTTCAAGCTATCACAGATGCCCCCTAATGTATGAGGTCAGAGGGAGTGCGGGAAACGATGGACGAAATACATTATAAATAACAAAGAGTTGAATCATGGAGGAACGAAGAAACCAAGAATCATAGGCTCAAATGAAGTACCTGGAAGCAAAGGCAATGTCAGACAAACTCATCCTTGGGGTAACTGTCCATGTTCAAATGGTGGAACATGACCTCCAAGAGGATACAATAATGATCCAAAATACTAATGCTTATATCATGGCCACTAAAATACAAGCGTGGATCCATGAGGAACATAAGTGTAAACATAGCCACATAAATACAAGGTGGATCTATCTCAAAACTAGAGAACATAGCCATAGAGAACAAGATGGATCTATGTCTCATCAAGAGCCAAAAAGAGTGTGGCTCAGTCTTGCACAACTTGGGCGATAACATAAATGAGGTGATGGTATCGAGGATCCCAAGGTCTTCATCCAAAAACAATCCAAGGTACAAACCTATCCATGCGAATAAATGAGTTGTTGTCGAACATGGGAGGTATTGTTTGATTACAGGTCATTAATGTACATCATTAACAAACGCGAGGGTGTCCACCAATAATGAAAATGGAACCCAAGGTACCTAGTACATTCAAGCAAGTGTGAATAAGTGGTCTTGCCGTCAAACACTTGAAGAATCCATCGAATAGGAGACATTGATGTATTCCCATCTATCCAATAGCGAGGGAAACTGCCACTAATGACTGCAATCCCCAAGGTTCTAACCAAAACTCTAAAATTCATTCCCAGAGTACAACGAGTTGAAGTCGATGGGAAGAAGTCCGTTGGAAGGGAGGCCTTAATGCATCCTCCATCATCCAACACGAGGGACACTCAATAGGTATGAGCTAATTTGGAGTAGGACTGAACACATGATGAAACATACTGACACCAAGGAATGGCCGACACATGAGGTCAAGGCAACTACAAAATGGCCGACACAGGTTGTATCCTTGAACAGTGAGCACGACATAAGAGTGACTTAGGCAGCTTTGAACACAAAAGGACCACGACGCAAATCTGCAATATAGGAGACATTAACAGATTCTCCATATGATTGGAATACTAACCAAACGGAGGAGTAGGAACTCTGAGATCAGTTTTACCCTAAGGCCAACGCTAGAACCCAAGTTGTTTGATAGACTCAAAATAGGTGCTTTGTTCAAGGAGATAGTTGATTTGCTGCCATCATTTTGAAAGATATTTTAACATTCTTCCCTTCCCTTTCCTTTTTCATTTTTTAATGAGCTTGACAAAGAACTAAAGCATGCTCGATGGTATTTTCATATTTAAGGAGTCTTAAGAACCTAGAAGAAAACTCCATACACCTATCCGTGCATTTTATATCGAGCCCGGATTGGTCTGTGCTTGGTGATGTTTTCTTGCTTATAGAGTTAAAAAACTTAAACAGTCCTCTACTTACCCTCTCGTGGATTTCACATCGAGCCCGAGTAGGTGAATGCTCGCTTGGTATTTTCAAATTTTGCGAGTCTGAAAACCCTAAAGACGACTCCAAAGGTCCTTTTTCGTAAAGTTAGTCTCCTTCCCCGAAAAAGTGTAAAATGATGGAAGAAGAACTCTTCTAGCGCATACAAGAGTATACCTAGAGTATACCTTTTCCGTAAATTATCCACCAAGGACCGGAAAAGGGGTAATTCTATACCTAAATGGATGTCGGTTCAGTTATTTTAACGAGCCCGAAAGACAACTATGCTCGACAAACTTTTCCTATTTAAGGAGTCTGAAAAGGGCTTAAAAGAACTCCATAAGGATCTTTTCCGTAAAGGTTTAACGAGTCCAGAAAAGTAAACTCATGACCTCCTTACTGTTTTGAACGAGCTCAAAGGAGATAGGGAAATGCTCACAACTTCCTTACTATTTTTAATGAACTCGAAGTGAAGATGAAAGAAATGCTCATAGCCTCCTTACCGTTTTTAACGAGCTCGAAGGAAAAGTGGAAGAAATGCTCGTAACCTACTTACTGTTTTTAACGAGCTCAAAGTAAAAGAAGAATGTTCGCAATGGGAGGAAACAAGTGTCAGAGACATGCAAAACTAGCTCCAAGCGCATGGAACAAAGCTATGCCTAATGCAAGGAACATGAGCAAGATAAGGACACTCAGGGTGTGTCTCCTCAAAGTAAAAGGTGTCAAATTGTGAGGGCAAAATGATACAGGGATTAGTGGAAATGAGATCAGAGATGGAGGCTTATACAACGGGCTAAAAGTGTGGAAGATAGCATCAGGCTCATTAGCGCAAGCAAGATCATAACAGATGCATATGCAACTTGAACACAAAGATGGGAACCTTATCAGGGCTGGCCAGAAATATATGAGGAAGAAAGATATGAGGCTTCTTCTCAAAGTCATGGTAAATCTAAAAAGGCTCTCGAGCCTATGATAAAAACTCAGCATGGGCACCAGAATCGCATAAGGGTGCTGACTAGGGTGACCCATGTTAGGTAGGCTCTGTTGTCGGACTGGTGCACAATGCATAAAGAGATGGCTAACACACCAATATCCAACAGGTTCGACCCTATGGCGAATTCGGATGGAAAAATTTTCAAATGCAACATAACAGCGGGGAAGCCTAAACCTATATGCAAGGTTCCGAATATACATGACATGGTCGCACAAGGTGTCGAAAAGGACCAGTAAGCAAGTATACATCCAGCTTGTTGATGTATATGTAACTTCAGAATGTATTTCATCTGTATATTTTATATATATTTATTGTACCCTTATAAGAGATGTGTTATTCCTCTATAAAAAAGTGTCGTCATGTGGATTGACAAGTGTCGCAAGTGTGTGAACTTGCCAATGGGTTATTAGACCACCATTTGGGGTCGGCCCGGAATTATATATAATATAATGTGGATGTATCTAAGTAGACAAGTCGGCCCCAGTAAGTCACTGGGCAAA
Source organism: Larix kaempferi (assembly GCA_027924585.1). NCBI lineage: Eukaryota > Viridiplantae > Streptophyta > Pinopsida > Pinales > Pinaceae > Larix > Larix kaempferi. The sequence goes on along the minus strand of BSBM01000753.1, from coordinate 14,209,156 downwards.
AAGGTGAGTATAAATAGAGATAGGAGATCTCTATTTTACTCACTCGGAAAAGTATCTATCTCTCTCTCTGAAAAGTGGCGCACTAGTGAGGAGGAGGAGGATCATCTGCTAGGAGACTATCTCAGTGTTATTTGGTTGTATTTTGGTTGAGCCATTGCTCTCTCTATCTCTGAGGAAGTTGTGGGGTTTTTCACCTTAGGGTTCTCCCCACGGAAACTCTGTGTCTCTTGTCTCTATGCTTTTGATTCTTGTGATGCTTGTGATGCTTATCATATTATGATTGTCATGCATTGATATACTGTAGATGTTATTCTCTCAGCAAAGATCCTATAGTATTGTGATTTAATACTAAAAATTCAACATGGTATCAGAGCTTAACTCAGAAGAAGACATTTTGCAATGACGAAAGTTTATATTCCTTGTCTATTGGGTTTCTCTCCACAGATTTTTGAAATTCAGTATAGTAGATTGGATCTACTCATCAAGGCGCATCTATCTGTCCAATCAGAATTCAGTTCCGAGCATTTTCAGATTTGGCCCTAAAAATTAGGGTTTCCACAAAAATAGGAATTTATGGAAATTGAAGGCATAGCTGGAAGCTCGTTGCAAAAATCGAAGGTTAGAGCTTTGGATCGAGATTTTTGGCTGGGTATATCTCCGGGAAACTCAAACCCTAATTCAGGGCTCTCCCTAGTGAACCCGGGAGGACAAAAAGGCAATTTTGAAGGGCAAGACCTTGCTGATCTCAAATTCTGAATGTACTAGGCTGATCAGCTCTCCAAGGCGCATATTTCTATCCTTTCAAAATTTTGAAATTCACATTTTGAATTTTTAGGGTTTCTCTGACAAACCCTAATCCACGACGAGATCCAGTTTTCAGCACTTCAAGTGGTAAGTCCTAAAACTTTTCTATTTCCATTTGAAGTACTCTTAAAGATGTCTCTCCACACCAAGCTTGAGGATAAGCTTGAAGGGGCTGATAACTTTCAAGCCTGGAAGTATAGGATTGGGCTAATCCTGGAAGAGAATGAGTTGGACTCATATGTGAAAGAAGACATCCCTATCCCAGAGGATGAAGAGGCCAAGGCATTGCACATGAAGAACTTGGGCAAGGCAAAGAGAATCATTGCTGATTCTATCAAAGACCATCTCATACCCCATGTGTCTTATCTCAAGACACCCAAGGAGATGTTTGAATCCTTGACCAAGCTATTTGAAGGAAAGAACATAAATCAGAAGATGACCCTGCGGAACCAATTGAAAGCAGTAAAGTTTCAGAATGGAGAAACCATTCAATCTTATTTTTTCAAGGGTCTCCCAGATCAAGGAACAACTAGAAGCAGTGGATGAAATGGTGGAGAATGGTGAAGTAGTGATGACCACTCTAAATGGCCTACCCAGGTCATGGGATTCCTTCATTCAAGGAATTTGTGCAAGAAAGAAGTTGATATCCTTCAGTAGACTTCGAGAAGAATGCTCTCAAGAAGAAGCTAGACTTATAGCTCGTGAAGAAAAGATGGGAGGTGAAGATCAAGCTCTTGCAGCTCACACCAAAAGAGGTAAATCCAAGAAGGAATCATCTCATAATAGAAGATCCTCTCACCACCATTATCATAAAGATAAGAAAGATCTCAGATGCTTCACTTGCAATGAGAAGGGACACTTTGCTTCAGATTGTCCCAAGAAGAAGAAAGACAACAACAACAACTTCAACAAAAAGAAAAAGAATAACAAAAGAAGATATCATGGTCATGCTGCCGAAGATGATGAACCTCCAAAGAAGAAGGCTAGGGCAGAAAGTAGTAGTGATGATGACTCATCAAGTGAAGAAGAGTATGTTCTGATCTCTGCACTCACAGGCACAATCTCCCATGGTTGTAATGATTGGTTGATTGATAGTGGGGCCTCCAAACACATGACTGGGTTCAAGGAATCTTTTGTGAACCTTTCTGAACATGAATCACCCCATAAGGTGAAACTTGGGGATGATTATCAATACCCAATCAAAGGAAGTGGTGAAGCCTCCTACAACCTAGATTCTGGAAAATCTCTGAAGATGAAGGAAGTCCTCTATGTACCGGGTCTCAAGAAAAACTTACTCTCAATCTCTGCTTTAGATGCAAAAGGTATGAGGGTTGCATTTGTTGATGGCCAAGTCCTAATGTGGCCAAAGGGAAAGACCATAGATGATGCAGTAGTGATTGGAGAGCAAGATGGAGGATTGTATAAATTGAAGGGACAACCTGAACATGCTATGGTGCATGAATCCATGGAGCCAAGTGAACTTTGGCATAGAAGACTTGCTCATATGCACTATAGGGCACTCCCAATTGCAAGCAAGGCAGTAGAGGATTTTCCTGAAATCAAGACCAAACATGAAGGTGTTTGCAAAGGATGTGCAAAAGGTAAGAACACTAAGAAGGCTTTCCCAAGCAGTGAAAGCAAGGAAAAAGACATTCTGGAAATCATCCACTCAGATGTATGTCGCCCTATGTCATCCAGTTCCCTGAGTGGGTATGTTTACTATGTATCATTTATTGATGACTTCTCCAGGAAGACTTGGGTATACTTCTTGAAGGGCAAAGATGAGGTGCTTGATAAATTCAAGTAATTCAAAACCTTGATGGAAAATCAAACTGACAAGAAGATCAAAACATTCAGATCCGACAATGGTGGAGAATTCACCTCAAATGACTTTAAGAAGCTTTGCAGTGATTCAGGGATTAAGAGGGAGTTGAATGCTCCTTATAATCCTCAACAGAATGGTGTTGCAGAAAGGAAGAACAGAACTATCATGGAAGCAGTGAGGGCAATTTTGCATGACCAGGATCTTCCTATGCATCTATGGGCAGAAGCAGCTAGAACAGCTGTATATGTGCAGAACAGAACACCCCACAAGATATTGGACAACAAGACACCATAAGAGGTCTTTTCTGGTAAGAAACTTGAAGTCAGTCATCTCAGAATATTTGGTTGTCCAGTGTACACTCATGTCCCAAAGGAAAAGAGGACTAAACTAGATCCTTCAGGAAAGAAGGGTATTTTTGTGGGATACAGTGAAAGCTCGAAGGCTTACAGAATATACTTTCCAGGGTTCAAGAAGATTGATGTCAGCAGGGATGTAACATTTGATGAAAACTCAGCATTCATCAAATCAAGGAAGGCACCTACTGAAGTTTATGAAGAACCTAAGGAAACAAGATTTCAGGACACTCCCATGACTGAAGCAGTTCCAGAAGCTGTTCGTGAGTTTGAAGATCCACAAGAACCTATAGATCCACCCTGTGAGGATAACTCTCACAAGAGGAAACCTGTATGGGCTAGAGAGCTCATTCAAGATGCAGAAAGATTTTGTATTCCAGAAGAAGAACATAGAGCAAAGAAAAGAACCCGATCACAAACCAGCTATGTTGCTTTACTCTGTGACATTATGAACAAAGAACCTTCCAGTTATGAAGAAGCAGCAGAAAAGAAAGAATGGAAGGATGCCATGGTTGAGGAATACCAATCAATAATGAAGAATGATGTTTGGGATGTTGTCCCAAGACCTAAAGAGAAGTCTGTTGTGACTTCTAAATGGATCTTCAAAATCAAACATGCTGCAGATGGCAGTGTGGAGAAATACAAAGCAAGATTTGTAGCTCGTGGATTCTCTCAGAAAGAGGGAATAGATTATGAAGAAACTTTTGCACCTGTAGCCAGGTATACTTCCATCAGAACAGTACTTGCCCTAGATGCAGCTATGAAATGGAAAATACACCAGATGGATGTCAAGACTGCTTTCCCGAATGGTATAGTTGAAGAGGAAGTATATGTGGAACAACCACTTGGTTTTGAAATACATGACATGGAGTCATATGTGTGCAGACTGAAGAAAGCCTTGTATGTCTTGAAGCAAGCTCCCAGAATCTGGTATGGTAGGATGGACAGTTTCCTATCTAGTTTGGGCTTTACCAAGAGCAAAGCAGATTCCAACCTTTACTACAAGGTTGAGGAAGGGAATCCTGTGATTCTACATCTGTATGTGGATGACTTATTTGTAACAGGAGATGACAGACTGATTGCAGATACTAAAAGGAAGCTTGCCGCAGAATTCGATATGAAAGATTTGGGAATGATGCACTATTTCCTAGGTATGGAGGTGTGGCAGAATGCAGGTGGGATCTTTCTTTGGTCAAGGGAAGTACACAGTAGATATTCTGAAGAGATTTGGGATGATGGATTGCAAGGCCATGGCCACACCTATGGCATCGAATCTGAAGCTTCTATGTGATGCTTCATCTGAGCCAGTTGATGTCTCTATGTATCGTCAGATGATTGGGTCCTTTATGTACCTGACGAACACTAGACCAGACATTTGCTTTGCTGTGAACACATTGAGCCAGTTCCTGACGGATCCGAGGAGTGTTCACCTGATTGCTGTAAAGCATGTTCTGAGGTACCTGAAGGGTACAGTGGATTATGGGCTCAGGTATGAGGTGAATCAAAAGTTTAACCTGCAGGGTTATGTTGATTCAGATTGGGCTGGCAGTGCTACAAATAGGAAGAGCACATCTGGGTGTTGCTTCAGTATGGGATCAGGTGTGATCTCTTGGTTTAGCAAGAAGCAATCTTGCGTAGCACTGAGTACAGCTGAGGCAGAGTATGTTGCAGCCTGCTCAGCTAGTTGTGAGGCAGTATGGCTACGGAAGCTACTGTCTGAGCTATTTGATCTCCCATTGGAAGCTACTGGTATCTTCTGTGATAACCAGAGTTGTGTGAAGCTGTCCGAGAATCCAGTGTTTCATGACAGCTCGAAACACATAGAGATCAAATATCACTATATCAGGGATATGGTGCAGAGAGGAGCTGTGAAGCTCCTATATGTTGCGACAGACGAGCAGATTGCAGATGTGCTGACGAAGCCACTAGCCAGGGTGAAGTTTGAGTACTTCAGAGAGAGGCTTGGCGTTCTTCAGATCGAGGACACTTCGAGGAAGAAGTGATGGACACATTTGCTGAAGCCATTCCAAGCATGTTGGAAGGAGGATCCTTCACATGGCTGTGGATGTAAGCGCTGGATGATGAGCATCAGGATGATGTTCTGGTTTCTGCCTGGATATGATCAGTTGGATCATTTTTATGTATGTATGTACGCATCATGTATATGCTGGATATGATCAGTTGGATCATTTTTATGTATGTATGTACGCATCATGTAGATGCTGGATGTGATCAGTTGGATCATGTGTATGTATTTTGTATATGCATCATGTTGGATGCTTGGACCATGTATCTGTATATGTATCAGATGGGTACATTGCATGATCAGGTGGATCATGTATGGTGATATGTATCATGTACTTGTATTTGTATCAGGTGGATACATTGATGATCAGGAGGATCGTGTATGATGATATGTATCAGGTAGATACTTGGTATGCATCAGGTAGATGCATTGATGATCAGGTGGATCAGGTATGATGACATGCAGCAGGATGTTGCAGTGATGATCAGGATGATCATAGATGATGAGCTTCAGAATGTTGCTCCAGATGACATGCAGCAGGATGTTGCAGTGATGATCAGGATGATCATAGATGATGAGCTTCAGGATGTTGCTTCAGATGACATGCAGCAGGACGTTGTAGTGACGATGATCAGGATGATCGTGGATACATCAGGATGATGTATGGTGAGTATCAGGTTGATACTCTGTGGCCGTGGATCAAGTTGTGCAGATAAGCATGTAATTTTTTTCCCTGGGAGATTTGCAGATGGTCTTTCGAGGTTTTGCCTATGGCATGTAATTTGTGCCCTGGGACATCTGGAAAATGCTCTTTCGAGGTTTTGCTTGGGAGGACATATAATTTGTGCCCTGGGAGATCTGCAGATAGTCTTTCGAGGTTTTTCCTATGGCATGTAATTTGTGCCCTGGGATATCTGGCAGATGCTCTTTCGAGGTTTTGTCCTATGGCATGTAATTTGTGCCCTGGGAGATTTCAGGTCGGAGTTGTGTACCCGTAACATCCTGAAATGCTCTTTCGAGGTTTTGCCATGACCACATGTAATTTGTGCCCTGGGAAATCCGATAGGTTGAGCTGTGTGCTCGTAATCAGTCCTGGGATGCTCTTTCGAGGTTTTGTGGTGACCACATGTAATTTGTGCCCTGGGAGATCTGATAGGTTGAGCCTTGTGCTCGTAATCAGTCCTGGGATTCTCTTTCGAGGTTTTGTGGTGAGGTCACATGTAATTTGTTCCCTGGGAGATCCTATAGGTAGAGCCGTGTGCTCGTAACAGCCTGGGATGCTCTTTCGAGGTTTTGTGACGCACATAATCAGTCCTGAGGATTCCACAGTATGACCAAGTGATGATGAAGACCTGCAGGTGGTGGGCCTACATCCAATATGAAAAAGGACTGGCTCTGTAGAACTTCCTATGACGAGTAGAGACAGAGATTGGTTGAGATAGTAGCAGCAGTGACGATGATGATCACGATGCATCGATGACGATGATCCAGAGAAGAAGACTTGTCTAGCAGATCTGTGTCGAGAAATACCTTCCTAGTTAAGAGGGAGTGTTGATGTATATGTAACTTCGGAATGTATTTCATCTGTATATTTTATATATATTTATTGTACCCTTATAAGAGATGTGTTATTCCTCTATAAGGAAGTGTCGTCATGTGGATTGACAAGTGTCGCAAGTGTGTGAACTTGCCGATGGGTTATTACACCACCATTTGGGATCGGCCCAGAATTATATATAATATAATGTGGATGTATCTAAGTAGACAAGTCGGCCCCAGTAAGTCACTGGGAAAAAAGGTGAGTATAAATAGAGATAGGAGATCTCTATTTTACTCACTCAGAAAAGTATCTATCTCTCTCTCTGAAAAGTGGCGCACTAGTGAGGAGGAGGAGGATCATTTGCTAGGAGACTATCTCAGTGTTATTTGGTTGTATTTTTGTTGAGCCATTGCTCTCTCTATCTCCGAGGAAGTTGTGGGGTTTTTCACCTTAGGGTTTTCCCCACGGAAACTCTGTGTCTCTTGTCTCTATGCTTTTGATTCTTGTGATGCTTGTCATATTATGATTATCATGCATTGATATACTGTAGATGTTATTCTCTCAGCAAAGATCCTATAGTATTGTGATTTAATACTAAAATATCAACACAGCTAAGAATCATGTATCCAAGAAACATTAGTACCAAGTTCATATCTAAAACATATGTAAAGAAAGACTCGATACACGTCACTGTGGTAGAAATACTTTCAACTTCACTATCATCAACAGCATGCATAAACAAGGCAGAGTTTTCAAATGAAGACTCTATGGTACCCAAGCCCGAGGACTTACAATCAACAAGATCAACTTCAGGATGAAGATCAAAGTTGAACGACATGATGGAATCTGCAGAAACAAATTCATCATCACGGGAGTTGAAAATTCTAGAAATAGAATCAAACTCAGCAGAAACACCGATTTACGGATCTATAGGAGAGTCCAAAGACTCAATAGTAGGAAGATCAGACTTTAAGGTCAAACCGGGGCTGGACATAACTGCGACTGGATCAACATCCAAGTGAATGGCAGACTGTACTATAGACTCTAGGAAAAGTTCATCGGAAGGAAGCATATCATCCCAGATAGAATACATATCTAAACATTCATATGGAGGTGTCACTTGGTCAAAAGCTGGGACGAAGTCCTGAGAAGGTAAGCATGAACTCAGAGACTTCTTCTCAGTAGCAGTTGAACTCAAGGAACAATATGCCACATAAGTCCCATGTGCCATAGTAGTGCCTAATGACGAGGGATCAGATTGGTCTACAGTTGGGTAATGAGGACGATCAACAAATGCAAGCTGGTCGATAGTGACGATGTTTTTGTTATGAGGGAAATGCATCACACGAAAGATCGTAGACACCACATCATGCATAGCATAAACGTAATCACGCCCGAGGATCATATCAAAGTCCATAGGGTCCTTTAAAACCATAAAATAAACTAAGACTATTTTTCCACCCAAGGTAACAGGTGCCTGACGGAGGAATCCGATCGGTTCACTGGGTCTTCTATTGAAGGTCAACGGCCAATTAACAGCTGGAATAACATTAGGGAAACCCAAATCTCTCCATGCATAAGCGGATAAGATACTAACAGAAGCACCTTCATCAACAATGCATCGATCAACCATATGGTTCCCGATATCAACCTTTATCTGGAAAGGTGTCGAAGAAGGAAGACGAATGAAGTGCCCCCTTTTTAAGGAACATCCAAACTAGTAATGCAGAAGACTTCAGCAGTAGGTGCATCAATCTCCAAAGGACTGACGGGATCGGTCGAAGATTGCATCGATTCGATTGCTTCACTCTCTGAAGGAAGAGTGGGGTCGACCAAAGATTCCATAGGTTCAACCACTTTATCAACCAAAGGTTGATCTGGCTGCAGGGAATCTATAGACAACTCAGGAACAGAGGTTCCTTCAGACATGGACCACACTCTTCGCACCTCTGGAATTGAAGGGCATCGGTGAGTAAGGTGATCTCCCTTACAAAGTTTACAAGGGAACTTTGGTTTCCGTCCTATAGGTTTAGACTCCTTTACAATGTCAGTACTCTCAGCATGACTAACATTGGCTGATGGCTTGCTCCCAGCATGACTCACAGAGGCTGGTTGCTCAGTAGCAGAAGACTTTTGAACTAAGGACCACACTTTTTGCACTTTTGGAAGTACAGGGCACAAGTAAGTAAGGTGGTCTCCCTTGCAAAACTTACAAGGGAACTTAAGCTTCTGTTTGTTGGGTTTGTCGACAATGTCAACTGCCTTAGCATGACTTGCAGTGGCTGATCTGGTGTCTCCAGTATGACTCACAGGAACTGGTTACTTGTCATTAATATGACTAGCAGTGATCAATGACGTATCCTCAACATGACTAACAGTGGTTGAAGACAAACTTTCAGTATGATTTTTAGTGACTAAAAGTTTTCTCCCAGCATGACCTCCAGAGGCTGGGTAGGTGCCCCCTGCATTATTTGCAGAGGCAGTGTGCTTGCCCCCAGCATGACTTACAAAGGCTGGGTTGCTGCCCCCTTGTTTTGGCATCTTCTTCGTATTCTTCCTCCGTCTATTCCTTTTAGACTGCTGGCTACTAGTATTGCTACTTTCGCCACATGAGGTAGAAGGAGGAGGAGAAGATGTTATTGGAAAAGGAGGCACAGGGTTCTGATGCTCTTGATTTGAGGTGCTCAAAAAAGAAGTGTCAGGAGCATGCAAGGCATTCGGAGTGCAAAACAACCAAACCGTCAGCCCAATAGTGAATCCAGGAAAATTCAGAGTAGCCATTAAGGGAGTACTAATGTTTCCAATCAATGGAACATCACAAGGATCCACCGGAACAGGGGTACCTTGATTGGCACTCGTTGGAATGCTAGACATAGTTTCCTGCTCAAATGAACAAGAAGTTCTCTAAGGCAAACTAAAACAAGTAGCACAAAGAGCACACTTTTAAAAAAGGTCCTAGGTAAATAAAACAAGGAAAACAGATGCCTTCCGAATAAGAGTCTGGGATGATGAGGGCCCAGAAAAGATCAACGAAGGATGAAGAACAGTTACCCGGGGTGCACAATACAATGACTAACGGTGCAAGTGCTGGAATCACCCAACCGCGCTCCGAAAGACCTGCAAGGGATTTTCTCCCACGTCTGTCCTATGTACAGCAGATATACCCTCCACTGTCACCTGTGTATGAACCTATGGTCAGATACTAAGGATACCACAACATGGAAAACTCCTAGGGGAACAGTCATTGGTCGAATCAGAAGGCGTGGGCAGGGTAACTGAGCTCGAAACTCAAAAGAGTCCCCAAACGCGATCCAATCCTAGCATATGCTCGAAACCGAAAGTAAGAGGAGTATTCCCAACAATCTGATCTCACAATGACCTACTGCATAGATCCCAGGCAAGCTTTGAATGAAGTGGGTTTACGTGTGATATTCGAACTACGATTTTTGCGTAGTGTGTGATCTTGGGTGGTTTAAGGTGTTTTAAACCCAAGATCCTAACCAAGACTAGTTGGTGTAGTGTAACCTAGAAAAGAAAATGTTGCTAGTACATTTTCTTAGAGTTCATTTTAAAGGTTACTTGCTTACTCAAAAAGGTAGTGGGTGTGTGAGAGTGGTTATAATAGAGATAGAGTACTGAAAATGAAATATTTACCACCAAACAAATCTTTTTCTTTTCAATGCAAGTCTTAAAATTCTGATCTAGAATGCATGTGCAAATGCAGTTTTTAATCTTTCGAAAGCAAAAAAGGTAAAAATAAAGTCTAAATGTACAAAATTAAACTCAAAACCTAAGAATGCAGCTACTCAAGCAACTAGGTATGCAAAAGAAAACTTGTTCTTTTTTATGCAAAGCACTCTAAAATCTTTTAAGCCAGTTGCAAGGTAATCTATTCACAAAATGAATCAAAATTCTTTATGCTTTCAAAGGTAAGAAACAAAACTGAAACTAACCTATTATGAAAGCAAAGCAAATAAACTTTCAGGTTCTCTTTATGAAACAGTAAAAGCTACCAAATATGACTTTCAAATTCTTATTGATGTAAGCATGCCAACCATTAGGAAAAGAGTACACAAACTAATTTTAGACCCAAACGAAGCAAATGAACTACGAAGAAGTATGGTTTGGTAAAGTCAGGTCTGCGCATAAACAATGCAAACAAGGTCTTGAACAACAGCCAAAACACTTGAGCTTTCACTACAAAAGAAAAACTAAAAGCATAAGGGAGGATAAGAAACCAACGAAATTTCACTCAAATAGATACAAACATGGTCAAGAAGATTCAAGAGGTTACAAATCCAGTGGAAATGGAGCAAGCAAGTTCAGTTAGACTCAAATTAGGGTACAAAACACCAAACAGGTCCACAACCCCCCAACTTGGGTTAACAAATCCCAAAACTTTCCAAACAAGCCCAAATTGGTCAAGATAGGTTCAAATCATGAATGTAGGAAGAGTATAAGGATGGGAGACCACTTACAGTGGTTTAAATCAGACTTAGGGTCATCATGGACCCCAAAAAATGCAACCATAGCCCCCAGATTTGGGTCCATAACCCAAAAAACTCAAAAACATCAAACCCAGATTTTGAGCGCTACCATGTATGAAGGAAACTAGCGCCCATAGAAGGATGGGCGCTACTGTGCAAATGAAAAGTACCGTATGGGCGCTACTGTGTGGTACAAACATTAGCGCACAAGTGGAAAAAGTTGGGAAAATGGGGTTAAAACCACCACACCTAGGTCCGGAAGGGTTTGCAAGGGATGGGAAGGGTCTATAAGAGCCAAGGAGTGTCAAACAGAGCCTACTAACTGATCCTAGTCAAGAAAATGAACAAAGACCATCAAACAAGACTTAAGAAAAGACCTTGGATACCCATAAGCAGCTAGGCTTTTCCCAGCGGAGTCGCCATTCTGTTGTGGGGAAAATGCACCTATAGTTCAGGGGAGAAACTACCAACTTAAGGTGATAAAGATAGACTTACAAGCATTCTACAAGTACAACAAATAATTTAAGAGATTAGGGTTTAGATATGTAGGTACCTCATTCAGAAGGTTGATCCTAGCTTTTCCTCCCTCACTCTTCAATGCTATTCAATGTCGCAATGCCCATACTTGCAAAACAACTTGATACCTTTCTCAAACACATTTGACTACATATATAAGACTGATATTCATAATAGAAGAAGACATAAGATTATAAACAAACTGTAATCAAATCTAAGACACATTAATAGGTCATATTTGGAAAGAGAAGAATGTTTGATCTTTATTAATGAATGAAAGCAAGTACATACAGTTATACCTTCTTTCAAGCTTGGCACTTCATGAAACCTAGATTCAAGGTCTCCTGGTTCCGTTCTCCAAGGATTCCAGCCTCTAATCAACTGTGCTAGGGTTTACCAAAACTGAAGCACAAGAGAGGGGGATGAGGGTCTCCATTCCTCTATCATAACTTTGTAATTGGGTTTAGTCCCCTCACATGACCCTCCTACCCTCGTTATATAGTCAGTGAGGAAGAGGAAAAGAAGTTATAACCGCTCAAGAGGTTTCCCAACCAACTTAACTTACTCGAATTTCGAGATTTTGACCAAAACACGGGTGTACGCTACTCTACAATAGACAAAGTCGCGTACACATGTAATTGAGCATGACTATTTCAACAGCGGAGTCGCGCTCAGTAGGGTATACAAGCTACTATATCAACAGAGGAGTCACGCTCATGTTGAAAAATGGCCAAAAATAGGCTTTTCTGCTCATTTTCAGGAGATGGTTTGTTCTGGAAAAATCTTCCTAAGGGTCATATACATCAAATGGGTCAAGAATGAGGTAATTTCAACCATTATTAGTGTCCCAAATGACTCCTCCATCCACAAATGTCCTGTTGTGTGACTAAACTTGATCTCAAGAAGTGTCGTCATGCGACCAAGGGAAGCAAGTGTCGTCATGGACGGAGAGGTGTCATTTCAAGCTATAGCAGGGTTTAGATATGTAGGTACCTCATTCAGAAGGTTGATCCTAGCTTTTCCTCCCTCACTCTTCAATTCTATTCAATGTCGCAATGCCCATACCTGCAAAACAACTTGATACCTTTCTCAAACACATTTGACTACATATATAAGACTGATATTCATAATAGAAGAAGACATCAGATTATAAACAAACTGTAATCAAATCTGAGACACATTAATAGGTCATATTTGGAAAGAGAAGAATGTATGATCTTTATTAATGAATGAAAGAAAGTACCTACAGTTATACCTTCTTTCAAGCTTGGCACTTCACGAAACCTAGATTCAAGGTCTCCTGTTTCCGTTCTCCAAGGATTCCAGCCTCTAATCAACTGTGCTAGGGTTTACCAAAACTGAAGCACAAGAGAGGGGGATGAGGGTCTCCATTCCTCCAGCATAACTTTGTAATTGGGCTTAGTCCCCTCACATGACCCTTCTACCCTCCTTATATAGTCAGTGATGAAGAGGAAAATAAGTTATAACCGCTCAAGAGGTTTCCCAACCAACTTAACTTACTCGAATTTCGAGATTTTGACCAAAACAGGGGTGTACGCTACTCTACAATAGACAAAGTCGCGTACACATGTAATTGAGCGCTACTATTTCAAAAGTGGAGTCGTGCTCAGTAGGGTATACACGCTACTATTTCAACAGTGGAGTCGCGCTCATGTTGAAAAATGGCCAAAAATAAGATTTTCTGCTCATTTTCAGGAGATGGTTTGGTCTGGAAAATTTTTCCTAATGGTCATAGACATCAAATGGGTCAAGAATGAGGTAATTTCAACCATTTTTACTGTCCCAAATGACCCCTACATCCACAAATCTCCTGTTGTGTGACTGAACTTGATCTCAAGAAGTGTCGTCATGCGACCAAGGGAAGCAAGTATCGTCATGGACATAGAGGTGTCATTTCAAGCTACAGCAGAGTTCATATATGTAGGTACCTAATTCAGAAGGTTGATCTTAGCTTTTCCTCCCTCACTCTTCAATGCTATTCAATGTCGCAATGCCCATACCTGCAAAACAACTTGATACCTTTCTCAAACACATTTGACTACATATATAAGACTGATATTCATAATAGAAGAAGACATCAGATTATAAACAAATTGTAATCAAATCTGAGACACATTAATAGGTCATATTTGGAAAGAGAAAAATGTCTGATATTTATTAATGAATGAAAGCAAGTACATATAGTTATACCTTCTTTCAAGCTTGGCACTTCATGAAACCTAGATTCAAGGTCTCCTTGTTCCGTTCTCCAAGGATTCCAGCCTCTAATCAACTGTGCTAGGGTTTACCAAAACTGAAGCACAAGAGAGGGGGATGAGGGTCTCCATTCCTCCAACATAACTTTGTAATTGGGCTTAGTCCCCTCACATGACCCTTCTACCCTCCTTATATAGTCAGTGAGGAACAGGAAAAGAAGTTATAACCACTCAAGAGGTTTCCCAACCAACTTAACTTACTCGAATTTCGAGATTTTGACCAAAACAGGGGTGTAAGCTACTCTACAATAGACAAAGTCGCATACACATGTAATTGAGTGCTACTATTTCAACAGTGGAGTCGCGCTCAGTAGGGTATACGCGCTACTATTTCAACAGTGGAGTCGCGCTCATGTTGAAAAATGGCCAAAAACAGGCCTTTCTGCTCATTTTCAGGAGATGGTTTGGTCTGGAAAAATGTTCCTAAGGGTCATATACATCAAATGGGTCAAGAATGAGGTAATTTCAACCATTTCTAGTATCCCAAATGACCCCTCCATCCACAAATGTCCTGTTGTGTGACTGAACTTGATCTGAAGAAGTGTCGTCATGAGACCAAGGGAAGTAAGTGTCATCACAGATGGAGAGGTGTCATTTCAAGCTATAGCAGGGTTTAGATATGTAGGTACCTCATTTAGAAGGTTGATACTAGCTTTTCCTCCCTCACTCTTCAATGCTATTCAATGTCGCAATGCCCATACCTGAAAAACAACTTGATACCTTTCTCAAACACATTTGACTACATATATAAGACTGATATTCATAATAGAAGAAGACATCATATTATAAACAAACTGTAATCAAATCTGAGACACATTAATAGGTCATATTTGGAAAGAGAAGAATGTCTCATATTTATTAATGAGTGAAAGCAAGTACATACAGTTATACCTTCTTTCAAGCTTGGCACTTCATGAAACCTAGATTCAAGGTCTCCTGCTTCCGTTCTCCAAAAATTCCAGCCTCTAATCAACTGTGCTAGGGTTTACCAAAACTGTAGCATAAGAGAGGGGGATGAGGGTCTCCATTCCTACAGCATAACTTTGTATTTGGGCTTAGTCCCCTCACATGACCCTTCTACCCTCCTTATATAATCAATGAGGAAGAGGAAAAGAAGGTATAACCGCTCAAGAGGTTTCCCAACTAACTTAACTTACTCGAATTTCAAGATTTTGACCAAAACAGGGGTGTACGCTACTCTAAAATAGACAAAGTTGCGTACACATGTAATTGAGTGCTACTATTTCAACAGTGGAGTCGCGCTCAGTAGGGTATACATGCTACTATTTCAACAGTGGAGTCGCACTCATGTTGAAAAATGGCCAAAAATGGGCTTTTCTGCTCATTTTCAGTAGATGGTTTGGTCTGGAAAAATGTTCCTAAGGGTCATATACATCAAATGGGTCAAGAATGAGGTAATTTCAACCATTTTTAGTGTCCCAAATGACTCCTCCATCCACAAATGTCCTGTTTTGTGACTGAACTTGATCTCAAGAAGTGTCGTCATGCGACCAAGGGAAGCAAGTGTCGTCATGGACGAAGAGGTGTCATTTCAAGCTATAACAGATGCCCCCTAATGTAGGAGGTCAGAGGGAGTGCGGGAAACGATGGCCGAAATACATTATAAATAACAAAGAGTTGAATCATGGAGGAACGAAGAAACCAAGAATCATAGGCTCAAATGAAGTACCTGGAAGCAAAGGCAATGTCAGACAAACTCATCCTTGGGGTAACTATCCATGTTCAAATGGTGGAACATGACCTCCAAGAGGATACAATAATGATCCAAAATACTAATGCATATATCATCGCCACTAAAATACAAGCATGGATCCATGAGGAACATAAGTGTAAACATAGCCACATAAATACAAGGTGGATCTATGTAAAAAATGGAGAACATAGCCATAGAGAACAAGCTGGATCTATGTCTCATCAAGAGCCACAACGAGTGTGGCTCAGTCTTGCGCAATTTGGGCGATAACATAAATGAGGTGATGCTATCGAGGATCCCAAAGTCTTCATCCAAAAACAATCCAAGGTACAAACCTATCCATGCGACTAAATGAGTTGTTGTCGAACATGGGAGGTATCGTTTGATTACAGGTCACTAATGTATACTATTAACAAACATGAGGGTGTCCACCAATAATGAAAATGGAACCCAAGGTACCTAGTACATTCAAGCAAGTGCGAATAAGTGGTCTTGCCGTCGAACACTTGAAGAATCCATCGAATAGGAGACATTGATGTATTCCCATCTATCCAATAGCGAGGGAAACTACCAGTAATGACTGCAATCCCCAAGGCACTAACCGAAACTCTAAACTTCATTACCAAAGTACAATGAGTTGAAATCGATGGGAAGAAGTCCGTTGGAAGGGAGGCCTTAATGCATCCTCCATCATCCAACACGAGGGACACTCAACAGGTATGAGCTGATTTGGAGTAGGACTGAACACATGATGAAACATACTGACACCAAGGAATGGCCGACACATGAGGTCAAGGCAACTGCAGAATGGATGACACAGGTTATATCCTTGAATAGTGAGCATGGCACAAGAGTTACTTAGGTAGCTTTGAACACAAAGGGACGACGACGCAAGTCTGCAATGTAGGAGACATTAATAGATTCTCCATATGATTGGAAGACTAACCAAACGGAAGAGTAGGAACTCTGAGATCAGTTTTACCCTAAGGCCAACGCTAGAACCCAACTTGTTTGATAGACTCAAAACAGGTGCTTTGTTCAAGGAGATAGTTGAATTGTCGCCATCATATTGAAAGATATTTTAACATTCTTCCCTTCCCTTTCCTTTTTCATTTTTTAACAAGCTTGACAAAGAACTAAAGCATGCTTGATGGTATTTTCATATTTAAGGAGTCTTAAAAACCTAGAAGAAAACTCCATACACCTATCCGTGGATTTTATATCAAGCCCGGATTGGTCTGTGCTCGGCAGTGTTTTCTTGCTTATAGAGTTGAAAAACTTAAACGTTCCTCTATACAACTATCCGTGGATTTTATATCGAGCCCGGATTGGTATGTGCTCAGCGGTGTTTTCTTGTTTATAGAGTTGAAAATCTTAAACAGTCCTCTACTTACCCTCTCATGGATTTCACATCGAGCCCGAGTAGGTGAATGCTTGCTTGGTATTTTCACATTTCGAGAGTCTGAAAACCCTAAAGACGACTCCAAAGGTCCTTTTTTGTAAAGTTAGTCTCCTTCCCCGAAAAAGTGTAAAATGATGGAAGAAGAACTCTTCTAGCGCATACAAGAGTATACCTAGAGTATACCTTTTCCATAAATTATCCACCAAGGTCCGGAAAAGGGGTAATTCTATACCTAAGTGGATGTCGGTTCAGTTATTTTAACGAGCCCGAAAAGACAACTATGCTTGGAAACATTTTCCTTTTTAAGGAGTCTTAAAAGGGCTTAAAAGAACTCCATAAGGATCTTTTCCGTAAAGGTTTAACGAGTCTAGAAAAGTAAACTCATGACCTCCTTACTGTTTTTAACGAGCTCAAAGGAGATAGGAAAATGCTCACAACTTCCTTACTATTTTTAATCAGCTCGAAGTGAAGATGAAAGAAATGCTCATAGCCTCCTTACGGTTTTTAATGAGCTCGAAGGAAAGGTTGAAGAAATGTTCGTAACCTACTTATTGTTTTTAACGAGCTCGAAGTAAAAGAAGAATGTTCGAAATGGGAGGAAACGAGTGTCAGGGAAATGCAAAACTAGCTCCAAGCGCATGGAACAAAGCTATGCCTAATGGAAGGAACATGAGCAAGATAAGGACACTCAGGGTGTGTCTCCTCCAGGTAAAAGGTGTCAAATGGTGAGGGAAAAATGATACAGGGATTAACGGAAATGAGATCAGAGATGGAGGCTTATACAACGGACTAAAAGCGTGGAAGACGGCATCAGGCTCATTAGCGCAAGCAAGATCATAACAGATGCATATGCAACTTGAACACAAAGATGGGAGCCTTATTAGGGATGGCCAGAAATATATGAGGAAGAAAGATATGAGGCTTCTTCTCAAAGTCCTGGTAAATCTAAAAAGGCTCCCGAGCCTATGAGAAAAAATCAGCATGGGCACCAGAATGGCATAAGGGTGCTGTATAGGGTGACCCATGTTAGGTAGGCTCTACTGTCAGACTGGTGCACAATGCATAAAGAGATGGCTAACACACCAATATCCAACAGGTTCGACCGTATGGCGAATTCGGATAGGAAAAAGGTTCAAATGCAAGATAACAGCGGGGAAGCCTAAACCTATACGCAAGGATCTGAATATACCTGACATGGTCGCACAAGGTGTCGAAAAGGACCAGTAAGCAAGTATACATCCAGCTAAGAATCATGTCTCCAAGAAACATTAGTACCAAGATCATATCTAAAACATATGTAAAGAAAGACTTGATACAATTCACTATGGTAGAAATACCCTTCAACTTCACTATCATCAACAACAGGCATAAACAAGGCATAGTTTTTAAATGAAGACTCTATGGTACCTAAGCCCGAGGACTTACAATCAACAAGATCAACTTCAGGATGAAGATCAAAGTTGAAGGACATGATGGAATCTGCAGAAACAAATTCATCATCACGAGAGTTGAAAATTCTAGAAACATAATCAAACTCAGCAGAAACATCGATTTGTGGATCTATAGGAGAGTCCAAACACTCAAGAGTAGGAAGATCAGACTCTAAGGTCAAACTGGGGCTGGACATAACTACGACTGGATCAACATCCAAGTGAATGGCAGACTGTAGTATAGACTCTAGGAAAACTTCATCGGAAGGAAGCATATCATCCCAGATAGAATACATATCTAAACATTCATATGGAGGTGTCACTTGGTCAAAAGCTGGGACCAAGTCCCGAGAAGGTAAGCATGAACTCAGAGACTTCTTCTCAGTAGTAGTTGAACTCAAGGAACAATATGCCACATAAGTCCCATGTGACATAGTAGTGCCTAATGACGAGGGATCAGACTGGTCTACAGTTGGGTAATGACGACGATCAACAAATGCAAGCTGGTCGATAGTGACGATGCTTTCGTTATGAGGGAAATGCATCACACAAAATAGCGTAGAAACCACAGCATGCATAGCATAAACGTAATCACGCCCGAGGATCATATCAAAGTCCATAGGGTCCTTTAAAACCATAAAATCAACTAAGAATATTTTTCCACACAAGGTAACAGGTGCCTGACGGAGGAATCCGATCGGTTCACTAGGTCTTCTATCGAAGGTCAATGGCCAATTAACAGCTGGAATAACATTAGGGCAACCCAAATCGCTCCAAGCATAAGCGGATAAGATACTAACAGAAGCACCTTCATCAACAATGCATCGATCAACCGTATGGTTCCCGATATCAACCTTTATCTGGAAGGTGTCGAAGAAGGAAGCCGAGGCTCGACTAGACTATTCCAATCAAAGGAAACAATCCTAAGGCTTGGTAGGGTTTCACATGGCACAAATGAAGTGCCCCCTTTTTCAGGAACATCCAAACTGGTAATGCAGAAGACTTCAGCAGTAGGTGCATCAATCTCCAAAGGACTAATGGGAACGGTCGAAGATTGCATCGATTCGATCACTTCACTCTCTGAAGGAAGAGTGGGGTCGACCAAAGATTGCATAGGTTCAACCACTTTATCAACCAAAGGTTGATTTAGCTGCAGGGAATCTATAAACAACTCAAGAACAGAGGTTCCTTCAGACATGGACCACACTCTTCGCGCCTCTTGAATGGAAGAGCATCGGTGAGTAAGGTGATCTCCCTTACAAAGTTTACAAGGGAACTTTGGTTTCCGTCCTATAGGTTTAGAATCCTTTACAATGTCATTACTCTCAGCATGACTAGCATTGGCTGATGGCTTGCCCCCAGCATGACTCACAGAGGCTGGTTGCTCAGTAGCAGAAGATTTTTGAACTAAGCACCACACTTTTTGCACTTATGGAAGTACAGGGCACAAGTAAGTAAGGTGGTCTCCCTTGCAAAACTTACAAGGGAACTTAAGCTTCTGTTTGTTGGGTTTGTCGATAATGTCAACTCCCTCAGCATGACTTGCAATGGCTGATTTGGTGTCTCCAGTATGACTCACAGGAACTGGTGACTTGTCATTAATATGACTAGCAGTGATCAATGATGTGCCCTCAACATGACTAACAATGGTTGAAGACAAACATTCAGTATGATTTTCAGTGACTAAATGTTTTCTCCTAGCATGACCTCCAGAGGCTGGGTAGGTGCCCCCTGCATTATTTGTAGAGGCAGGGTGCTTGCCCCCAGCATGACTTACAGAGGCTGGGTTGCTGCCCCCTTGTTTTGGCATCTTCTTCATATTCTTCCTCCGTATATTCCTTTTAGACTGCTGCCTACTAGTATTGCTACTTTCGCCACATGAGGTAGAAGGAGGAGGAGAAGATGTTACTGGCAAAGAAGACATAGGGTTCTGATGCTCTTGATTTGAGGTGCTCAGAAAAGAAGCTTCAGGAGCATGCAAGGCATTCGGAGTGGAAAACAACCAAACCGACAGCCCAATAGTGAATCCAGGAAGATTCAGAGTAGCCATTAAGGGAGTACCAATGTTTCCAATGAATGGAACAACACAAGGATCCCCCAGAATAGGGGTACCTTGATTGGCACTCACCGGAATGCTAGACATAGTTTCCTGCTCAAATGAACAAGAAGTTATATAAGGAAAACTAAAACAAGTAGCACAAAGAGCACACCATTATAAAAGGTCCTAGGTAAATCAAACCAGGAAAGCAGATGCCTTCCGGAGAAGAGTTTGGGATGATGAGGGCCCAGAACAGATCAACGAAGGATGAAAAACAGTTACCCAGGGTCCACAAAAAAACGACTAAGGGTGCAAGCGTTGGAATCACCCAACCGCCCTCCCAAAGACCTGCAAGTGATTTCCTCCCACGTCTGTCCTAGGTAAAGCAGATATACCCTCCACTGTCACCTGTGTATGAACCTATGGTCAGATACTAAGGGTACCACAACACCAAAAAATCCTAGGGGAACAGTCACTGGTCGAATCAGAAGGCGTGGGCAGGGTAACTGAGCCCGAGACTCAAAAGAGTCACCAAACACAATCCAATCCTGGCGTATGCTCGAAACAGAAAGTAGGAGGAGTATTCCCAACAATCTGATCTCACAATGACCTACTGCATAGATCCTAGGCAAGCTTTGAATGAAGTGGGTTTACCTGTGATAGTTGAACTATGATTTTTGCGTAATGTGTGATCTTGGGTGGTGTAAGGTGTTTTAAACCCAAGATCCTAACCAAGACTAGTTTGTGTAGTGTAACCTAGAAAAGAAAATGTTGCTAGTACATTTTATTAGAGTTCATTTTAAAGGTTACTTTCTTACTTAAAAAGGTAGTGGGTGTGTGAGAGTGGTTATAATAGAGATAGAGTACTGAAAATGAAATATTTACCACCAAACAAATCTTTTTCTTTTCAATGCAAGTCTTAAAATTCTGATCTAGAATGCATGTGCAAATGTAGTTTTTAATCTTTCGAATGCAAAAAAGGTAAAAATAAAGTCTAAATGTACAAAATTAAACTCAAAACCTAAGAATGCAGCTACTCAAGCAACTAGGTATGCAAAAGAAAACTTGTTCTTTTTTATACAAAGCACTCTAAAATCTTTTAAGCCAGTTGCAAGGTACTCTATTCACAAAATGAATCAAAATTCTTTATGCTTTCAAATGTAAGAAACAAAACTGAAACTAACTTATTATCAAAGCAAAGCAAAGAAACTTTCAGGTTCTCTTTATGAAATAGTAAAAGCTACCAAATATGACTTTCAAATTCTTATTGATGTAAGCATTCCAACCATTGGGAAAAGAGTAGACAAACTAATTTTAGACCCAAATGAAGAAAATGACCTACGAAGAAGTATGGTTTGGTAAATTCAGGTCTACGCATAAACAATGCAAACAAGGTCTTGAACAACAGACAAAACACTTGAGCTTTCACTACAAAAGAAAAACTAAAAGCATAAGGGAGGATAAGAAACCAACCTAAAAGAGAAATTTCACTCAAATAGATACAAACACGGTCAAGAAGATTCAAGAGGTTTCAAACCCAGTGGAAATGGGGAAAACAAGTTTAGTTAGACTCAAATTAGGGCACAAAACACCAAACAAGTCCACAACCCCCAACCTTGGGTTAACAAACCCCAAAACTTTCCAAACAAGCCGAAATTGATCAAAAGAGGTTCAAATCATGAATGTAGGATCAGTATAAGGATTAGAGACCACTTACAATGGTTTAACTCAGACCTAGGGTCATCAGGGACCCCAAGAAATGCAGCCACAGCCCCCAGATTTGGGTCCACAACCCAAAAACTCAAAAAAATCAAACCCAGATTTTGAGCGCTACTGTGTATGAAGGAAACTAGTGCCCATAGCAAGATGGGCGCTACTGTGCAAAGGAAAAGTACCGTATGGGTGCTACTGTGTGGCACAAACAAAAGCGTACAAGTGGAAAAAGTTGGAGAAATGGGGTTAAAACCAACACACCTGGGTCCACAAGGGTTTGCAAGGGCTGGAAAGGGTCTATAAGAGCCAAGGAGGGTCAAACAGAGCCTACTAACTGAGCCTAATCAAGAAAATGAACAAAGACCATCAAACAAGACTGAAGAAAAGACCTTGGATACCCCTAAGCAGCTAAGCTTTCCCCAGCGGATTCGCCATTCTGTTGTGGGGGAAATGCACCTATAGTTCAGGGGAGAAACTACCAACTTACGGTGATAAAGATAGACTTACAAGAATTCTGCAAGTACAACAAATAAATGAATAGATTAGGGTTTAGATATGTAGGTACCTCATTCAGAAGGTTGATCCTAGCTTTGCCTCCCTCACTCTTCAATGCTATTCAATGTCGCAATGCCCATACCTGCAAAACAACTTGATACCTTTCTCAAACACATTTGACTACATATATAAGACTGATATTCATAATAGAAGAAGACATCAAATTATAAACAAACTGTAATCAAATCTGAGACACATTAATAGGTCATATTTGGAAAGAGAAGAATGTCTGATTTTTATTAACGAATGAAAGCAAGTACATACAATTATACCTTCTTTCAAGCTTGGAACTTCATGAAACCTATATTCAAGGTCTCGTGCTTCCGTTCTCCAAGGATTCCAGCCTCTAATCAACTGTGCTAGGGTTTACCAAAACTGAAGCACAAGAGAGGGGGATGAGGGTCTCCATTCCTCCAGCATAACT
This sequence comes from Larix kaempferi, assembly GCA_027924585.1. Classification (NCBI taxonomy): domain Eukaryota; kingdom Viridiplantae; phylum Streptophyta; class Pinopsida; order Pinales; family Pinaceae; genus Larix; species Larix kaempferi. The sequence continues at coordinate 14,186,053 of BSBM01000753.1, read as the reverse complement.
TTGTAATTGGGCTTAGTCCCCTCACATGACCCTTCTATCCTCCTTATATAGTCAATGAGGAAGAGGAAAAGAAGTTATAACCGCTCAAGAGGTTTCCCAACCAACTTAACTTACTCGAATTTCGAGATTTTGACCAAAACAGGGGTGTACACTACTCTACAATAGACAAAGTCGCGTACACATGTAACTGAGCGCTACTATTTCAACAGTGGAGTCACGCTCAGTAGGGTATACACACTACTATTTCAACAGTGGAGACTCGCTCATGTTGAAAAATGGCCAAAAACATGCTTTTTTGCTCATTTTCAGGAGATGGTTTGGTCTGGAAAAATGTTCCTAAGGGTCATATACATCAAATGTGTCAAGAATGAGGTAATTTCAACCACTTTTAGTGTCCCAAATGACTCCTCCATCCACAAATGTCCTGTTGTGTGACTGAACTTGATCTCAAGAAGTGTTGTCATGCGACCAAGGGAAGCAAGTGTCATCATGGACGGAGAGGTGTCATTTCAAGCTATAACAGGGTTTATATATGTAGGTACCTCATTCAGAAGGTTGATCCTAGCTTTGCCTCCCTCACTCTTCAATGCTATTCAATGTCGCAATGCCCATACCTGCAAAACAACTTGATACCTTTCTCAAACACATTTGACTACATATATAAGACTGATATTCATAATAGAAGAAGACATCAGATTATAAACAAACTGTAATCAAATCTGAGACACATTAATAGGTCATATTTGGAAAGAGAAGAATGTATGATCTTTATTAATGAATGAATGCAAGTACATACAGTTATACCTTCTTTCAAGCTTTGCACTTCATGAAACCTAGATTCAAGGTCTCCTGCTTCCGTTCTCCAAGGATTCCAGCCTCTAATCAACTGTGCTAGGGTTTACCAAAACTGAAGCACAAGAGAGGGGGATGACGGTCTCCATTCCTCCAGCATAACTTTGTAATTGGGCTTAGTCCCTTCACATGACCCTTATACCCTTCTTATATAGTCAGTGAGGGAGAAGAAAAGAAGTTATAACCGCTCAAGAGGTTTCCCAACCAACTTAACTTACTCGAATTTTGAGATTTTGACCAAAACAGGGGTGTACGCTACTCTACAATAGACAAAGTCACGTACACATGTAATTGAGCGCTACTATTTCAATAGTGGAGTCACGCTCAGTAGGGTATACAGGCTACTATTTAAACAGTGGAGTCGCGCTCATGTTGAAAAATGCCCAAAAACAGGTTTTTCTGCTCATTTTCAGAAGATGGTTTGGTCTGGAAAAATTTTCCTAAGGGTCATATTAATCAAATGGGTGAAGAATGAGGTAATTTCAACCATTTTTAGTGTCCCAAATGACTCCTCCATCCACAAATGTCCTGTTGTGTGACTGAACTTGATCTCAAGAAGTGTTGTAATGTGACCAAGGGAAGCAAGTGTCGTCACGGATGGAGAGGTGTCATTTCAAGATATAACAACTTCTATTTTGGAATGGGTAGAGGTTTAAGTAGTCCTGAGGAGTGTTGATGTTCTGCTTTGACCAATTGGCATTCCTGACATTTCGTGATGAACAATGCGATGTCAAGTTTCAATTTAGACCAAAAGTAATGTTTCTTTACGACCAAAATCATCTTTTGATATCTAGGGTGCCCTGAATATGGTCTCTGATGGAATTTGGTGAGTATGTTAGGTCTAATGTCTCCACTCTCAGGAATGTAATGTCTCTCCTTTGACCATAACAATCCCAATTCATCTATCTTGTATTCTTTTTGTTGTTGAAAAAGTCTATCTTCCTGGATCTTTTTAGGGATTTTGACATAGAACCGGTCATTTTGGCATGCCGTTCTAATTTTGTCATGTAAGTCGAAGTCAGTTCGACTTTCAGTGACCTCATATAACATATGAGCTCATTGATTGAAGGCATCGACGATCTTGTTTTCTTTTCCCTTGATGTGTTTCAGTTCGAAGTGGTATTCACTAAGGAAGGCTAACCACCTAGCCTGCCTAGCGTTCAGGTTGGGTTGATCCAACAAGTACTTTAGACTCATGTTGTCTGTATTTAGTAGGAATTTAATGCCCATGAGGTAATGTCTCCACATCTTTAGAGTGTTGATAATGGCGGACAATTCGAGGTCATGAGTAGGATAGTTTTTCTCGTGTTCTTTTAACTTCCTTGAGTCGTAGCAGATGGAAAATTCATCCTGCATAAGGACTCCACCGAGTCCTTCCTTGCTTGCATCGGTGCAAACTGTGAAGTCCCCATTAGGGTCGGCAATTCTTAAAATTGGTGTGCTAAACAAAAGTTGTTTTAACTTCTGAAAACCTTCCTCGCACTTGTCCTTCTAGATGAACTTACTGGTTTTCTTCTGTAAACCAGTCATGGGATAAGCAATCCGAGAGAAGTTCTCAATGAACTTTCGATAATATCCGGCTAAACCTAGGACTGATTGTATGTCGAAAACACAAGTAGGTGTGGGCCATTCCTCGATAGCCTTGATCTTTTCGGGATCAACTTCTATTCCCTTCTCAGAAATGATGTGTCCTAAGTATTGTATCTAAGGTCTATAGAAGTCACACTTACTAAACTTTGCGTAGAGCTGATGTTCTCATAGTGTCCGTAGGACTATTCGGAGGTGTTCCTCATGTTCTTCTTCATTCTTGGAATAGATCGGGATATTGTCTATGAAGACTAGAACAAACTTGTCGAGGTACTTACTGAAAACATTGTTCATCATGCACATGAAGTTGGCGGGTGCATTTGTCAAACCGAAAGGCATTACTACGAACTCGTACTGGCCATATCGGGTGCGAAAGGCATTTGTCAAACCGAAAGGCATTACTACAAACTCATAGTGGTCTTACTGATGTCCTCATCATGGATTCTCACCTAGTGATATCCAGATCGCAGGTCGATCATTGAGAAAATTTGTGCTCCTCCGACTTGGTCAAACAAGTCATCGATCCTAGAAAGTGGGTAACGGTTCTTGATGGTTAACTTGTTAAGTTGATGGTAATCGATGCACATACACATTATCCCATCCTTCTTTTTGACAAAGAGTATTGGTGCTCCCCAGGGAGACACACTCGTTTGAATGTATCCCTTGTCTATTAGCTCTTGTAACTGTATCTTGAGCTCTACCAGCTCCAGTGTACTCATATGGTATGGAATCCTAGAGATGGGTACCGATTCAGGTGTTAACTCTATGGAAAAGTCTAAGTCTCATTTGGGTGGTAGCCCTGGTATTTCCTTGGGAAACACGTCTCTGGATTCTACTAGTATTGGGAAATCCTCGATCTTTTGTTCTCTATTAGCTTCTACTGTTTGAAGTTGGATTGCAAATAGTTTACAACCTTTTCTTAGGCATTTCTTTGCTTGTAATGTAGATATATGTCATACCGATACTTCTTTAGGTATACCTTGAATCATTCTTTCATTCCCTTGACTATCTATGCATAAGATGGACTTGTTCAAGCAATCTAGCAAGGCATGCTGTCCTTCTAACCAATCCATGCCTATTATTATGTCATAAGACCTTAACGGTAAGAGGTTTAAATCTACTCTAGTCGGGAACCCATTCAAATCTAACTCATAGCCCTTAATTAGTTCAAAAACCTTCCGCTTGGTACCCGTAGCTAGTTGTACCAGCCATGGTACCTTGTGACTTTCTCGGTTTAACTTGCAAGTTTCTACTATCCTAGGAGCGATGTAGCTTCAGCAAGCACTGAGGTCTATTAGAACTGAAATGACAATGTTAGATATCTTATCCTCAATTTCCACCATGGTGGCTTGATGATCTGCCTGTCGGACATCAAGGGCGGCATAAATCCTAGGTGTCTTGGCCATGTCTCCCACGGTAGGCTCCATTTGGATGTTGTGTAAAGCCCCATCTATTTTGCTGGGACAGTCTCTATAGTAATGTGGTCCCTAGCATTTCCAACAAGAAACAGGGGGTGGGACCGCCTTTGCCCCTTTGTTGAAGGCTAGCATATTGGCTAGTGGTGTGGGTGCACTTGGTTGAGCTTGGAGTCGACTGAAGACTCTATTGGGTGGGAAACTGTTGTTCTGTTTCTGAAAAGGTGGGGTTCTAAAACCCGGTCTACGGTTGTCTGAGAAGGTCCTGAATCTGTCTCTATTTCTATTGATGTTGTCGTTCCTTGGTTTCCCATGCTCATAGCACAGCCTGGCTTTATGTAGGGTTATATCAAGGGTTTTTGGCATGTCAAATTATATCTTCTCTCTAAAGTTTGGTGGCAACCCACCCAAGAACTGCTGAATTTTCACCTTCTTGTCCTTAATATAAGGCACATAGTGTAGCAAGTCTAAGAACTGGTTTATGAAAGCTTCCATAGTCAGGGAGCGCATTTTTAACTCATGGAATTCTTTTATTTTCTTGTCAAAGAATCTTTCAGACATGTACTAGTCCTGGAATATTTTGTTGAAAGTATCCCAACTTATGTATCACAGTTCTTTTCCCTTGGTGTGTTTCAAGTCCCGCCACCATCTGGCAACTTTACCATTTAGGTTGTATATGGCTAGTCGGGCTTGCATCTCACGGGAGTAATTATGAACTTGAAAGTATTTATTCATTCCTAGCAACCATTGTTCAGCCTTTTCCCCATAGTTGATTTCCCCATCATAGGTTGGTGCTCTTATCTGTCTGAACTCTCCTTGCAAACTATCATCACTCTTCCTCCTTCTCTTACAGGGAGATGGGGGGCCATTGTCATCGGAAGAGCTCTTACAGTCCTCTTCCATTGGTTCTGATCTATGTCCTTCTTGCTCTCCTTTGTTGTAACTAGCTGATTTCCTTGTGTTAAGAGTATTGACGGAAAGAGTAGGATGTTTATAGGGTTTAGCCCCTATTAGGCTTTGGAGTAAGACTTCATTTATAGTCCGTTGTTTTCTTCTTTCTTGCATATTCTCGTCTCTGAAACTCTTGAATTCTTCCTGTAGTTGTTGCATGGATTTCTCTAAATCCTAGTTGAATTCCACCACAATATCCTGCTCTCGTGGTGGAGAATTTAGATTTCCTTATATACTGTTGCCCTATTCTGCATTCATTTTTTGATATTGCCTGTACCTGAAAATTATATAAGTATCTGTTGTATGGAAAACAATGGTTAGTTAATTCTTTAGATAAAACATAACACAACATTTTAAACAAAGTTTTCTATATATGTAGCAGTGTTTGGTAGTGAGCCCAATAGGTCACTTACTGTTTGTAACTTGCTCTAATACCACTTGTAATGTCCCAAAAATAGCAAAAAAATTAAAATTTTTCCTGCCTGCAATAGTCGTTGATTTACAGTAGAAAGATTCATACATTAAATCTAATATCATTAAAAACATCCATACTTGCACGAAACAAATGTAAGCCTAAGACTTTTATTTAACATGGTCTCTTCAATGTGTGAGTTTAGATTTGCGGAAGCGATGTGGAAACAATATGATGGCATGTTTTTGTTATAATTGTAAATGCTAGTGCAAAGGTATAAATAACACACTTTACTGTTTTAAGAATCATGTAATTGAAATGTGAATGTCTCATGCCACCTTCAGCTGATGAGTTCCTTTGATGGCGGTATGTTGTTCTCATGGTGGGTGCTGTAGCACTCCAGGAAAGGTAATTACATACCTTGGAAGTGTTTCCAGAAGGTATGGGTAAGATTAGTGGTTGTCGGACTTATGCAGCATATTTCTAATGTCAGCCCTTACTTCTGTGGTTGCAGGTATATCTAATTTGAATGTGCTATCCCTAAAGGATTGGTCCATACTTTACTATTGGTTGCATTTTACTAGGGTGAATGATAATTATTAATAATGTGTATCCCATTACCATGGGAGTTCATGACATAATTGTTTCCAAGGTGAGGTTCACGACTATGAGCCTTTTGTAAATCAAACAAGTGTGGGTTGATTCCATGACTCCACTATAGCCTGTGTACAAAGAATTGAGCCTCCACTATGACAGGGTTAGTGTGGAAATAAGTACACTTTTAATGCGAAGTGGGAGACAGACTGTCATTGAGGGTTTGGTAGCATTTTGGGTTTTTTCCTTAGTCTAGTTTGTGACTTGTTGTTAGTCTTTCTGGTTCTGCACTTCATTCGTAAGGTGGCTATGTGGGTGACTTGACCCGAGCAATGCTCGTGGTCAGTGCACTTAGCATTTGTGGAGCTCGACTGTGGCGTGAATGTCATACTTCTAACAGGTAAGAACAACTTCATACTGTGGTATTTCAATCTTCCTTCTTTTCATTTGAAATCGTAGGGTTAACTAACTGGTAGTACTAGTGGTAATGACAGGTGATAAAGACTTTGGTATGGGAGCTGCGATGGTTCATGGTGCTGTAGGCATGGCTAGGGTATTGGTAAGTCCAGCTTACCCACTCGTTTCCCTACCTCTCCCACCTATGATGATGTATGTATGCGTCTTGTCCTAGTTTAGAAAGGAGACTCCCGTAAGCCATTGGATTTACTGAATCACTTTGGGAAGTTTGTTGGTCGCTTATTGGTTGAACCAGGGAAATGTGGGGTTTCAATGTAATTTAAAGCTGGATATGCAGCTGGGACTGTGATGTAATAATCGTTTATGAATCCAGGTCTATTTTGTTGCTCGGCATCTCTAATTTCTGAACAATGTAAATGCTATTTTGTTTCTTGAAAAGAGGACATGACTCCTATCTGGGATTTATGGTTGTAATGGATTTCAAATGGCAGAATTTCTATTCATTTCCTATGTGAGTACAAACTCTAAGTCTACACTGGTTCGATTCTAATACTATGGAGTTCATGGGTAATTTATAATTATTGTGCAAAAAAGGTCTAAATGATAGAAGGTCTTTGGCACCTTTAGTTTGGAAACGTAAATAAGCTTCGTTTGTTGGTTTCATTTTCGCTTGCTAACTGAGTTGAATAATGCTATGATGCTTCTTTGTATACGATGTGTTGCTTGTGGAAACATAGGAGATCGAATGAGGTTGTTTGCGCATCTATTTCGGTAACGTGGTTAGGATTTGAATAAGATGGTCTCGACTTACTTACTGTCTGCGTTTGTAGTATCCCAACTTTTTGACTAACTATGTTATGAGGTTATATTGGGCCATTGCCCCAGCATATGTGATTTATTATTTTAGCATAACATTAGTATGTTTTGATTTATGCTTTCATGAGTTGATAGATTGGGCATGGACCTTGATTGTTTCCTTGTTGGATATATATACTGGGTAGGAAATCCTGAACGAATAAACTATGTTGTATTATGAGAATTTGTTACAAATTATGATATACTAAGTTTTCCTCTTTTGTTACATTATACTGTGCAGAGCATGATTCATATGGCTGATTTTGTAGTGTGTTGAGCATGGACTCAGAAACACATGAATGACCTATATACTGGGACTAAGCCCCAATGTATCTAGAGGACTCTTATTACGTATTGGGCTTGAGCCCTGAGGTACATTAAGTGTTGGGCATAAGCCTTGGAGCACTCCAAGCTTGAAAGAAATGATTACCAGATCCGAGGCCACTTAAATATTCTAGATGTGTCTCACAACGACATTCTAGCTTCAGTGTTGAGCGGAGGCTCTGGAATTGCATTAGTGTAACACCATGTGAGAGTCTTGAGCTAAAAGGATCTGAAGAGCACTCAGGGTTACTAGATCTCAAGTGTTGAGTCAGGAAGACTCTGAATAGCACCTATGTGTTTTATCACAACTATTCGACTTGATTAAATAAATCTTATTATCATCACATACTGCAGGAACTACCATGTCGAAATGAGGGAATCTGACATGCAAAAGGGAAAGACTAGAGGTGCCTTTACCAGCTTACTGAAACCGTCCAAAGAAGTGAACCCTTTCCTTAAAAAGAATTAAGAGAAGCATCATGTGAAACAAAATGCTTAAGGACCACAAAGCTAAGTATTATTATTTAGGAGTTTCAATATATAATATTGTTATTTATTACATGTATACGTATACCTAAGTGGATTGCCACTTACTAATTATTTAATTATTAATATTTAGATCAAATTATATTTTTTACATTATTATTATTATACACAGATTAAATATCAAAAACACTTTAATCAAACAAAGTGAGAAGTCCTAGTTCCAAAATAACTAGTAGTTAAGTAAACAAATACTATTTTATAATTTAAATTTATTTAAAGAAACAAGTAAATTCCAACAGTCTTAATTCAAGATTTGTCCTACTTGAGGAGGATAGACCCCAAAGTTTGTGGATCTCTTTCTTTTTGATATTATTATGTCAAGAAGAATTCTCTGTTCCAAGAAGTGAACTCTTTCCATCAATTTTCCAGATCTGAACTAGTTACACATCTAAGGCCTCTACCTCTCAGTTTGCATGTCAGAACCAGCTCGGGGGGATTCATACTGAACCAGGAACGGTTGTAGAATCATGGTTTGGAGGAACATGGTAGTCCCAAAGTCATCCAATCCAAAATCAATTATCAGGTTAGCTAAGGGTTCAGTAGTTTTTCCTTAACTTGTTGGTTGAGTGTGCATGCCATTATCAACAGGAACAAGCTACAGGGATTAGCAGGTCGTTATCAGCAGGAACAAGCTACAGGGATTAGCAGGTTGTTATCAGCAAGAACAAGCTACGGGGATTAGCAGGTCATTATCAGTAGGAATAAGGTACAGGGATTAGCAGGTATTCCTATAAAACCCTCCTACAATTTATATCTCTTTTTGCCATGTTAAAATAGTAATGTCTTCATTATAAGTTTTAATTCAAGATGTGCCCATAACCCAATGGCATTTGCTAGTAGGACTAGTCACCTAATCTTTGCTAGGCAATCGCACTGCTTACACTTCTAACTTATGGGAATCGTCAAGCGTTGTTTTATTTCAGTGAAATATATTGTGTTTATTTTCTCTTACCTAAACTCTTTTAAATTGCAACCAAATCATTTAGCTACTGAGATCAAATTTGTTATAGAAATCGTTGGTCACCATGCTCACATTACGAATACCCAGTTATACAATTTATAGCAAAAACGTAGTCAACATTTTTGTAGGTATTTTCCCATTGTTTCCAAATCTAAAACAAACTCTGTCATATTATCCATTTCCAATCTAACCTAACACAATATAGTCATTTCATAAACCTGTTATAGTTCTTCATTTTGTTTATTTACATTTTCCTCACAAACAGAAGATTTTCTCTCGGACCACACTGACGTCGCACAGAAGACAAAGACCATAAAGGAAATGAATCAAGTAAATCGTTAAAGTACACTTACACAATCATCTATTTATCTTTTCAAAATAGAGGTCTACAGTTCGAATACATTACATATGCTTTTCCTTTTATATTAAGATACTACAGAAAAATAGATCCAATATAGAGTACTACAAATCCACGATCATGTCCAACCAGTGTTACATTAAATAAAAACCGAAGATTATAGAAAATCGTTATGAGAATTCAAGGGTTGAATCCCATGGACTTACTTAAGTCAAAACTTATAGTTACATCCTACAGGACTCACGCATTCAGAAACGTAGGGACATTAATTCAAACCAAATCTTTCATCAAACTAAGTGCGCCATTCCATCGATGAAGACAACACATAAAATCAAGATTTGTCTATTTAAACCCTAGCTGTGTTACTGAAATAGAAGTATAGAAAATCCCATGTAAATCTTCTACATTTTCACCAAGTAGCTCATTACATTTCATAGAAGTTAAAAGAATAAATTAACATAGGATGGGCGTAGGTCACAGGATTTTCCATACATCGTTATAGCCACAATATGAAAATAAAACCCCCATGTTCGGTATTACTTCAGAATTTAAATACACAGAGTATGCAGAAGTGCATCTTTAGAGTGTGTTATAGACTAAACAGTAATCCCTTCCCACTTAAACATAGATTACAGAGTACAGAGAGAACGAAATGTCAAACAACGAAATAAGTCCAGCTCCATACAATGAAGATTTACATCATAGTCCTAGCTGTGTAATCCACTCGCAATTTTTAATTGAAGACCCTTCTTTTCCCTAGTCCAACCAACAGGTGACCAACAGACTCCCCAAGGTGAACCAATAAGCTAAGGGCTTATAGGAGCCTCCATTTTAAATCAGGACAAAACACATACAGACATCACCAGAGGTGTGAGAGGTAGGGCAATGAATGCGTCAGCCAGACTTACCAATACGCTAGCCATGCCTATAGTACCACAAACCATCTCAACTCCCATACCAAAGCTTCCATCACCTGCCACTTCAACATGTGTTATTTAGTAAAAACCCTATCATTTTAAATCAAAGAAGAAAAGTCAGATTTCAATGATATAGAGTTACTCTTACCTATTAGAGGAATGCCATTCATGCCATAGTCGAATTCAATAGGCTCTGAGTGCGCTGACCACAAGCATTGCTCGAGTCAGGGCACCATTACAACCATCTTACCAATGAAGTGCAGATCCAAAAAGACTAGCAACAAGTCGAAGACAGAACGAAAAGGAAATACCCAAATCAATCACCAAACCCTTGTTGACAGGCTGTTCCACACTGAGCATTTAAGACATAGTAAGAAGCGCACCAACCCTATCTTTAAGTGGAGGTTCAATATGATACACCAAGGCTATAGTGGAGTCATAGAATCTTAACTATCATTCAAATTGTGCAAAGGGCCTCATGGCCGTAAATCTCATTTAACAAACCTTAGACTTATGAGCCCTTGTAGTGCATAACACCTATTGCCAATAAAATACCATCCCAAGGTTTGTACATAGTAACACGAAAATCCTTAATAGAATAGGGAACAACCCCCTAGGTTAGCATGAACATGATGAATACACCTGCAAACACAAATGCAAGTATGGCATTACCAAAATGCTAAGTAAGTCCGGCAACCTTTAATCTTACCCATACCTCCCGGCAACCTTGCCGAGGTATGTAATTACATTTCCAGCGGTATTATAGTAACCACCATGTGAACAACATAACATCATCAAAGGGGCTCATCACCTGAAGGTGCATTAGACATTCACAATTAAATCTTATGATTCTTAAAACAGTAAGGAGTATTATTTCCTACTTTTGAACCAGCATTCACAATTTCAACAAAAACATGTCATCATATTTTCCACATCGCTTCCGCAATTATGGAATAGAAGAGACCATGCAAAATAGAAATATTAGGCTTACAATTGTTCCATGCAAGCATGGATGTTTTTAATGATGTTAGATTTAATGTTTGAATCTTTTTACTGTAAATTGATGAATATTGCAGGCAGGAAAAATTTTGAATTTTTTCTATTTTTGGGACATTACAGCATTGATAGAATGAATACTTTGTATGGAGAGGGTTTCAAAGGTTGTACTTAGTGTTTTGTTTTGTTTGGGTCCCATGGATCCTATAGGAAATACTTACAAGCTTTTGGGTGTGAGAAATTCATGGGATTCGACCCTTGACCTCTGTTTTTGATAGGCGTCTGCGTTTGTAACTTTCTAGCACTTCTAATCACCATCAATTTGTACTGCATATTCGTTGGTATTAATTCTTGATTTGATACAGTACTAGGGTCTATGTATTTGTAAAATTTCTATGTTTCCTCAATGTACTAGGGTGATGATTGGTAGCAATAGCTAAGTATGATGCATGTTTTTCATTGGAAAAGAAAAGTGTGTATGAGTATGTAACGGTCTCTGTCCTATCTACTGTCTTTGTTTTAAATGTGGTATATATATAGTTTCTAAAAAGGAAAGAAAGAAACTATTTGGATCGGTAATGGATATATATATATATATATATATATATATATATATATATATATATATATATATATATATATATATATATATATATATATATATCAATCTTTGTTTTAGAATTGGAATATAGGATACCTACCAAGAATGATGACTGCATTTTTGTTATGGTTTGTATAACTGGATTTTCGAATTGTTTAGCATAGTGACTATCGTTTTCTACTAAAAGAATTTCGATTTCAGTGGTTAGATAAACATGATACCTTTCTGATCAAAAATATATTGACAGATAAGAGAAAAATGTAAATAGCTTTGACGAATTAAAACAATACTTAACAATCCCCAGACTTGGAATGCGTTTGACTAGCAAAGGCTAGCTGGCTAGACCTACTAGGCAATGCCTTGGAATTCTTGGAAATTCTTGAATTTAAAACTGATATATACAAAAATACTATTTTAACATTTCATTAAGAAACTAAATTAATTGATTTGAAAGCCTTAGAATATTTTCATACCTTCTTATTCCTATGGCTTGCTCCTGCGGGTAATGACCTGCACAATCGGCCAACTAGTTAATAAAAGACTGTTGAACCTTTAGCTGACCTGATAATTGATCTTGGAATGGATGACTTTGGGACTATGACATTCCTCCCAACCATGATTCTACAACCATTCCTGGTTCAGTATGAATCCCCCCGAGCTGGTTCTGACATGCGGACTGAGAGATAGAGGCCCTAGATGTGTAGTTGATTTAGATCCTGAAAGTTGAGGTGGGAAGGGTTCACTTCTTGGAACAAAGAGTTTCTCTTGACATCATAATACCAAAAGAAAAAAATCCCCCAAACTTTGGGGTCTATCCTCCTTAAGTAGGACAATCTTGAATTAGGACTGTTGGAATTTACTCGTTTCTTTAAAATAATTTAAATTATAAAAGTGTATTTGTTTACTTAACTGCTAGTTATTTTTGGAACTCGGGCTTCTCAACTTTGTTTGATTAAAGTGTTTTTGATCTTTTAATCTTTTCATAATAATAATAATATAATAATTACAATACCATCTAAATATTAATAAATAATAATTAGTAAGTGGCAACCCACTTATGCATAAATATATATATATATAAAAGTAAACATTTATAAAAGAATATATAATAAATAACAATATTATTATTGAAAGCTCGTAATAATAATATTTAACTTTGTGGCCTTTAAACATTTGTTCACATGATGCTTCTTTTAATTCTTTTTAAGGAAAGGGTCGACTTCTTTGGATGGTTTTGGTAAGCTCGTAAAGGCACCTCTAGTCTCTTCCTTTGCATGTCAGATTCCCTCGTTTTAACATGGTAGTTACCTCAGTATTTGATGATAATAAGATTTATTTAATCAAGTCGAATAGCCGTGATAAAACACATAATTTCTATTCAGAGTCCTCCCGACTAAACACTTGAGAGCGAGTAAACCCGAGTGCTCTTCAGAGCCTTTTAACTCAACACTCTCACATGGGTGTTACGCTAGTGCAATTCCATAGTCTTTGCTCAACACTAGAGCTAGAATGTGGTTGTGAGGCACATCTAGGATATTTAAGTGGCCTCGGATCTGGTAATCATTTCTTTCAATCTTGGGAGTGCTCCAGGGTTCATGCCCAACACTCAATGTACATCGAGGCTTAGGCCCAGTACGAAATAAGAATCCTCTAAATACATCAAGGCTTAGGCCTAGTATATAGGTCATTCGTGTGTTTCTGAATCCATGCTCAACACACTAAATACTCATCCATGTGAATCATAATCTGCATAGTATAAGATAACATAATAATCTCAGTATATCATAATTGTAACTGAATCACAACATAAGTTTATCCATTCGGGCTTTCCTGCCCAATATATAATAAAAATGAAACAATCAAACTACCTACCCAATATATATCAACTCATGAGAACATAGATCAAAACATGCTACGGCTTATGCCCAATAATAAATCACATATGCTAGGGCCGTAGCCCAATATAACATCATAACATAGTTAGTCAAAAAGTTGAGATATTACAGAGTCTTCCTGGAAGAGAATTTGATATGCTGCCCACATATGAGTCTCCAATTACCAGGTTGCTTCATCTGGACAAAGGTGCTTCCATTACACCTTTACGTGTCTAATGGTGTGATTCCAGAGTAAAACTTTGCTCTTGTCGAGGATACAATCCGGTTCCACCTAAAAATCTTCTTCTGGTTCCACCTGTATGTCATTCCAATCGATTACATGAGTAACATCATGTACATACTTTTTCAAAATAGAAATATGAAATACATTATGTATTTTTAAATTAGGTGGCAAGGATAACTTATAAGCCAGTGGTCCAATTGTTGATAGTATTTCAAATGGTCTACAATACCTGGGTGCTAATTTAGCACAACTCCCCAGCTTAAAAGAGCTTTTCTTGGGTTTTACCTTGACCAAAACATACTCACCTAGTTGGAATTCTTTCTTAATTCTTTTTAGATCTGCATGACTCTTTTTCTGTCTTGTGCAATTTTTAAATTTCTTTGTATTTGCTTTACTGTTAGTTCCATCTCTTTCAATATTTCAGGTCCTAACATCAATCTATCAACTAGATTACTGCATGAGATAAGAGTATTACACTTCCTACCATACAAAATTTCAAAAGAACTAAGTTTAGCTGAAGCTTGATAGTGATTATTATAAGCAAATTCAACTAGTGCAGATATTCTTCCCATTTAGTTGGATGATCTTTAACATAAATTCTTAACATATCCTCTAAAATATGATTTACTCTTCCAGTTTGTCCATTCGTCTACGGATGAAAAGACGTGCTGAAATTTAATTTAGTATCTAAACCTTTAAACAATGACCTCCATAAATTTTCAGTAAATTCAAAATCTCGGTCAGAAATTATTACCTTAGGAATTCCATGCAAACAAAAAACTTGCTTCATAAACACATCAACAATGTTAAAAGACTTAAAAGTAGTTTTGAGAGGTATAAAATGAGTTGCTTTGCTAAGTTTATCTACTACTACCATTATTGAATCATTCTGGTTTTGTTTTTTAAGAAAACCAGTTATAAAATCAATGCTGATAATTTTCCACTTCTATTCTAGAATTGGTAATGGCTATAATAAACCCGCTGGGTGTTGATGCTCCGCTTTAACTTGCTAACATTCAAAGCACCTAGCTAAGTATTTAGCCACCTCATTCTTCATATTTGGCCAAATGTAATCTTTTCTTAACATCGTTATCATATATTAGTAACCAGGATGACCTGAATAAGGACTTTTATGTACATCATTTAAAATCATCAACTTAAATTCAAGTACATTTGGTACATACAATATATTTTTATACATCATTAGACCTTTTTCATTCAAACTGTGCTCTATTATTAAATTTTTAGAATTATTTTCTGTAACTTCCTATAATTTGAGATAATTCTTATCCAATTTTACCCTTTCTTCAATCTGATTTTCTAAATCTATTTGGTAAGTGCTGACTCCTGCCATAAAATTTAACTTTTCATTTCTTCTTAAGGAATAAACCACCTTATTTTGTTTACCTTTTATGTGTTGGATCTCGAAATCATATATGCTAAGGAAAGCTAACCACCTAGCTTTCCTTGTGTTCAGATTTTGTTTGTCAAACATATATTTTAGACCCTTATTATCTGTCATTAATGAAAACTTTCTACCAATTAGATGATGATGCCACATCTTTAAAGAATGTATCACAGTAGCCAACTCTAAATCATAGGTAGCGTAATTTTTTTCATGAATTTTTAGCTTTATTGACTCATACGCTATTACGTGACCTTCTTGTCTTAAGACTCTACCAAGGCCATCATTGCATGCATCAGTGCATACAACAAAGTCCTTGTTTGGATCTGCAATTTTTAGAATATGTGCAGTAGTAATAGTTCTTTTATCTTTTTAAAACTTTCTTCACACTTTTGATCCCAAACGAATTTCTTTCCCTTTTTCTTTAAATAGGTTATGGGATTTGTGATTCTTGAGAATCCTTCAATAAAATTTCGGTAGTAACCTGTGATTCCCATGAATGACTGTACATCTGTTACATCTTTTGGGACAGGCGATTCATTAATTGCTCTTATTTTATCCGAGTCAACTAAGATTCCATCTTTGGATATCACGTGTCCTAAGTACTGTATTTTATGTTTGAAAAATTCACATTTACTGAATTTAGGGTACAGTTGATGTTCTCTTAAGACTTGTAATATTATTCATAAGTGTCCATCATGTTCTTCCTTAGTCTTTGAATAGATTAAAATGTCATCAATGAAAACAATTACAAATTTATCCAAATATTTATGTAAAACATTATTCATTAAACACATAAAAACTGCTGGAGCGTTAGTTACCCCAAAAGGCATAACTACAAATTCATAATGCCCATAGCAGGTTCTCAAAGCAGTTTTAAATATATTTCTATCTTTAATTCTGACTTGATGATATCCACATCTCAAGTCAATTTTTGAAAATATCGTTGCTCCGCGTACTTGATCAAACATATAATCTATGTGGGGCAATGAATATCTGTTTTTAATTGTCATTTTCTTTAATTCACGGTAATATATGCATAAACGCAAAGTAACATCTTTCTTTTTAATGAAAATAACAGGTGCTCCCCAAGGAGACACACTTGGTCTTATGTAATTTTTATCAATTAATTTTTTTAATTGTTATTTGAATTCATTAAGCTCGAGGATGTTCATCCGATAAGGAGCTTTTGAGTTGGGTACCGCATGAGGTACTAACTCAATTGTGAAGTCCAATTCTCTTTTCAGAGTTAATCCTGGAATTTCTTTTGGAAATACATATGAAAAGTCTCTTAGGATTTGTATGTCTTCAAGTTTTAACTTATCTCCTTTAGTTGTCTATTCGTCATTAATTACATTTACAACAAACATTTTACATCCTTTTCGTGTAGCCTTTTTCACTTGCAAAGCGGAAATCTGTCTAACTGAAACTTTTCTAGGCACTCCTTTTACTACAACTATTTATCCTTCATTATTAAAACATGTAAATTTATTTTCAAAACAATTTAAGACTACCCTATTCTTTTCCAACCAATCCATACCGATTAAAACATCATAAGATTCTAATGGTAATACATTCAATTTTACTTGATTCTTAAACTGATTCATAAGCGGTTCACAATATTTAACAAAATTAACTACCTTTATTTTGGTTCTTGTAGCTAACTTAAATAGCCGATATTTTTCAAATTTTTCCACTTGCAATTTACATCTTTCTACTATACCAGGTGATACATAACTCAAGCTAGCACTTGGGTCAATTAAAATAGAAATGGGTATGTTTTGTAACATACCTCTTATTTCGACCATTGAGGTTTGATGATCACCCTGCTGATTCTCCAAGGCTACATTGATTCTGGGCATCTCCCTTGCTAGGTCACCAACTGTTGCCTCTTCCTGCACTATATGGATGTTGTTGATGTTCCTTTTCCTGTTAGGACAGTTTGTTGCATAATGTGACCCTTTGCATTCCCAACATTTTACAGCTTCTTTTTTTTCATTGTTTTTAGTATAATTATTAGGCATGTCCCTGTTTCTCGCAGCTATAAAACTATGCTGTGTGTTGCTTTTAAACTTATTTGCTTGAAAATTTCTGTTAGAAACATTTCGCTTGTTTTTTCGAACATTCCTGTTATATTTAAAATTTTTCATTCTTTGTTCAAAATTACTTGGCTTATTTACCTTCCAGCTAGGTACACTTTCCCTCATTTTGTTCTGTTCATAACATAAATTTGCCTTCCTCATAGCCTCCTCAAGAGCCTTAGGGTTATCATACTCAATTCTATCCTTGATGTGGAAAGGAAAACAACTGAGAAAATGTTTTAATTTAGGCTTCTTGTCAATGATAAATTGTACATACCTTAATAGACTTAAAAATTTACTACTCAACTCTTTCATGTTGATAGAACCCAACTTCAACTCATAGAATTCTTTAGCTTTATCTTTATAGTATTGTTCAGACAAAAAATTATTTTTAAATAGTGTCTTAAACGTACTCAAAGTTATATATTTTTCTTTAAGACTTTTTACTCTTTTGATATCTTGCCACCATATATCCGCTTTTCCAATTAGATTATAAATGGGCATCTTATCTTTCAGCCTGTTGGAATAGTTATAAATTTTAAAGTATTTCTTCATCCCCGATAGCCAAGCTTCGGCTTCTTCTCCATTCTCTATCTCTCCATTAAACATCGGAGGTTTTATCTTCTTGAACTCGCCCGAAATTTCTTCATACGGTTTGTATTTCCTCTTTTTTAGGACTATAGTCACTATCTCTACTGCCACTAGAATACTTATACTTCTTTCTATGTGTTTTAACATCAGCTTCAGAAGAAAAACTACTTTCATTATTAGAGAATTTTAACTTGTTACCCTTATGCTGGTAAGACATGGTTCAAGACTCAGTTTTAGATTCTGTTATTTTACCTTTTCTATCAATATGAAATTTTTCTAGTAATATCTGATTCAATTCTTCTTGTGCCTTGCGTATTCTCTCATTTTCTTCTTTAACATTTTTCATTTCAGCTTTTAAATCTTTAATTGTTCGAAGAAGTTCAGATGAATTATCATTTAATTCTATGTAAATATTTTCTTCGTTAACATGTTCCTATTCATGATTATTTTCTTCATTATGTTGGGATTTGTCATCGGCACATTCTTCTGGTCCTTCCATTACCTACAAATTAGATAATGAATGTTCTGCACAGAAACAATTTAAAACAAAAATCAGTAATCGTATTTTCTGTGTTACATTTGTTTGCGCGGGTTGAGCCACTCTCAAGCCTAGTGTTTGAACTTGCACCATGTGTAACATCTCCAAAAATCACAAAAATTAAAAAAAAAATATACATAGTGTAACTATCAATAAATGCCGGTAATTATACTTGCGGAATTTCTTTTGTCTTATTATGTGTATAAACGTATCTTGCATTCCTTAATGCTAATCTAATATTTATAAGAAACGACATTTATTTTTAATGTATTTAATCGTTGAAGTAGAATTGTGGATCTCTTTTGAAGTTTCTAAAAGTATTTAAGTTTTCAGTCGTCTCGTCATCTATAATTGCATTGATCATTTTGTTATCTCGTATGATATTTTAACCATGGATTAATGGATTATTAAATTATTATGTCGACACTCAATTTTTCGAAATAGATTCTCTATTTGTCATAAATTCAAAGTCTACTCTGGTCATTATTATCGTCGTAGTCTCATCTATAAATTCTGCGATGTTATTATGCTAACTGTTTTCTTTTTCTTGTAATGGGTTCTAGCGATACCTGCAGGTTACTTAGCTATATCAAGCTAATGCATGTTGCTATTTTTGTACAGGGTTACAGGTGAGGACTCTCATATAACCCTTGATTTAAGTTTTTATAACTAAAGGGCTAATGGTTATGTATTAACCTAACTATTTAGCTTAAAGTGCCACCAAAGAAGAAGCGTGACCCTAACTTCATTAAAGAATGGGGTCGTGCTTAGTTTAAAGGGTTATCAAGCATGGTGTAAATGAGTTATAAGCTAAAGGGACATAGTAGTATCCAAGAAATATGGTGCATAAAAACAATGGATCTCATTCTCTAACAAAGAGATGACCCTACTATATAGCAATGGGTAAAAATTAAAACATTAGTGGAGGACAGAAAAAGGTATTAAATGTGATCACATGAAGTTGGTAAATGAGATCCACATAAGGAAAAACCCTATCTTTACATGAGGGTTTGGAATTACACTCATTGTGTGTTTGTATATGGTGGGAAAGCCGAGCTCTCATGGCCTCCATGGTCATGGGGCACACCATTCACAGGTTTTAGATATGAAAAATTACACGCAACAGTGTCTTCTGGTTCCAACGTTACTGTTTGTATTATTGATTTAAATTTGTGGGGAGCCAAGGTCTTAGAGCTCTCGGCTTCCAAGTCTCTAGAGAAACTCCTCTCTTCACAGAGTGTTAGGGTTATAGTGTTGTTAAGAATGCGTGGGGAAAAACTGCTTGGTTGAATGTGTGGCTACGGAATGTCTTCACACGGAGACAGTTTGTAAATGCCCACGTTTCACAGAGGTAACACTTAGTACTGAGTTTCTCAACACTTATGCATTTTCATTTTTATTTAAACAACTTCCAGGTTATAAAGAAATCTTCATGTTGTGTTAGTGGCAGGGGTTTATGGTAGCTGCACCTTGACTTTATGAATGCTAAGGGTCAACAATAATGGGAGAGGCCTAGCTACGGTTGAGGCTACCCTAGTAAGCCTTGGGCTATCCTAGAATCTTCCTATTCGATGCGTGAATGATGTGGAAGTTCTTACAGTTTTAAAAATGTATTTTGGATATACACCCAGAATTGGGGTTTTTTCCCAAACTTAATAATAAAAAGTTTATAGTCTTATGCGATAATGTATTCGGTGTATTACCATTTTTTGTTGGCCATACTGTGTAAATCTCTTCTTAAGATTCGGATGAAGTTGTTTTATTTCTTTTTGTATTTGTTTGTTAAGACCATACTAAGCCGAGCCTAAATTTTTACGTTGTTATGTTTATTAAACTTTTATAAGGGAATATTATGCCATGTTGACTCTGTTGATTCCTTGTTTTGGTTACCGTGTGTAAAGCATTAGCTTCTGGTTATTTGAGCTGAGCTCTTCCAAATGGATTGTATAATAATGATTATTGTGTTGGAAGAACTCGGGAAAGACCCTACTTTTGAATACACTGCAGGTTCAATATCGTTATTTATAAAATGTGGATGGCAATGTATTTAAATTCTTTTATTAATAATTATGTTTAGCTTATCTCTATCTGCAATGTATTAGGGTTTTGGTTTTATTTCCATTTAAATGGATTGTAAGTGCTTTCGATATAGAACCTGTTCGAGTTCATTTTTTTTGAAGGTATAATAGCTATAGGGTGAACCATATGGGCTCGAACCCTAACTTGTATTATTTTAATATGTACATCCGAATTTGGAAACTCGTGTTGTAAAAGAAGATATTACTTATGTATAGGGAAAGCCCTAACTTCTTTTCTAAAATTGGTTGTTTCATAATTATAATTGTTGGTGTATACTATGATTACGATAGTTCGTCTTTCAATATTTATTTAAGAAGTGATTTATTATTCATACAGAGTTAAATTATGTACTTATGTTGTTTGGATATTTGATTCGAGATTTATATAAAACTCTGTCCACATTGGTAAATTAAATCTGTAGTTTACTAATAGGAATAATAATGTATCTATCTATTCGAACTGATTGGTAATTATTGGTTTATAATTTTCAATTTTCTCTTATATTTGTAAATATTGTAAGATATTTCCTGATTTACATCCTGTAGAGTATTGTTATTTGATTTGAGTAGGTTTATTATAACATTAAATTTTAATAGCAGTAAATATAAAATATATACAATATGTATAGGTTTATATGTTAATGATTCCATAATTGATATTCTATTTGTATAATGATAATCATTGTTGTATCTATTGTTGAATGATTAGCCTTAACATAAAAATATTGAATGAGAAGTAAAAGTATTTCTATGAGCATGTATGTTTTGTCTAACTTCTGTTCTATTCTAGTATGATTGTAAAAAGAGTTGTAATCTAAATCTTTAGGGTTTTTTTGTGTAATATTCAGCATACATTGTAGATTTGTATCCATATCTATTATAAATAAATGATCAACATTCTATTAATGACATTGGAATCATTCTAATCTATTATTTAAACCAACTTCTCTTACTAGAGTACAACACAATTTGTGAGTGGAAAAATGTAGAGAAGAATTCTATTCAATCATTTCTTCATTCATGCAAAAATAGATTGTAAGTTTGTATTCTACTATTTCCAACAGGTTTTAAGAGATGTATACAACATTTCAAATAGATAATAACCTTCATAAATGCATTTAAACTAGAATGATAAACCAGAGAACAAATGCAGAACCTTTAATTCGAAGTAGGTGGACAAACACCCAAAGAAGACCGTTCCTCCGAACCGTATCCAGAAAGCATCCAAGATCACTTGCTTTAGGACCCCTAAGCCTGCTCACTGAAC
Source organism: Larix kaempferi (assembly GCA_027924585.1). Lineage (NCBI taxonomy): Eukaryota > Viridiplantae > Streptophyta > Pinopsida > Pinales > Pinaceae > Larix > Larix kaempferi. The sequence continues at coordinate 14,164,189 of BSBM01000753.1, read as the reverse complement.
CACTAGGGTGAAGATACTGTGTAGAAACTTAAGACAATCCATTTGTGTCTTTGCAATCATGAAGAATTGAATACAACACTTTTTGCACTCAGCAAATTAATTTGAGAGTCTCACTCTGCAACCCATTCTAGCATCCCCTCATCGAATTCCTCTTGTGTGCTCAACATGACAGTTTCCAGCAATCACAAGGAAAAAATTAAGTGAGCCTCCTACCCCATTCGATGGTTATATGTCTGCCTAGGTCTTTGGGTCAATTGAAAATCATTTAATGAGCCACCTACTCAGTTCCACCTTCCTTGGGGAAGATGACCACAATTTTAAGGAGCTTGCCTCCTGCAACAGCTAGTAAGTGAGGGCAGATGCAGCCACTTGTCATTTTCCTTCTACAATAGTTTCATTCCCCCCTAGTGGGTTAGTGAACACTCTTCAACTGTCCTCTTTGGATGAGTGTCTCTTATTTTAATTTATTAAATAATAATATTATTCAATTACATTCATCCTTGACCATCCTTGGTCAATAATAAAAAAATTTACAATAAAACTTAAAGTAATGTTTTTCCACAAACATAAAATGTTTCAAGTTCTAGCTAGGTTACACTATCCCTTTTGTAGGTTTTGTAAAATAACTTGAACACATAATGTAAGCATAACATGAGTACAATTAGAATTTGAAAACTCATATTTGTAATAGTACTAATATATATATATAGCAAGTTCAACCCATGAGTATAATACGTACCCATGGTATTAATCTCGGGCCTTTTTCTATTGGTCATCAAAGAATACCATTACAGGGACTGTGGTCTTATACTACGGTGCAGTCCAAGATCATTTAGGTGTGCTTTGAGTTTGCTCAGGCCTCCACAAGACTTGCAGCTGCAGCATTCCCATCCAACATGAGCACGATACCCTTTCACTTTATTATATAGTTTTAGGTGCATCTCCTACATGTGCTCTTCAGGAGGTGCATACAACTTGGGAATACCCACAGTTGTTAAAAATTTCAAGATACTCCAGAGTCCCCCCCGACTCAACATCAAACAATAAAAGGTAAATAGTCATGATTCTCCATAGCCCTCTCGACTCAACACCATACCATAAAATATGAATAACCATGATTCTCCAGAGCCCTCCCGACTTAACATTATACCATAAAAGGTAAACAATCCTGATGCTCTAGAGTCCTCCTAACTAAACATCATACCATAGAATAGGAATAAAAATGAGGCTCCAGAGTCCTCACGACTCAATATCATAGCATAAAAGGTAAATAATCATGATTCTCTAGAGTCCTCTCAAATAAACATCATAGCATAAAAGATAAAAACCATGATGCTCCAGAGTCCTCCCAACTCAACATCATACCATAAAAGACAAATAACCACGATGCTCCAGAGTCCTCCTATATCAACATCATACCATAGAAGATGAATAAACATGATGATACATATTTCCCTTGACGGTAATGTCCCTTTTTTGAATTTATTTGAAATGGTGAAATTTTCAACTTTTTCCTCTAGTTCGACCCTTGACTAGGCTTGGGTTCTTGACCTCCAAATGGCTCCAGATGATCCCAAATTTTCTCAGGTGTATGAATGGTTTTAGTAAATAAACATGATTTCCAAGGATGATTTAGAATCAACAATAGGATTCTTCAACTCTCTTTTAATTTCTGGCCAAAGTAGGGAATTTGACTAGGAATTTCTCCTTGACTAGTATTGGTCTCTTGGTCTCCAAATGACTCCAAATGCTCCCAAATATTCATAAAATGTATGTGAATGATATTAGTACTTGATTATGATATTGAAGGATTAATTAGGAAAATCAAAACACTTTTGAAAACTTCTTTAAACTTCTGGCCAAAATAGGAGTTTTCACTAGCAATTTGGGGTTCAAATCCCCCGAGGGTAAATGCTGAATATGGCTCTCCAAATGCTCCCAAACCCACTCGAATTTATGAAAAGAGATAGAGGATGTATAAGGGAAAATATTAAGGTCTCATGTCGATCATTATTCAGTTTATTAATTCTTTTATAACCGTCTCCCAACCAGCTACAAAATCACTAGTTCGACCTTGGGGGAAATGGCATTAAATCTTCTCCAAATGCAATAAAACTGAGCAAGATGGCTCCAAATGATTAAGTAATGAACATGAAACTTGTGCTAATCATTAATTACAGTCCATTCAAAATAAATACATCATAGAAACACTCCTCCATTCGAATTCATCAACATTGCATTGGTATAAATCAATATAGTGGGGAAATGTTCACTATTCGCTCATTAAAAATCAGATTTACATAATTCCATTTCGATTTTTGACCTGGTACAATTTTGAGTGTGAATAAAAGAGCCTATAAATCTTATTACAAAATAAATGTGGCATTATAATCTCCCCCAAAGAGAACAATATCTCACCAAAAGTGCCCTTCCTCAAGGATCAAGAATATGCAAAGAGAACTGGAAATGGTTGGAGGAATAAGTTGCAATAGAAGAAACCATGAGCTGTCATGTATCTTACACCTGCAAATAAAGACTTCATTAAAGCTCCAAATGGAATTTCTTAATTTCCTTTCCAATTACCAACTAGGATCGGAATCTTTCACCCTCGAAATTGGTGCTAAGGCAAATAGAGTAGCACTCCACTAGCTCTCTCCCAAATGCAAAATGCAAATTCTAAAATGATCAAAAGCTGATATTATTTTTTTTTCATTACTTTTATAAACTTCTAAGGTCCTGTATGGGTCGAATTTCTTCCAAGAGCTTCATGCCAACTCAAGTTTGGAAGAGATTCCCAAGTATGCCACTTGTCCTTCCAATTCTAACCCTCTCCTTCTCCAAATTCGAATTGGTGTCTCTTTGGCTGCCATAACTCACATGAGCACCCTCTTGGAGGCTATTTTTAGCCCTGAAATGTCATATATGTCATATGTCAGCCTTCAGGTCTGATTTGTATCATAAGTGTCATAGCATCTTCATCATTGTTGTCATAGAGCTAGGGAATCTAGCCCAAGTGTCCCACTAGCTCCAAATTGCCTCTTCTTCTTCCATGGGAGTTATTCTTCCTCTACAGTTCGACCTCATTGACTCATGCCAAGTATTATTCCCTCCCAATTCATCCCAAGAACATTGTACTTCTAATGGATTCGAATTGTCAAGAGGAGGATGTCATGTGCCATAGAAAATCTAGCTGGTGTGGGTCCCACTTCCTCCATGTGTCTTCATGATCAAATGCCACTTTAAATTTGACTTGTATATATTTATTTAGCTCCTTTATTAAATATTGATTTTATTCCAATGTCCACACATCATTTATTATCCCTTTTATTTCAAATCCCAATGCTTCCACCCCGAACCTGCGAAATTAGTAATTGTCCTCCTTGGCAATTATTTGACCCTTAACATCAATTTGAAAAACTCTCATGAATCTGAGAAATGAAATTAGGCCATTGTGACCCAATGCAAAATTTGGAACATGAAAAATCCTCCCTTCCCAATATTTCTTGTCCTCAAGCAATTTCAAACATGGGTGTTGAAGAACCTGCTTTCTGTATGATTATTGGAAGTTGCCACTGAGTTGCCCAACTTTGAGTCTTTGAGATTCCATGAAGATTTTAGAGAGGAACCACCATGCTTGCTGCTGCACTACTCCAATTAAAATAACTTTATTAAGTGGGAAATCCATCCCCCATACTAGTTGTTTCCCCAAAAAGTTGAAACCAATGAGACTAAGAATTATCCCACAGTCCCATTGCTTGTATTGCACTCCAATAATTAGGAGTGCTCTCCAACTCATACCATCAGGTAAGAGAGTTCCTGGATCCCATTTTATTGTATGAATTCTTCCAAACATCATGAGTACAAAATATATATCATAAAAATACATAACAACATAATGAAAATGTACATCAAGAAGATGCTTCCTCAAACAATCATGAGAGTGCTTATACCTCCAATCAAGTAGACCACCATTTTCCGAGTGCATACAAGCATCAAGTAACCAATCAAATCTTCTCCAATGACATAGGTGAGGATCCCATGTCCTATAATGCTACTCCAAAAGTATGTGATATGCATCAAAATATTCATCCATGTATTCTTTCATCCAAGAAGTGAATGAAGAATCTCCACTAAAATCTGAACCAAATAATGAGCAAAAATAACGAGACTTCAAATGACTCAAAGAAGTCTCACCCATACATCCATGAATGTGAGAATCATAAAGATATAACAAAGTATGTGGTTTCCAACAAAAATGGTCTCCAATCATAAATCTATTCACCCCATTGTTGGATGAAGTTCCTCCAACATCAAATGAACCAAGTGTTGAGCAAGAAAAACCATGAGTCTTCAAGTGACTCAAATGCATATTATAGGTGCATCCATGTAGATGTGCATTATCATAAAGTGACAAAGGATACTTCTGAAAATGTGAATAAGAATGTGCTCCAAGCATCTCATTATAAAAAGTAAATCTAGGAGCTCCATACTCCTCATGTGGCACCATAAAAAAGAACCCTTTCACCCATACTTCATTGAGACTAATGCTGCAAAACATGGAATTGTAGGATGTAGGAGAATGAACTAACTCACCCAAATGATAAAAATGTGCAGAAGTTTCATCATGGGAAGGATCCATATGGGTAGTATCATGCAGCTCCTTCAAAAGTGTGAAACCTTTGTCGTAGATTGGTTCCAATGTAGAGCAATCATGCTCTTCTTTAAAAATTGCATAACCTTCATCAAGAGACAACTCAAGTTCCTCTTCCACCACATCAAGTGTTTGGATCTCTTCTCAAGTTCATCTTCAAACACATCAAGCACATTCAAATTTCCACATTTCTCATGATCCACCATGTCATGAGAATCCTCCATGCAATCTACCATCTGAAAATTTGAAACATAGGAGGAAGAACAAGTATATTGCAACCTTTCAAGAAGTTGCTCATTTTGAATGTTGAGTTTATGAATATCCTCATTATTCTTCAAGTATGCATCGGGTAATAATTCATTAAACTTAACAAAAATTTTCATATCAAAAAGGAAAGACATGAAATTACTTTTTTTGTTGCACATTGATCTTTGAATCTTCTCCATGTCTTTAAGGAAGGATGGATCCTCCAATGAAGAAACTTTCGAACAAGAATTTGACACTAATGCTTGAGTGTCATGGAGCATGATAAGGGTCTATTGGATCTTCTTTTCATTCATATTCAAGGACCCTTCAAGAAAATGAGGCTCTTGTAAATGAACATCCTCATCTTCTTCCTTCTTACTTGGACCAACTTCATGAAGCTCAAGTGGGGATGGGGAAGTTGATCTTGTTTTTTCTTCAACTGTTACAAGGTCTTCATTTTTATGATTAATGGAAGTTTGTCTTACAGAAACACTTTCAAAAGTGGTCTCTATGTCACCAACATAGAGGTGTGAGCACCCATTAGTAGGAAATCCTTCATTCTTTAAGCATCCATCAGTAGATGCTCTTTGATTCATGTCCAAGGTAGAATGTGTCTCTTCCTTTTGCTCCTTCAAGCAAGCTGATGCATTTTGTACCCAAGTATGTGTAGAACTTTGAGATGAGCCATCAAAGGTGGGAAGTGGCATTTTACTTATTTCATAATTCAGTTCTCTATTTTGAAATGGATTCTTATTACCTTCCTTCCTCTTGATATTTTTTTGAGACAATCGGGTATTGATCAAATGGTAAAGTGTTTTTGCAATCTTCACTGAAAATTTTCCATTTGAGTAGAATTTCTTCCACATCATTTGGGGCTTTAATATTTGTTTTGGAATCAAGATATTTTGGTGCAGTAGGCCTTGTTGTTCTCTAAAATTCATTTTCTCTATTTGGGGTTCATGTGCTTGAGATAATATGCTCACCCATTGGCTTACTTCCCTAACAATGAGAACTGTTGTTGCCTCCTATTACACATTTGCTCCCAATTTGGCTATCCATCAATTCGAATCCGTTCATCATCTATTTGTTCATGTCTCTGATACCACTTGTAATGTCTTCAAAAAATGGTTTTATGAGTTTCCTAAGCTTCTCACCATCATCTGAGGTTCGCTTTTCATCCCTAGTCATAGTTTCCTCAAAAAAATTGCTCTTCTTTTCCTACTTTTTCCTCTTCAACAAAACAATTTTGGTTTCAATATATAATGGTGGTCCCAAATTATTTTTCTCATTAATATCAGACCACATCAGGTGCCAAGATCATGCTTTGATACCACTGTAATGTCCCTTTTTTGAATTTATTTGAAATGGTGAAATTTTGAACTTTTCCACTAGTTCGACCCTTGACTAGTCTTGGGTTCTTGACCTCCAAATGGCTCCAAATGATCCCAAATTTTCTCAGAAGGTGTATGCATGGTTTTATTACATAAATATGATTTCCAAGGATTCTTTCGAATCAACAATAGGATTTTGCAACTCTCTTTTATGTTTTGTCCAAAGTAGGGAATTTGACTAGCAATTTCTCTTTGACTAGTATTGGTCTCTTAGTATCAAAATGACTCCAAATGCTCCCAAATATTCAGAGAATGTGTATGAATGATATTAGTAATTGATTATGATTTTCAGACATGATTAAGGAACAAAAAAATACTTCTAAAAAATTCTTTAAACTTCTGGCCAAAATAGGAGTTTTCACTCGAAATTTGGGGTTCAAATCCCCCCAAGGTAAATGTTGAATATGGCTCTCCAAATGCTCCCAAACCCACTTGAATTTCTAAACAGAGACATAGGATGTCTAAGGGAAAATATTAAGGTTTCATTTGCATCATTATTCAATTTATGAAGTCTGTTATAACCCTCTCCCAAATAGCTACAAAATCACTAGTTCGACTTTGGGGGAAATGGCATTAAATCTTCTCCAAATGGAATAAAACTGAGCAAGATGGCTCCAAATGATTAAGTACTGAACATGAAACTTCTGATACTCATTAATAAAATTCAATTAACATAAATACATTAGAGAAAGAATCCTCCATTCGAATTCATCAACATTGCATTGGTATAGATCAATATAGTGGGGAAATGGTCACTGTTTGCTCATTAAAATTCAAATTTACATCATTCCAATTGGATTTTTGACCTGGTACATTTTTTGGTGTGAATAAAAGAGAAAATAAATATTATTACAAAATAAATGGGGCATTAGAATACCCCCCAAAGAGAACAATAGCTCACCAAAAGCGTCCTTCCTCAAGGATCAAGAATATGCAAAGAGAACTAGAAATGGTTGGAGGAATGAGCTGCAATAGAAGAAATCATGAGTTGTTCTATATATTACACCTGCAAATAAAGACTCCATTAAATATCCAAATGAAAGGTATTAATGGCCTTTCAAATTACCAACTAGGATGGTAATCTTTCACCCTCGAAATTGGTGCTAAGGCAAGTAGAGTAGCACTCCACTAGCTCTCCTCTCCCAAATGCAAAATGCAAATTCTAAAATGATCAAAAGCTACTATTCTTCTTTGTTCATGACTTTTATAAAATTCTAAGGTCCTCTGTGGTTCGAATTATTTCCAATAGCTTCATTCCAACTCAATTTGCGAAGAGACTCCCAAGTATGCCACCTGTACTTCCAATTCTATCCCTCTCCTTCTCCAAATTCGAATTGGTGTCTCTTTGGATGCCCTAACTCACTTGAGCACCCTCTTGGAGGCTATTTGTATCCTTGACATTTCATATATGTCATATGTCATCCTTTAGGTCTGATTTGTGCCATAGGTTTCATAGCATCTTCATCATTGTTGTCATAGAGCTAGGGAATCTAGCCCAAGTGTCCCACTAGCTCCAAATTGCCTCTTCACATTCCATGGGAGTTACTCTTCCTCCACATTTAGACCTCATTGACTCATGCCAAGTATTATTCCCTTCCAACTTATCCCAAGTGTTAGGATATTCCTATACTCCATCCTAGTCCTAACAGCATTTCCATTATTTTGCATGTCAATCATGCATGCATTTTTGCATGTAGGCATGCATCCAAGTCATCAGCATGGTGTCCTCCAGATCCCAGTCCCCATTTTGCTAGCCCCGGGAGCTTCCTTTTCATCATGTCTATCCCTCCTAGTGCATGATGCGCCCTCTTTTCACCTACCACATGTGAAAGGCACCCTCTCTCACCTACCATTCAATTACACATAGTTAGTTCCTTGATTTATGGATTTGTTTCCTGATTTAAGGACAGATGGCCTAGTTAACTCACTGAAACACTTTGATGGACCTTCAAAGAGCCTAGATTGACTATTTTGACTGCAGTTAGCTCCTCATGACTCTAGTTAGCTCCTCATGCGCCCTCCATCAGTGCTCCATGCATCAATTACACCTTCTACACCCAGTTAGACTCAGTTTGACACATGGTTGATGGTTACTTGTGCTTTGATGACACTCCATTGATCTTATGATCAATCCATGTAGGCTAATTCGAATTACACCGTTGGTATTCGAATCCTGTGCATTGTAGCATTATTGCTTTATTATACAAATTAATGTAAGACGTGTGATTATTCTGCTCCGATCTTAGTTCTATTGCATTTATGTTATGTTGCTCCATGCTGCACTCTTCTATTTTCTGCAGTTCCTTCTTGTGAGGTATACATCAGCTCTTAGATCTACTGTGAGGATTTTCAGATGGTATCAGAGCATGTCGAGAGTATAGTTTATCTCCATTCTTGAGAGTTTTTTGCAGGTCATTCAAAGTTCCAGTAGTTGCAACAGCTACTACAGTACCAACAATTTCACCTTGTATTCGCTCCAAGAGTTGAGATGAGCAATTCGAACACTCCTCTCACTCCTAGAATCCTGACTCCCTTCAATTAATTTTATTGGAAGATTGATATGGAAATGTCCTTGAGAAGCAAATCTCTACACAGGATAACAATGGGAAGAGAAACCGAACAAAATTTAGTCATGGAGAGAACCAAACATCTCGATCGATTAGATGAAGACTTTGGTTACATGTGCATTCATATTTCTAGAGATCTACTGTTTCATCTAGAAGGGTTGAAGACTCCAAGAGAGTTATGGTTGAAGTTAGAGGCCCTCTTTGGCAAACAAGATAAGCTAAGAGGCCATGTTCTGGAGAAGGAATTGGTTTCCCTACAGCCAAGCAGTTTTGAGACCATTCAAGAATTATTCTCAAAATTCAAACATTTGGTTATGCAATGCAAGAAGTGTGGCATTGATAAGAAGGATGAGCAATTGGTGCTCTTCATTCTGAGTAAGCTAGGATCTGAATTTTCTATCTTTGTATCTACCTTCCACTCTGGGCAAATGTCAATCCCTGCTTGGAAGATGCCATCCTTAGAAGTTTTCACTGCAGCTCTCATCGAAGAACGAGACAAGTTGATCCAAATGGGTGCCATAAAGGCCTGCAATGATCAACCTCTTTTAGTTGGTGAAGAAAATAGTGTGAAAGTGAAAGTGAGGCACAAAGGCAAGGACAAGAAGCTATCTGAACCCAAGCTGAAAGCCAAGTCAAGTCCATCAAAAGGGCCCTCCAGCTCCAAGAAGGACAAACATAAAAGATCTGATGGATCTAAGTGTCCCTAGTGCAAGAAAGCAAACCACCCACAGAGATCTTGCGTGCACAAGAAAATAGATCAATTAACCAAGCTTCTTGAACAGAACAACATTTCTCTTCCAAAAGATGCAAGAGTGTCTAATTCTGGAAGTGAATCTGATGCTCATGAGAAATGTCAATGCTTTGGTAGCTGGATTTTTGAAATCAAAGGCCCTCTTTATAGATTCGGGAGCCTCCAACAACATGCTTACTTCTAAAGAATCATTTTCTTCTTTAGATCTCAAAGATGGCCCTACTATTCACAGGGAGACAACTCTCAGATCTCTGCCAAAGGGATGGGTACAATACATATGGAGCATGGAAAGTTCAAGAATGTTCTATTCGTCCCCTCTCTGACAACAAATTTGTTGTTGCGCCAAGAAGCACTCTATAGCCCAGTATGAGGGAGATCTTGTAACATGTGTGAGTTTGTCGAGTGTTTGTCAAGTAACAAAATAATACAAAGTAAACAAAAAAGAATAATGCAAAGTAAAAAATAAATATACAATCAATAATATAAATTATTGCACTGAGAGGTGCTCTACAGCCCAGTATGAGGGAGATCTTGTAACATGTGTGAGTTTGTCGAGTGTTTGTCAAGTAACAAAATAATACAAAGTAAAGAAAAAATAATAATACAAAGTAAAAAATAATAAATATTTTGTCGGCCATAAACAAAAAAGAATAATACAAAGAAAAAAGTAAATATGATACTTAAACTAGAGACTTTAGAGCTTAGGATTAGGTGATAAATATTATGTTGATCATAAACAAAAAAGAATAATACAAAGTCAAAAGTAAATATGAGACTTAAACTAGAGACTTTACTTTTTACTTTTAATACAAAGTAAAACGTAAATATGAGATTTTAGAGTGTTTGTCGAATTTGTCGAGAAACAAAATAATACAAAGTAAAAAGTAATAAATATTATGTCGGACATAAACAAAAAAGAATAATACAAAGTAAAAAGTAAATATGAGACTTTAGCGCTTAGGATTAGGTGGCTCAGGTATTGCACTCAAGGAGCTATTCAAGGAGAGGTTTGCACCTTGGGATATTTGATCCCTCTTGGAACTTGATAGAGCCTAGGATTTGGATCTATGCTGGTCTATATATCAGATGACTCACATTGGATGACCAAAGAAGGTGAACTTTGGTCCCGACATAGTTGAGATTACAAAGATCTCTACTGGGAAGACTATAGCGAAAGCGTTTGGAAATCATGCCTCCAAGGCATATGAGTTCTCACATTTTCTTCCCTTCTCTTTTCCTATGCCTTTGGAATCTGATGAAGATCCGAGTGACTCTTCTTATAATTAATATCAAGATCAAGATCTTGATGTTGAGATCAAAGTTCAGGAACATTCAGATTTAGATTTAGAACTAACACATGCTCCCAATCTAGGGCCCAAGCCAATATAAGATCACACAGTCCTTGCAACTGCTGGGAACACAGTTGAGGATTCATATGATCACATAACTACCAAATCTCAGTCTCAAACCAACCTTGCATTATGCCATCTACCTCTTCCTGAGAGATAATGAATGATGGTGGGGTTCGATCCAAAATATCTTGGAAAGACTTATCATGAGCCATTCATTCCAGTAGCAGAAAGGTTTCCTAAAGAACTTGCCTTTGCCAATACATCTTCTACACAGTGGGAGGCACATTAGAAGACCAAATCCAGATCTAGCACCTGCATTGGCATCCTACAGAAGAATTAGCTTCCCAAGTTTTTTGCAAAATTTTTCACTGAGGAAATCTCTTTCCTTCTCTGCTCAGTATGATGGTTCTTTGAGTTCCTTGTTGTTCTTTTGAGGGGGGGTGATTTTCCCATGAGGTTTTCCCCATTTCCTCGATTTATGGACAATTATTATTTTGTTTTATTATTATCATTGTATGGGTGACCTTTGGTCCTAGTTACCACGGCCCAGGATGGATTAAGGGAGGGTGTTGGATATTCCTATAGTCCATCCTAGTCCTAACAATATTTCCATTATTTTTCATTTCGGTCATGCATCTAGTCATGCAATTGCATGCATCCTAGTCATCAGCATGGTGTCCTCTAGCACCTAGTCCCCATTTTGCTAGCCCCGAGAGCTTCCTTCTCATCATTTCCAACCCTCCTAGTGCATGGTGTGCCCTCTTTTCCCCTACCACATGTGAAAGGTGCCCTCTCTCACCTACCACTCAATTACTTCCTTGATTTATGGATCTGTTCCCTGATTTAAGGACGGATGGCCTAGTTAACTCACTGAAACGCTCTCATGGACCTCCAGAGAGCCTAGATTGACTATTTTGACTCCAGTTAGCTCCTCATGACTCTAGTTAGCTCCCCATGCACCCTCCATCGGTGCTCCATGCATCAATTACACCTTCTACACCCAGTTAGACTCAGTTTGACACATGGTTGATGGTTACTTGTGCTTTGATGACACTCCACTAATCTTATGATCAATCCATGCAGGCTAATTTGAATTACAGTATTGGTATTCGAATCCTGTGCATTCTAGCATTATTGTTTTATTATACAGATTAATGTAAGATGTGTGATTATTCTGCTCCTATCTGAGTTCTATTGCATCTATGTTCTACTGCTCCATTCTGCACTCTTCTTCTATTTTTTGCAGTTCCTTCTTGTGAGGTATACATCAGCTCTTAGATCTGCTATGAGGATTTTCACACCAAGAAAATTGTACTTCTCATCGATTCAAATTGAAAAGAGGAGGATGACATGTGGCATAAAAAATCTAGCTTGTGTGGGTCCCACTTCCTCCATGTGTGTTCATGATCAAATGCCACTTTGATTTTACCTTGTATATATTTATTTAGCTCTTTTATTAAATAATTATGCTATTCCAATGTCCACACATCATTTGTTATCCCTCTTATTTCAAATCCAAATGCTTCCACCCCCAACCTAGGAAACTAGTAATTTTCCTCGGGAATTATTTGCCCTTAACATCAATTTGACAAACTCTCATGAATATGGCCAATGGACTTCGGCCATTGTGACCCAATGCAAAATTTGGGAAATGGCACCGACTCAAACCCATCCCATAAAATATGAATAACCATGATGCTCCAGAATCCTCCTGACTCAATATCATACCATAAAAGGTAAATAATCATGATGCTCCAGAGTCCTCTTGACTCAACATTATACCATAAATGATAAATAACCATGATGCTCTAGAGTCCTCCTGAATCAACATCATACCATTTTTATAATTCAAATTTATCATCTTGCTTTACTATTCAATTTCTTATAATCATGTTCATTTATTCATGCAAATGACTGTCATCATGCCATCTGTTCAAGACAATTATTGAATCATAATTCATGTTAGGAAAAACCTCATGTATTACCTTTCATTCACAAGGCTTGGTGAAGTCTCTTTCACCCGCATGCACCTGCATGCTTCACTTACAATCTCTTTCTAAAAGTTATTTATATAATAATATTTTTCCATAATAAAGAAAAACATATATCAAGTTCCTATCCTGATTGTATATAAGAATATTGTTGCAACCAAATATTCTCATGCATATTTTTAACGCATAATCTCACAAGTTTAAACTTTATTTTTGCAATTCGTTCTTCGACATCTATGCATGTAAACATACTATGAACATATATTTGTATATTACTATGATTTTATAATTTTATGCATTCATTTTCATTTGCATGTTTTAGTACTCACAACATATGATGTAGATGTGCATAGCATAAGGTAACCATATATGCATTGATAAACGTATCAATCATTCCAAATATTTTATTACCAAGTAACAAATTCTACGTTAATGACTGTATCTAGGGTTTTCACCCTAGCTTGTGCAAACGAGCACCTACTAAGGAGAAGGGACTCCTTCGTAGCAGTTCAGAAAATACAGTAAATAAAGAACAGTAAATAAAACAGTAACTACTCTAAGCATGTGCATAAACATAAAAGACAAGATAATAAAATGTTTTTTGTATAGATTATACCTCCAATGTGAAGGTTGATGAAGCCTTTGCAGCAGTCCAAGAGGGTTGCTTCCAAGCTCTAGTGTTGTTCCTTTCTCTTTCTCCAAAGGGTTTTGGAAATGGGCCAAAAGGACACTCAAATGTGAAAGTAGCTCAAGGGTGAGCTAGGGTTTCAGGAGTGATTTTGGCAGAGTAAGGGTGTGGCTGACTATGGATATGAAATGAGGGGCCTCCATCACCTAGTTATAGGTTTTTAGTGGTGGAGTGTTGGCCCATGGTTTTGGGCACCATATGTTTTAGGTTAGCTGTATAGGGTTTTTGCTTCCTTTTTCCCTCTTTTTCCTCTTTTTTGTATTTTTTATTCCCTTTTTAGAGGGTTTTTTCTATTTTGGAAAAATTTTGGATTATTTTGGGGGAAAAGGGGGTTTTTTGGCCTTTTGGAGGCTTTTTTAATGGTTTTTTGGCCTTTTGGATGCTTTTTAATGAGTTTTTAAGGTTTTGGAGGCAAATATGGTAGGAAATATGGACAAATGAGTCATGTAATGGGGTAGATGAGGTAGTGAGCACTTTTTCGGTGTTAACAGATTGCCCCCTGATGTGTGAGGGCAGGAGCTCATCATATGGCCAATAGACATCATAAGTCTTTTATGGTTTTCTTGGGGTGTGGAGAGGAGAAGAAACGAACTAGAGCCTGGAACAATGGTCCCGAACAAACTGCAAAAGCTGAAAGTACATGACCTCAATAATGAATGAGGAATAATCTGAACATATGGACGAGGCAGGCATTCCCATGCTCGTATCAAGATATAGAACAACAATAACAATGGGGTCCAAAATATGGGGACCTGAAATATACCTGGCCTCAAATAATGAATGAGGAATAATATCAATATATTGACAAGGCGAGTATACCCATGCTCGTATCAAGATACATAAAAAATAACTGTGAGGCCTGAAAAAAGGGGGACCTGTAAGATACATAGAGAACCATTGGGTACATCATAAGGGTCTAGAGGGGACACAAATCTGGGACATACTGCTGGGCTGACCATGGATGAGCTGAAGAACTGATACACTAGAATAACAATAGTGTTGTTGAGTGTGGTACCAGAGGAACTGATGAGCTGAAGAACTGATACACTAGAATAACAACAGTGCTGTTGAGTGTGGTACCAGAGGAACTGATGAGCTGCGGGATCATAGTGACGGGGAGCCATACCCACAATGGTACACTGAACTGGAACTGAACTGGGTACTCAAGGAAGCATATAACTCGATGCCTTCCGAATACAATTGCCAACGAAACTCGGACATCCACGGGAACATATAGCTGGGCATTCTAAAGTGACTCACCAATGTGCTAGAATCGGGGGAAATCCGGGGTCTTCGACCAATAACTGAAGGGATATAAACCGTGCGCAATTCTCAACGATGCGATCAAGGTGTTGAAGTTGAGCATGTGAGAGACAACCACTCGGAGAGGCAATGATGACTCCTCTCAAAGTGGTCCGTAGGCACTCACCACAGATGGTGATGGGTCCAAGGAGTAGGAACCTCTGGGTTTATCCTCTAGAATAGAGCAGCTATCGTCGATAGAAGAAGACCTGCAACTAGCAAGGCAATGATGTTTCCTTGATAGGAGCGTGAGTTGGACAACCGAAGTGTAAGAGTACTGATGGTAGGACTATCATACTGTGGGGGATAACTCGGCAAGTAGAGTGGGTGGACTCAAAATTCCTTTGTTCAGAGTATGATGGTGGGGATGATCGAGAAACATATGAAACTGACTGGTGGGAAAGGGATCATAGTTGTAATGGATCAAGGATAGTGACTAGGATGAGGGATACTCAAGTTGGTATAAAATGGCAGGAGACTGCAGAATACTCTGAACAAAGGCGACCTTATTGGGGGTGTTGCCGAGATAATCGATCACAGTGCCGAGAGGCACAGGGGGAACTTCTTCATGGGTTAAGGAACTAGAAGAATTGTGTTCAAAATGATACTGTAGTGTGGATTTATATGAGCCCAGGACAGTTCATGCTCATGGTTTCTTTCAATTTTAAGGAGTCTGAAAGCAATAAGAAGACTTTGAAATAATGGAATGGTACTGCCGTGTGGATTTGTATGAGCCCAAGAGAGTTCATGCTCGTTGTTGCTTTCAATTTTAGAGAGTCTAAAAGCGATAAGAAGACTCCAGGGGGTTGATTTTTCATGTGTTAGTCTCCAAGGCCTGACGAAGCATAAAAGGATGCAATGAAAAACTCTTCTAGCCGGTGTGACTAGAGTATTCCTTTTTTGTAATTAGTCTACCAAGTCTGGAAAAGGGTTAAACTTATACCAGATAGACACCCTTTCAGGTACTTGAACGAGCATGAAAGGAAGCAAGATTGCTCGGTGATCTTCTCAGTGTTTTAGGAGTAAGAAAAGTGCTTAATAGAAACTCCCTAAGTGCCTTTTTCGTAAAGGACTTGTCCGGCCCGAAAAAGGGATAAAATTATACTGAACAAAAGGAATGGCCAGGCAAGGAGGAAGTGCTCAATAAAGGAACATTGATGATGACCAAGAATGAGGGAGGGGGGGAACACTGGTGGGCCTCCTTGTGGGATAATGAATGGTGAAAAAATAACGCAATAATTGTAGTATGAAAGGAGTGAATGGCTCATGTAAAAATGTGGAACAATTTGATGGTGGTTGATGTGGTGTGCAAACTGAGGCAATGAGGTTTTGGGATACAATGTTGAAACTATACCTGGTGAGAGCGAGAACTGATCTCAAGCATCATCACAAGCTCAGAGAAATGAATCCGGTGATGTAAAAAGTGTCAAAAATGGATAACGGTCGATGTGGCACGTAAACCGAGGCAACGGGGGGCGTTTTGGAAAAAATACCCAAAAAATATGGGGGTGAGAGTGAGAAATGATCTTAAGCATCATCACGGGCTAAGAAAAATGAATATGATAATATAAAATATATAAAAAATGGAGAGAAGCCGAAGTGGCACGCAAACTGAGGTGACTAGTGGTGTCTAGAAGAAATGTGGAAAAAATAAGAAAACAAGTTGACCATCATGACGGTCTCGTCATGTTGATTCCAGTGGTGGAAACGGTTCAAAAAATGGACTCTGTAATGGAAAAGGAAAAACGAGGTTAAAAATGGTTGCAAATAAAGGTGAGCCCACCAAGCCAAGGATGCAGTGGTGGGGAGAAATGATGACCCACGGGGGCAGAATACTAGGTGTATCAAATCAAATCAAATATACAAGTGATATGTGACCTCAAAAATGGTTGAGATCACACATGTGAAAAAGTGAGTAGGGTTAATGACCTTCCCCCATGCTATGTGCATAGGGTTTGTGATTATGGATCACATATGTGTTGGTTTGAACAATGGGTTCAATGATGTGATGAGATAGATGTGATGGGGTAGGGTCAAAATGATTGATCATGCCCCCTATCCCATGGTCAACGCAATCTATTATGCCCCCTAACTCAGAGGTGTCAATGTGGTGCTTGATGATAGCGGGGTCAAGACCAGGCATTTCGGTGTAGGACCAGGCAAAGACATCGCAGAACTCTTGGAAAAGTTTCGTGTACTCTCTGAACTCGTGCTCAGTGTAGGAGGCTCCTAATGGAATGAGTTCATGAGCACCAGTTGGGGTAGAGATATCAATGTGGATTGTGGGTGAGATATTGGCCATGTTACCTTCCTCAAAGCCATCGGGAGCGGGAATGGGCTCTTTAAACGAGTCGAATTTGGTGGGGAGGAAATATTTGGACTCAACCGCAAATTGGGTGGCTGTGGTGGAGGAGGACTCTTCTGGAAGGAAATAGGAACAATGCTGCATGTCTTCCCAGGGATAATCCGGGGCGGTGAGAGCCTCTAGAATCTCCTCATCATTGCGGAAACTTTGAGTTGTCAAATCGGTTGATAAGGGAGTGGTAGTCGAAGAGATCATATAGATGGTGTTCATCTCTCTGGATGAGGGTGATACTGGGGGGTGGATCTCCTCAATTGTGGGGGGTGCCATGTCAAGGTCCAAATTATTCATCTCGTAGAGAGCTGCTCTGTAATCTGGGAGATCAGGATAATGATGTGAGTAATGGCCGTAAATACCACATATTGCACAAGGGTGGTTGGTACGTAGTGATTTATCACGAGGCTTAGTGGTTGGATCAAGTTGGACAACTGGGATGTTCGGGTCGTCGTCAAGCATTTGCATGTGTTCCTGTAAGGCAGGTAATTGTGGACATTGATGAGTCAGATGGCCTAACTCATCACACAACGAGCATTTTGGAGGAGCACAAAACATGGGGGTGGTTTAACTATTTTGGGCAGGGGTACAGCAATGTATGGTTGTGGGCCTTTGCCCCCAGTGTGCTTGAAAAGAGGGGGCGAATTCGTAGATGATGAAGGGGTAGTGACACTGGGAGGTGGTTGACTAGTAGTGGCGATGGGTTGCACCGGTTGTAGGACAACATTTGGTATCAGTGGGGGAACGGGAGGTGAAATATACCGCACGGGTAATCCTAAGGTTAACTCGGGGAGGTTGAGAGTAGCCATAACCGGGGCGCTTACTACTCCCGAGGGAGGGAATAAGAAGGGGATTGTGTGTGTAATGCCCATATTTTGATTCGGCATATTTATTAGTTAGACACACCATACTTTATTTCTTATATATTTTGTCGAACTCAGCTCGACTGAGTAAACTATATTGGACCTCATTATATGATGTTACTCTGTCTTATGATTTCACCATGATTATGATGTTACTATGTTATGCAGTTATGATGTCATGATTATCATATGATTTCCTTATTTTACGATTGCAGTATATGTTTATATGTTTTCCTTAATGAAATGTGAAATATATGATACGGTACGTGGATACCATCTTCTTATATGAATTTCTGAAATGTTATATGTCATACGCATCTATGATGAGCTAAAAGGTTACATGAAATAAAATGATAACATGGATCAATTGGCGATCAATGGAAAATGTTTTCTATAAATTGTATTTTGCAAAACACTAACCTACAGGACACAGGGGCTATGGGATAGCCAGTTACTTGATCTGATATATATTGGAAAGGAAAAACATGTTCATACAGCAAACCTTAGCAGCCAAAATGAGGATACGACAACACAAACTGATAATCCCGATAGCAGCAAGTATGAGTTGATAAGGGTGTAGGCCTAGTATGTTGAGAGGGATGGATGTGTTTCCCACCCTATGGTTCCATGAGACCCGAGGTCGTGGGAGGGCCGTGCTGAGACACGCTCCCCATGTTGTTGTGATGACGATGGTCGGATGCCTGCTAGGGGAGGATAGGTCCGCTGTTCAGCCGACGCTATCGCTCTCAAGTTCTATGTGGTCAGATCGGTGAGTCCGACATCCACTGTTGTACTAGCATAGGAAGGATAGGGAGGATGCTGGACGTAGGTTATGATGGGAGGATGTGTTAGTTAGCACTGTTGGGGTTTAGTCTTCCTTGATTCCGAGTTAGTGGAAGTAGGCACCCTTCCTGTACTTGATTGATTAAACTAATGTAAACATAAAGACAATGATGTTAAATCGTAAAGGGTTAACTGTTAAATAACCGAGGATGTTAAAGTAATTATACTATATATTATGCTTGCTCTTCTGCATGGGGGTAGATACTATTGTTAGTTAGCAAGTATGCATAGGCGGAATGGGGTTTGTTTATAGTACATGTCCGACATGTGCATACACTGGCGATGCATGCACACCTTGTACGTGTACAATATTACTGGTGTATAACATACTTGTCATGCTTGAATAGTAGTATAAATGTCATAGATAACTCAGTTAAGGATACATCAATCAACTTAGGTAATGAATGGTTAGGTTGTCAATGTGTAAATAAGTGAATTAGTAATTATATGAAAACATTGTAATAATAAACTAAGACAAGTGTCGTCAGTTAACATTGTCATAGAAGAACTGTTGTGAATAGGGTAATGATAGTGTCTAATTAATTAGTAAAATTGTTTAAGCCCTCACAAGTGCTTTGTTTATAAGAACAAGGATGCTATGTTGATGATAGGGTACTCATGTGATAAACAAATAATTAAGAATACTATGATTGATTCACCTTTTATTATTGTCAAAGGGGGATTTAATTATTATTATTAATTAATAAATGATATTCCAGCAACATTTATATCCCTATCGTAACAAATGCAATATAAGTAAGATTTAAAATATTGATTTATAAATTAATATTGTGTGATTATTTCCATTTCAAAAGTTAGCCATAATAAGATAATCATTTTTTGGAATAAACGTGAGGTGATGGAAAATGGTTATTTAATTATTCAATGTTAATCTTGGAATTTAAACCTCAAGCTAAGTAGTCTCGACGGATAAGGTGGATCATTAAGACACATCATGTCCAAGTTGACAAGGGGAAACTAATTATATAATATTTTATTAATTACATTAATAACATTAAAATATCAAGGATGGTGGATAGACTTGTATTTAATGAAACTTGTCCCGAATGGATAACCTTGGGGTGATAATCCCCACCGTAATAAATATTTACGACCGTCAATCCAAAACCAACTAATTTTTCCATGAGAGTAATTAATTATACTTTTTTATAAAGAACCGTGTATGAATGAACTGGTAATAGGAGTAAATGTTGAGGGGCTCGAGAGGGGGATTTTGGGGCGGTGGAGTAAGCCCAAGATATTCTCGAGGAAGGGAAATTATATAGAGGGGGAGAGCTTGGAGAAAGGGGAGTTTTTTTGATTGGGGAAGAAAAGAAGTTTGGAGGATGGAAGTTTTGAGAACAGAAAGATTTTGAGAACAGAAGGAAAGACTGCTCTCGGGATTATCAGATTGTGGGCTCGGGGGCTTGGAAATCCTTTGATTTCCAAGGGCCAGCAAGATAATAGCTGGTCGGTAGGGTGGACACTTCAGTTTGGCTGTCTAAGAGGTTATACAACCTACTACAACCTATGGTTAGCATCAGCATCAGGTAATTTCCTTGTCATTTACGTTATTTGATTATTATGCTAAAATCTTACTGTAAAACATGCATAACTTGCTATTTACTGATTTACTAAGTTGTGAAACCTATTCTTATGCTGGAATATGATAGTTGAAAAGAAAATAACGATATGTTTGTTTTATTTAAATTACGAAACAGTACACTAACTATTATTTAGGCACGTAGTAATTCTTAGAAATTTTCTTCCATAAACTGATAAAGTTAAAACGTAGAAAATTAAACCTGAAATTTTACATAGTGCTCTGCTGTAAAAACCAGAGCACTACAAATGGTATCAGAGCCTTTGTTCAGACTCTTGAACCTACAGGCCTATTCATGCTGCACCTAGAAAATTTACTTGATAATTTACCTACTTGACCTCCAGCCATAGTCATCTTTCAAGGTACCTGCACAACGATAACAACAATTACATTAAATATATATATATATATATATATATATATATATATATTTATATTTTCATTCTTTATATAGTTAATCTACCACTAAACAAATGCAAATTATTTAGGGCTTCCTGCAATTTATCCCCTTCCGTTCTATTTCCTACTACTGTTGCCAAAATCTTGGCGAGTGATGGAAATCCATGAACAAAAATAAGAGAAGAAAATTAAAATTGAAATTACAACAAAAACAAAAGAGCTTTATATAGAAATTAATAGTTGTTGCCGACAAAATATTGAGCTATTTTGAGCAAATTCGCTCAATTTAAAGAATCAGAGGGTTATATTGAAAAACAAATGCAAATTTCCTAGAGGTTCTTATTGTTTAAATACTACTGTCTAATTTGGTTTTCATATAAAATATTGGGTCTTAGATTTCATAGAAAGAACTGAAATTTGCTTGCTATACATTAGAAATATATAATTGTTTTATCACTGTCTTATCTGGTAGGAGGATCAAGAATTGAAAAGAAAAAAAAAATAGTTTCTGCAATGTATTGCAGCTTTCTGGAAATTCATGGTTAATCTATTTACTGACTATTGAAAAACGAAATATAGATTTATGCAGAATAAAATAATTTCTTTGTTTTGTTTTTGAATTTATAGTCTAAACCTACTTATCTTGAAGAAGAGGGAGGTAGCAAGATTACTGCACCCAGGATGATTTGGCCAAAATAAATAAAACAGTTATATATGTATACATATTATGAAAATGAAAAAAAAATCACCCTGCCTTCGGTACAAAAACCATTCTCCTTCTCGGTATAAGTATCTGTATCCACCTGAATAAAACGATTCTTGAAGCTCCCATTCTCCTTCTCTTTTCTCGTGCCGTATTCAATATAAAATATATATATATATATATATATATATATATAAAGGGGGAAAAGAAAAAAAAAACCTCTCCTCAGGAACAAGCATATACACTTTCAATGCTCTCTGTTGCTGTTTAAACATAGGATATGTAAAAAAAAAAAAACTTCACAAGTCGTGCCTCTGTCTCTAGGCACTTACGCAGCACACTGGTATAACAACAAAAAATATAAAAACTACACAAGCTTTCAACAAGGCGTAGCTCACACCCCGTCCGGCATACTATGCAGAGTTGGTTTATGTGCACCCTGTTCTCAGGGACTCCCACGCAGAGGTAATCGTCCCCAGTCTCCACGCAGGACACAACGAAAAAGATGGAGGTAGAGCATACCAAAACGTGACTAGGTAAATGCATGAACCCAGAGTTTTCCCGCCGATGGTATGGGTCGATTCCATTGAAGGGAATGGCCCAGCCTCTCCAGGGTTCATAAAATAATAGGACTATATAAATAGGAAAAATAAGCAGCCCAAAACTTGCTAAACAAGTCCACGAGCCATATGGTGATGCCAAAGGCATTTTCTGAGGGCTATCGCAGGTACACTAAAACAAATGTCACAGTCCTTTAAGCCTGCCTCCAGAGCTCATCGCTCTTTCCTTGGCAATCTGGAGGCAACCACAGGCACAAAAATATAATAACAAATAATAGTCGAGTAGAGGGTTCTATGGAACAACAAGTTACTGACACCACTTCCCTCCTTCGTCGAAGAGCTCACCAGAAAAAGAGACTTGTTCGCAGTTTCCTCAGAAGAATGGCTACCCCCATGAAATAAACCAAAACAGGAAATGCCCAACTATGAAACGCGTTCACCAAACAGCGAGGGAATGCCGAGATGCCAAATCGATGGCAGCCTCTCCATAGGCAGAGTTCCCCGCAGCTCTCAAAGACGACCAAATGTGTTGTTGTGCGCCAACCAGACACCATGGATATTGATGTAAACTAATTGTATTCAGGTTTTAGAATTCACGCAATGGGGACCGGTTAGGTCGAGCCCTGCATTTTCCAAGTGATGCGAATAAATAGCATAATTAGGGTGAACTAATTGAACTTAGGATTCACGTCACGACGATAGTGCAAATGCAGTTGAATTATCAGTCATGGTGCGAGGCCGATTTTGAAATGGATGCGTACCTCATATTCCCCTTCCATCTTTCTGCTTTCTTTCCCTCCCCTCCGTCCTCAAGAGCCTGACTTTCAGTGCTCCCTTCGCCGCCGCATTGGAGTTGCAAAGCGTTCCTCCAGTTGTGGGCAGGACGCGTATGAATCCCAAGGGCGGTGGCGCGGGTGCCATGACCTCCTTCACCTTCGACCTCAGCTTTTTCCCTTAGCTCGCTGGACGTCCATAACAGCTGCTACCAGCGGAAGAAGAAACTCCTCCTCTCCTTGGCCATGGAGGCCAGTGTTAATGGCAATACAGGAAGTAGATGTGAATAAGGCTCCGGAACGATTGCGGATCTTCATTTATGTATGTATTTATTCAGCTCAGCCTTTTCCAAACGAAGTCACGGGCATATGGATTTATTTTCCCTAACCTACGGAGGAGGCTTCGCAGACCCGCCAGAGAACTACTAGAGCGTTCTCTCTCTCCGATACAAAACCAACCCAATATCCAAGTATTGAGGTCTCAGTCCACGAGCCAAGCCAATATATCGCAAGCCAAAGCCCAGCTCTGAGGCTAACAAAATATATATATTATTCATTAAGCCAAGCTGTTCTGAGAACCCGGGCTCATAGAAAGCCTAAGAGACTGAAAATTTCCCCAATCCACCACCCAGGTTCGATTTCCCTGGACTGCCAGCAATAGAAATAGAATAAGGAACTCAGAATACCAATTACTCGCAGAAAGGAAACATAACAGGAACAGTAATCAGATAACACACTACAATAGCCATTAACACCAGAAATGAAAGGGTAAATCTCGTCCATTCTTTATAAAAGCAGGTCGGACAGACAGTAGTGTTCTGCAGTAGAAAATGGAGAGCTCCTTCCTTTCTGAAACCCTAAGCGAGCTTGCATTGAGTTGCAGAGCTAAAACTCCGAAAGAGAGGGTGGAAATGGTCGCGCCTTGGAGAGTGACCCTATTTTAGGGTTTTTCCACTCTTGCATGGCGGTGAACTGACACGAAGAGCTGCGTGGCCATACCTTTTGCTTAGCCGAGAGTCGAGTGAAAAGGGCTAAGCGGTCGAGTAAATTTTCCTTATTTATTTTTATTTTTATTTTATTTAAATTTAGTTTTAGTGTTATAACCTAAGTTTTGGCAAATTTCGTATATATATTTATATAGTGTTAGTATCATTTTATTTAAAAATTAATTAAATTTTGTATACGTTTATATAGTGTTAGCGTTGCTTTATTTAAATTTAATTTCGTATATATATTTATATAGTGTTAGTATCATTTTATTTAAAAATTAATTAAATTTTGTATATGTTTATATAGTGTTAGCGTTGCTTTATTTAAATTTAATTTCGTATATATATTTATATAGTGTTAGCATCATTTTATTTAATTTAATTAAATTTGGTATACATTTATATAGTGTATAACCTAAGTTTTGTTAAGAATTAAAATTTAATATTAAAAATTTTGCCGAGATTTCAACTCCTAGTCGAAGGGATGAAAGAGACCCGAAAAGTCAAAAACAAGACACCATTAAGACCAGCACGACGAGCTGAACACCATGACAAGATTGTTTAATAAAAACGACTATAGATTTTACTGCGCTAATCCTGACAATCTGTTATCTCATGATGCAAGTTATTTCTTGTGCATAAGTATAAGTGTATGAATACCTACATTTTAGTTCCGCGTGTATTTGATTGAACAACTAAGGACATGATTTTATTTTCAATAAACTCGGGAACTATCATGGTAACAACACGCAGAGGTCGAGGTCGGGGTTAAGGTCGACCACCGTCACCACCACCTCCGCCACCGCCAACACCGCCACCACCAACCTCAACACCAGAAATGCAGATCATAATGAGGTCATTGGAGGCTATTATGACCAGGATGAATAGGCAGTCGGAAAGGGCCGCCGAGGTGGAAACCACTCAAGTGAGTCGAGAGAACTCTGAAAGGGCACATGGCCCAAGACTGGAACCGCTTCAGGACATATCGAGGGAGTTACAAAAGATAAAGGTTCCAGAGTTTTCTGGAGGACGACCTGGTAAGCATGCCGAAGCATGGCTGGAAGGCATGAAGAGATGCTTCGCATTGAATGAGTACACATCTAGTTTCAAGGCTAGGATGGCCGTCTTTCAGCTTAAAGGTGATGCTTTGAATTGGTGGTCAGACCTCGAGAAGCAGTTGCACCTTACTCCTCTTACAACTTCTTGGGAACTGTTCGAGGAAAGGTTCCACATGAAGTATTTGCCAAATTATTACAAGGAAGAACAGGCAGGTGCACTCCATGCCTTAGTACAAGGAGACAAGACTGTGGAGGAGTATGAATCTCGGTTTATGGAACTGGTAAACTATGTTCCTTACCTGGATGCAGATGATTGTCAGGTAGAGCGTTTTGTGTATGGACTTAACTACAAGATTAGAGCTGCTGTGCGGATGTGGAAGCCAACTTCAGTTGCCATGGCAGTTGAGTATGCTCGTTATGCAGCTGATATGTCAGATGGAAAAGGGGGGTAGTAAGTTGACAGGAACCAATCAGTATGTTACAGGGAAGGCGTCACGCCCTTACTTCAGGGGAGGACAATCTAGGCCTCCTCCTTACAAGAACAGGTTCACACCGAGGGGTAATACTTCAGTTAACTCAATCTCGCAGGCATCGTCCGCAACCCACCAAAGCCAGGGACGTACACAGGGAAGTTCCTATAGAGGAGCAAGGGGTTTTAGAGGAGCCAGGGGAAGGAACTCATCTCAGAGGATTCCTTCGAGCAACAGGCAAGCCCCTCCCAATCTCTCTTTTTGGGGATGCGGAGGTCCTCATTTCCAGCGAGACTGTCCCAAGGGTCAGTCAAGCAGCAGGCACAGGGAAGGAAAAGCACCCATGGATAGTTCAGGTAACAGTCATCGGATTCATGCAGCGGTGCATAACCACCAGGAAGAACATCAATCTATCGTAGTAAAGTCCACTGGTAATGTAAACAATGTCAAACTTAAGATTTTGTTTGATCCAGGAGCAACTGATAGTTTTATTTCACCATTTGCATTAGATAAATGTGGTTTGGCAGCCTACGAGCACGATGATTTCAAACTGGTTGAAATGGCTTCAGGAGCTAAGCAAACAGTAGGTCTTAAAGTGAGAAGTTGTGAGGTTGACTTAGGAGTTTGCACCACTAAGTTGGATGCTTATGTCACCAATTTGGGGACTTATGACCTCATTATTGGCATGGATTGGTTAGAAGACCATAGAGCTTTCATAGACTTCTATGCAAAGAAGGTGGTGTGCCTCGATGACGAGGGAAGGACAATTCAAATCCAAGGCTTGAAGAGGAAGGTATCCCTCCGTTTCATCTCTATGGTGAAAGCTAAGCGGTGCCTAAGACAAGGATTCCAGTTGTTCGTAGTGGAGGCCGTGAGCGATAGTAAAGGACCTTCCTTGAATTCTTACCCAGTGCTTTCCGAGTTCAAGGATGTCTTTCCGAAGGAATTACCAGGGCTACCTCCAGAAAGAGAGCTCGATTTCACAATCGAACTAAAACTTGGTGCAGAACCTATCTCAAAAACTCCGTATAGAATGACAACTCCAGAGCTCCGTGAGTTACAGATCCAGTTAAAAGAATTGCTAGATTTGGGACTGATTAGACCTAGTATCTCACCGTGGGGAGCACCAGTGATCTTCGTTAAGAAGAAGGATGGATCTCTGCGACTGTGCATAGATTACAGAGATTTGAACAGGGCCACCGTGAAGAACAGGTATCCCATACCAAGAATTGATGACCTCTTTGATCAAATGAAAGGTGCGTCAGTCTTCTCAAAGATTGATTTACGATCAGGGTATCACCAGTTAAGGATCAAGGAAGGCGACATTCCTAATACTGCCTTTCGAACTCGATTTGGGCATTACGAGTTTGTAGTGGTACCATTTGGTTTGACCAATGCTCCAGCTGTATTCATGAGCCTCATGAATGGGGTCTTCCGAAAATACTTGGACCGCTTTGTGCAGGTCTTCTTAGATGATATTCTTATCTATTCTAAGAATGAGAAGGAGCACGAGGAACACTTGCGGTTAGTCTTGACATGCTTAAGGGAACATAAACTTTATGGTAAATTGTCAAAGTGTTCCTTCTTCCAAAAAGAGATTCACTACTTGGGGCACATCATCTTAGGTGAAGGGATCTCTGTAGACCCGGAAAAGGTAAAGGCCATTGAAGATTGGCCAATTCCAAGGAATGCTCATGAGGTGTGCAGCTTCATGGGGTTAGCAGGCTATTACCGGAGGTTTGTGGAAGGATTTTCTAAAATTGCAAAACCTATTACCACCTTGCAACGCAAGGGAATCCGGTATGAATGGACCGAGGAATGCGATGCCGCTTTTACAGAGTTAAAAAGATTGTTGACAAGTGCACCGATCTTGCGGGGTACCAGACATGGATAAAGATTTCATGGTATGCACCGATGCCTCGAAGCAAGGATTAGGAGCGGTGTTGATGCAGGAAGGTGGGGTAATAGCTTATGCATCTCGAAAGTTGAAACCTCATGAGGAGCAGTATGCCACGCATGATCTAGAATTGGCAGCAGTAATGTTGGCACTAAAATTATGGAGGCACTACCTAGTTGGTAGAAGCTTCACCCTTAAAACAGACCATCAGAGCTTGCAGTACATCTTTACCCATAGGGATTTGAATGCTAGGCAAAGGAGATGGAGTGAGTTCATGAGTGAATATGACTTTGGTATCTCTTACATCAAAGGAAAGGAAAATGTGGGTGGCAGATGCTCTAAGCCGAAGGCCGAGACTTTTCTCCTTAATTCCCTTGAAGGTTGACTTAAGGGAAAGGGTACTAGGACAACTATTGGGCGATAGTTGGTATCTAAAAGTAACCTCAGCTATTCAAAATGGAAAGAAACGGGAATTGAAGTATGATGGGTACCATCTTGAGGAAGATGGATTGTTGCAGTATCAGGGAAGGATGTATGTTCCTAAGGAAGGTGATATCAGGGAAACCATCCTTAGAGAGGCCCATGTATCGCATTACTGTGCGCACCCAGGGGTGAAGAAGATGTATGCTGACATGAAGCAACTCTTCTTTTGGCCAGGTATGAAGATGGATGTAGTGGATTTTGTTTCGAAGTGCCTTGAGTGTCAACAAGTTAAGGCAGATCATCGTCACCCGGCCGGTCTCCTACAACCGCATGATATTCCTATGACTAAATGGGAAGTCATTTCCATGGACTTCGTTGTAGGATTACCACTCACATCTCGGAGACATAATGCTATTTTGGTGGTAGTTGACAAACTGACCAAAAGTGCTCACTTCATTCCAGTCAGAGACACCTATGATGTGACAGATGTGGCAAGGGTATTCATAAATGAGATTGTACGTCTTCATGGAGTTCCTAAAAAGATAATCTCTGACAGAGACCCTAAATTCACCTGCAGATTTTGGACAAGCATGCAGTCAGCATTAGGGACACAGTTGAACTTAAGCTCAGCTTATCACCCCGAGACAGACGGACAGACTGAGAGGGTGAATCAAGTGATGGAGGACATGCTTAGGATGTATGTTATGGATCAACAGACACAGTGGGAGAAATATCTTCCTTTAGTGGAGTTTGCATACAACAATAGTCATCACAGCTCCATTGGTATGCCGCCATATCAGGCATTGTATGGGAGGCCGTGCAGGACCCCACTCAGTTGGGACAGGTTAGAGGATCGAGTTTTAATTGGGCCTGAATTGATTCAGTAAATGGAGGAGCAAGTGATACAGATTAGGCAGCGGCTGAAGGAAGCACAGGATAGGCAAAAGAGTTACGCTGATGCACACAGATCAGATAGAACTTATGGAGTAGGGGATCGTGTATTTATTCGCATCAGACCAAATAAAAGTACCATTCGGTTTGGGAAGGGTACCAAGTTGTCACCTCGCTTTATAGGTCCATTTGAGATTCTTGAGAAAATCGGACCAGTTGCTTATCCTCTCGCGCTGCCACCCCACTTGCATAAAACTCATAATGTATTTCATGTTTCTGTATTACGACATTACATAGCTGATGAGACTCACAAAATTCATTGGAAGGAATTGCAGGTCTCGGACGAGGGAACCTTCAGGGTCGAACCATTACGTATACTTGATCGTAGGGTTCGACAGCTCCGTAGTCGCCATGTGGACCAAGTTAAGGTCCAATGGGACAAGTATAGCCCAGGGTCTGCTACCTGGGAGGATGCAGAGACCATGCGTCGAGATTTTCCCTCACTATTTTGACCATAACTTCGGGACGAAGTTTCCCGAAGGGTGGGTGTATGTAATGCCCATATTTTGATTCGGCATATTTATTAGTTAGACACACCATACTTTATTTCTTATATATTTTGTCGAACTCAGCTCGACTGAGTAAACTATATTGGACCTCATTATATGATGTTACTCTGTCTTATGATTTCACCATGATTATGATGTTACTATGTTATGCAGTTATGATGTCATGATTATCATATGATTTCCTTATTTTACGATTGCAGTATATGTTTATATGTTTTCCTTAATGAAATGTGAAATATATGATACGGTACGTGGATACCATCTTCTTATATGAATTTCTGAAATGTTATATGTCATACGCATCTATGATGAGCTAAAAGGTTACATGAAATAAAATGATAACATGGATCAATTGGCGATCAATGGAAAATGTTTTCTATAAATTGTATTTTGCAAAACACTAACCTACAGGACACAGGGGCTATGGGATAGCCAGTTACTTGATCTGATATATATTGGAAAGGAAAAAAATGTTCATACAGCAAACCTTAGCAGCCAAAATGAGGATACGACAACACAAACTGATAATCCCGATAGCAGCAAGTATGAGTTGATAAGGGCGTAGGCCCAGTATGTTGAGAGGGATGGATGTGTTTCCCACCCTATGGTTCCATGAGACCCGAGGTCGTGGGAGGGCCGTGCTGAGACACGCTCCCCATGTTGTTGTGATGATGATGGTCGGATGCCTGCTAGGGGAGGATAGGTCCGCTGTTCAGCCAACGCTATCGCTCTCAAGTTCTATGTGGTCAGATCGGTGAGTCCGACATCCACTGTTGTACTAGCAGAGGAAGGATAGGGAGGATGCTGGACGTAGGTTATGATGGGAGGATGTGTTAGTTAGCACTGTTGGGGTTTAGTATTCCTTGATTCCGAGTTAGTGGAAGTAGGCACCCTTCCTGTACTTGATTGATTAAACTAATGTAAACATAAAGACAATGATGTTAAATCGTAAAGGGTTAACTGTTAAATAACCGAGGATGTTAAAGTAATTATACTATATATTATGCTTGCTCTTCTGCATGGGGGTAGATACTATTGTTAGTTAGCAAGTATGCATAGGCGGAATGGGGTTTGTTTATAGTACATGTCCGACATGTGCATACACTGGCCATGCATGCACACCTTGTACGTGTACAATATTACTGGTGTATAACATACTTGTCATGCTTGAATAGTAGTATAAATGTCATAGATAACTCAGTTAAGGATACATCAATCAACTTAGGTAATGAATGGTTAGGTTGTCAATGTGTAAATAAGTGAATTAGTAATTATATGAAAACATTGTAATAATAAACTAAGACAAGTGTCGTCAGTTAACATTGTCATAGAAGAACTGTTGTGAATAGGGTAATGATAGTGTCTAATTAATTAGTAAAATTGTTTAAGCCCTCACAAGTGCTTTGTTTATAAGAACAAGGATGCTATGTTGATGATAGGGTACTCATGTGATAAACAAATAATTAAGAATACTATGATTGATTCACCTTTTATTATTGTCAAAGGGGGATTTAATTATTATTATTAATTAATAAATGATATTCCAGCAACATTTATATCCCTATCGTAACAAATG
This sequence comes from Larix kaempferi, assembly GCA_027924585.1. Taxonomy (NCBI): domain Eukaryota; kingdom Viridiplantae; phylum Streptophyta; class Pinopsida; order Pinales; family Pinaceae; genus Larix; species Larix kaempferi. The sequence continues at coordinate 14,133,277 of BSBM01000753.1, read as the reverse complement.
CAATATAAGTAAGATTTAAAATATTGATTTATAAATTAATATTGTGTGATTATTTCCATTTCAAAAGTTAGCCATAATAAGATAATCATTTTTTGGAATAAACATGAGGTGATGGAAAATGGTTATTTAATTATTCAATGTTAATCTTGGAATTTAAACCTCAAGCTAAGTAGTCTCGACGGATAAGGTGGATCATTAAGACACATCATGTCCAAGTTGACAAGGGGCAACTAATTATATAATATTTTATTAATTACATTAATAACATTAAAATATCAAGGATGGCGGATAGACTTGTATTTAACGAAACTTGTCCCGAATGGATAACCTTGGGGTGATAATCCCCACCGTAATAAATATTTACGACTGTCAATCCAAAACCAACTAATTTTTCCATGAGAGTAATTAATTATACTTTTTTATAAAGAACCGTGTATGAATGAACTGGTAATAGGAGTAAATGTTGAGGGGCTCGAGAGGGGGATTTTGGGGCGGTGGAGTAAGCCCAAGATATTCTCGAGGAAGGGAAATTATATAGAGGGGGAGAGCTTGGAGAAAGGGGAGTTTTTTTGATTGGGGAAGAAAAGAAGTTTGGAGGACAGAAGTTTGGAGAACAGAAAGATTTTGAGAACAGAAGGAAAGACTGCTCTCGGGATTATCAGATTGTGGGCTCGGGGGCTTGGAAATCCTTTGATTTCCAAGGGCCGGCAAGATAATAGCTGGTCGGTAGGGTGGACACTTCAGTTTGGCTGTCTAAGAGGTTATACAACCTACTACAACCTACGGTTAGCATCAGCATCAGGTAATTTCCTTGTCATTTACGTTATTTGATTATTATGCTAAAATCTTACTGTAAAACATGCATAACTTGCTATTTACTGATTTAGTAAGTTGTGAAACCTATTCTTATGCTGGAATATGATAGTTGAAAAGAAAATAACGATATGTTTGTTTTATTTAAATTACGAAACAGTACACTAACTATTATTTAGGCACATAGTAATTCTTAGAAATTTACTTCCATAAACTGATAAAGTTAAAACGTAGAAAATTAAACCTGAAATTTTACATAGTGCTCTGCTGTAAAAACCAGAGCACTACAGTGTGGATGGGTGTAACACCAATGTGACTAGGTACTAATTTTGGTTTGGGTAACAAGGGTGGTTGATTGTTGGCTGTTTTTGTATTGTGGGAAAGGGTACATAGGTTAGATACTTCGGTCATGGGTGACGGGGGTGGAATGGATTGGAATGTTGAGGTCATCGTTGTATCTGAGTAAACTCTATGTCCCACGGAGGAAACAAACAAGGTAGTTGCACCACAAACAGGTTGTTCAACCATGGGGAGAACATTTTCGGGTGCAGCGGGGGCATTGGGATCGTAATAGGTGAGTTGGTCAACCTTGACCACACGTCCGTCATGGGGGAACATCATGGTACAAAAAACGGATGAGTCAACCACTCGCATGGCATACATGTAGCTGCGGCCAAGTAAGAGGTTATAATCAAGTTGGGCATTGATGACCTCTATGTCAATGAGCATGGTTTTGCCAGCCAACTGGGTGGGGACATTAGCTAAGAGACCTTGGGGTTGAGCCAAATAGCCATCGTAGGCTCGCAACGCAGTGGTGGACTGCTGGAGAGTAGCGGATCCCAAATTCTACCAAACGAATGTGGACATAACGCATGTAGAGGCACCTTCATCAATAATGCATCGACGGATGCCAAGATTCCGAACGGAAACAAAAACTTGGAATGCTAAAGTGGAAGGCAAGCGTGGTTCGGATTAGTCCAAATCGAAGGCCATCAGTCGTGAATCATTTGGGTCAATAGCACCAATGGCGAAGAGCAAAGTCTTGCGCTGTTAAGGACAGTTTTTTAAGACTTCTAACGCAGCATGGCTACGGGAGACTGGGCTAAGTCATCTACAATGTTGTAATTAGACGCAGCGCGAGCATTGGGAATATTGTTGATGCGACGAAGTGGGAAGCGAGGTGCTTTGGAGGCACCATCTAGTGGAGCTAGAGGTATAAATAACGTCTGATCAGTGGGATGAGCGTTAGTGTTTTTTTCGGCGGGAGGGGCTTCAGGGGTGGAGCCATATTGGTTCCAATGGGTTTGGAGGTTGACATCGGTGGATGACATCATTAACAAGTGGTGGGTACCTGAGTCTATCATGGGTTGATCATGAGCGACATAAGTGATCTGCTATTGTGGTGGCACATTTCCTTAAGGGGGAGCCAACGACTGAGTGTTCACTACGCCTTGGGTTGGTAAACGGTTTTGTAACACCAAGGGTTGATGTTGAGGTGGTGGAGGGTTGGGCAGTGCCTTAGGAGCCGCGTATCCTTGGTGATGGGCATAATTAGTCCAGAGTTTTCGAGCTCGCTCCAAATGTGGGCAAGCATGAGTGTAGTGTCCATAGACCCCACAAATAGAACAAGGATGGTTTGTTCGCAAATTAGGATTTTTTGATTGCTTGGGTGGCCGATTAGGGTTCTGGTTTGTAGGTTTCACGTTATTATTGTTTGGGGGATTGGGAGGTTGATCGCCTTGGTATGAAGTGGGGTTGTTCCCACGGTTACGGCCTTTGCTGTGGTTTTGCTAGCCCTATTGGTGCTGGTTATTTTGGTTCTGTTGCGAATTCTGTTGGGCGTACACTTTCCCTTGGGCAGTAGGTGGGTTGAGGGGTTGTGCAAGTGTGGGAGCAGGCTGTGGTGGATAATAAGTAGGTGGAGGCGGCGCAGGTGCTGAACCTTGTGGGGGTTGTTGATATGTCTGCAGAATGGGTTGTGGGTTTGCCGCAAGGGTTACCTGTGGTGGGTAATAAGTAGGTTGGGCTTGAGAGGATACAGGAGCTGGTGCATCCTGTGGGTGGTAATATGGCTGAGTTGCAACCCGGGGGGCGTAAGTGGGGAATGTGTGACTGTAACATCTCCAAAATTGCTGGTATTATTTTGGGGATAAAAGAGATAATTGTTCTTTCTCTAACCATAAAAACATTCATGCATTAGAAATACAAAAAAAATACCTCAAACATTTATAGTCTGCTTTCTTGCTGCCGTGTGACATGCCTTTATAAGTTTATTTAATATCATTGACAGTCACTACAATTGATATTCAAAACCATAGTACTTACAAACTTCATACCTCAACTTTCTTCACTTTATTCACATTTTAAAGAATCAGATTTATACTAACATCTTTTAAAACATCACATTGGTTAACAATTCATTGAAACTTGTAACATCATTCATATCTTTGCAACCTCTTATCATACCTTGATCATTTATATCATTTAATGAACCACCATCTCTTTCAACCATACATTTAAACTCATGACATCAAGGAATTCCCATAACAATTACATGACCACAACAATAACACAAACACAAATAAGACGAGAACAAATTTCAGGTGGTTCACCCCCATTGGGCTACGTCCACAAAGGCAGGTCATTTCATTCATTTGTCGAGACAGCAGTTTACATTCTACAACATCTTTTGCTGCATCATTGTTGGCCTTTCTTTACTTATTGGCCTTCTCCTAGAGGACCCCTAAAGTAGAGAAATTACATTCCACAACCAAAACTTACTTTACACCTTTTACAACATCTGTCCTTGAGAGTAACTTGCGATACATTCAAGTCCATACTCATGGTATGACAGGGATCGGCAAAACTTAAAGAGAATTCTTTTAGACTTTCAATCACAAAAATCAACAACTGCTACTGAGATTTACCTTATAAGATACGCATCCTCAATGCAGCCGAAGTGATTTAATATTGGAACACAATATTAAGATATTACAAGAAATGTGTCAATAAAATAGCACACATGGAAGATATCCATAATATTGAATCATATAAAACACGTAAGGCAAGCGCTCATCATAATTCACATTGCAACACAATTTATATGCAATCACCACTACGAGAAAGATACACATAGAAGGGACACAACAAGGAGAGAGACCATTTTTTCAGGTTGTTGTCACTTTAATTGACAGGGATCAAGTGCTAGGTCGTCACATAATATAAACTGGACCTGTAGCGATCGAATTCTTAATGTTATCTATGAGTTTAATACACAGGAGGTCGAGATCTACTATGACTCTGTCACACAATCGAAGATAGAAGACTGTGTGTTCTCACTTGGTATATATATATAATACGTCTACCAATTATAGGTACAAAATTTAATCTATAGCATATAACATTCAGCAAATACCCAACATACCTTCATTATCAAAGGCAGGTTCTATACCTGTGTATATCGAACACAACCAGATATAAAATATAGATCCTTACATCTATCAGCGATTACCAAAAATAGCAGAAACCCCCCCCACGATTTCTTTTAGCTGAAATCGACTTTTGATAGAAGATTTACAACATGAATTTTTCCCTGAGGAAGAATCCGCTCTCATTCTTCTTTCCTACACTATGTTTCCATCAACAGAGGCAATAATTAAAAATTGAACCCTATCTCTATTCCACATAATAAGCCGAGATATTAAACATACTGGGGTAACTCTGTAATCCACAGCGATTACAATAGCTGGGCTATTTCTAGTTATGTATAGATACAACTACCACTGACTAAAAAGAGCAGCATTTTCCAAGTCAGTTAGCACCGGGATAAGATTGCAGAATATGCATCTGCGTTTCCAGACATAGGAATTTATTCCTACTGCTAAAATTACTACAGAGATAAGGAAACTATATATATAGAAAATCTGCAAACCCGCATAAACGTGAACCATCGAATAGGTTAGGGCCGTTTAACAGTTCTAAAAATAGACATACACATAGAGAATTTGTATCCTTGGGATCGGATACTCTCGCCGTCTCCTTCCCCACTGCCAAACATATAACGTATAAATAACCTTTCCACAGAGATTTTAAACTGGATCACTCAGAAAACTATATCTTACTAGACGATAACTTGGATTATTTAGAGATCCATTCAAGCGTAGAGTGTATCGGAAATGGCTTATACGCCGAGCATAAATTTTTGGCGTTTTCTATCTAGAGATCAACAAGCGAACTATGCGCATAAACAAGGTGATATCACAACTTTATCACAAACCAAAAACATGCAGAGATAAAATGCATACAGAGATAAAGAAAAAGAGTCTTTTCGCGTTCATGCCATCCAGGGAGTAAGCATAGTTTTCCAGGTGTCACCGAGATCTTGAACTATGAACTATGAGTTATGGAAATCACGCTAATCAAGATCTTTCACACCTAAACAGATTTTTCCCAGGCAGAATATCAATTTGAGGTTTCGACAGGAACCATGATGCCAACAACATATCAGATAAAAATTTAAACCGTAAAATCAAACAGAAAATGCAAAGAGGTTTGGCTCACACGCCAAGATCTGAACACAGATATTTCGTAGAGATCGCTTACCCGGCATTAATGTCGAGTTATCTTACCAATTCTTATCTCCATCGTAAGGGTTTTCTATCCTCCTATCGCACCAGAGGAGAGGCCGCTTACTTCCTAATGTAGAGATGCATCAAGTGCATTCGCAGAGATGCAGCGATCCCCACTCGAGATCACCCGATCCAGAATCTCTTTTCTTAGCATCGAATTCCCCTTCCCTCCAAAAGTTCAACCTCCACCTTCTCCTAATCACCGAGCTCTCCCCTTTCGCATTCCCCTCGGTCGTATCTAAATATCCTCCACTTTGTAAACCCCGCCAAATCTACCAACAACTGGCAGCTTCCAAGGACTCGGAGTTCCACTCAATTTACAAGTGGTAGTTAAAAATGAACTTTGCGTTCCCTTCCAAGAGACAATTTCCGGAAATTGCTCTATTACAACCACTAGAATCTTTGTTTAATTCAATAATATTTCTTCTCCCCTGGAATAATACATGCGCCCTCTTATCTAGTAATATCCCACATTAAAATAATATTATTGATAATATTTATTTAGTGGTACTTTTTAGCTTCTTCCCTACTTAAGGATCTATTAAGGGTACTTCATGCCACTCCTCTTGGAGTTAAGGACTTCCTGATACCCAGATACCAATTAGTTAGTTCGTCGAAGTTAAATAATGGCATGCGGCGACTAGTCATGTCGTTTTACCATCGTTCCAGTGCTTGTAGTACCGAGACAATCCACCATCATTATTTATTAGTGAATTTTAGACGTCGCTTTTTATTTTGATGTGTCATCCCAAACATTTATGAACGTAACACTAGCTCTAAGGTCCACTGGTGGGGCCTTAGCCTCGCGCTCCTCACCCGGTCCATTTTCCCTTTCTAATTACACTTAAATAAAAGAAATAATGGGGCATAAAGGAGGGATATTACATCCTCCTCCCCTCAAGAAGAACACCGTCCTCGGTGTTCATGCTTTTTCAATAGTTCTTCTTCGACTTGAGTCATCCTTTGCATACTGGTTATTTCTATTTGGACTGTCTTCGGACCTTTCCTGGACTCTTTGCAAGTTGCTTTCAATCATACCTGCATTTTTCTACAAAACCGAAGTTCCAAGAACCATAAAAACTATTATCTTTAATTCCATAACCAAACTCAGAACATAAGCAATGAGTCATTGTATTGCAACCTAGCATTTGCAATTTGTGGAATATATTTGTCATCGTTTATCATCACAAGCACACATAAATCCAGTGTTTTCAAGAATTTAGACTGCTCATTTATTCCAAAACACAACATTCACTTGATCCTGAAACTCTTGCCTAACACCTTAGTGCTCACACAGCAATTCATTCAGAGATTTCTTGCCTAACACCTTAGTGCTCACACAGCAATTCATTCAGAGATTTCTTGCCTAACACCTTAGTGCTCACACAGCAATTCATTCAGAGATTTCTTGCCTAACACCTCAGTGCTCACACAGCAATACTTTCCCTCATGCATACTAAGCAGCGTCCTGCCTCCCACATATACATTTTCTTATAGCTTGCCCAGGTCTTATAGCCAGCCGATTCACCGAGAATCCTAGTGGCTGTTCAATCCCTGATTTTAGGGAGTATTTCAATGTCGTTTCAACACTCTTTACACAATTCCCCTCAAGCCTTCTCGCTTGAGTCCCGGAATTTATTTCGTCACATTACATTCTGCACCATACGATTTCTCTGACCAATCTGGGTCGAGTCTCCTGTTTAAAAATGTATCAAAATTTTTAAAAGAATCTGTAACAGTTGTGATGTGGATCTTAAATCCTCACCCCCTTATTTTACCATGCATAATATTTATGCTCTTGCATTTTCACAAGCTTCACAGATATGTCACCCTCTGCCAAATTTCACTTGTTAGTATCACTTTATATACAAAATCAAATATTGTAAGAAGATCCCTCCTTTAAACAGAAAATCATCTTTCTTAATAAAATATCCATATGTAATCCTCGAAGATGTCATTTTCTACTACACATAACTAGCTTATAAGATTACATAATGCTTTCAACACGATATAACATTCTTCTATGATGATCCATGGACATTATGATCATTTAACCTCGAATGTTAACTTTCACCATTTCAACACAATTCCTATTTTAGTTATACCACCCTTTTTGTATACCCTAACATCATATAGAGATAACCCCCTTGTCTAAAACAAACTTACATACCTTATACAGATAATCATGTACCTTTGTAAAGGCGACCGCATAGCTCACCTTCATTCCCGAGGTTCCAGTTTTTCTGGAATCATCACGTATTAGTATTATACACGAATCGATATATATATATATATCCCATATTTACCCATTTATGGGTGTCTGGCAGTGATGTGTGGGAAAAATACATTTGTTTGACCACAACATTCAAAGTGTTAGTCATATAAAGATAATTAAATCATAAGAACAATCGTACCTATTACATATGTTCAAACATCATATTTACTTGTTTCATAAAAGCTTATACCTCGATTACTGTCTCCAAGATCACTTCCGATCTACCCTGCAAATTCCATGTCATCAATGTTTCTTTAACACATAATAAATAAGAACAGACATTCCCTGTGGCAACATAAGGACGTCAGAAGATTACAGCATCCTACTAACCTGTATTTATTTCATGTTGGTTCTAGGTTTCCAATAATCTATCCCTTAACAAAATAATCAATTTGGGAAAACATATAGTTGTAGCAAGTCGTCATAAATATTGAGCAAATAACAGTATCACTATTACTCATTGTTTTCCCACGTCTATCTTAGTAGAATTTACTGAGATAAGAGGTATATATATAATAGGTACCCATGCATTCTCATCCTATGTATTAAATGATTAATAGATTCACTTATTTGCTTATCATTCGTGCTAATTACACACACCTATCCTCAATCAGGATTTATGCCACACTGTAATCCATACTATAATACAATGTAAATCACTTACTCTCGAGTGATTTTGCCCAACTCATCTACAAACATGGATTTATAATCAACGTTTCCACTTGTTCACGATATCGGTCATAATTATAATAATCTCCTTAAATGTTAACACATAAAAATAAAATCCATCGTTTAAACCATGGTTGTGAAAATCTCAAAATCTAATCCATATAATAAGATGTATAAAACTGAATCATTACTTACTCTGGAGTGGTTAACTCAACCATTTAACCCAATGAATAATAACTTTCCTCTTTGATTGGTTATACTCATGATGAAGTCCTGCAATGTTAGTATATAACCAATATATGACATCTATTTGTTCTTAAATATCCTTTACTTGTTGATCCTTGATCGACTATCAGTAAAGAAAATCATTTGAGTTTTAAATAATGTTCGAGAGTGCGATATTTATACTTTTCGTCCAAGTCCTTTTAACAAAGCGACCCATTCATGCATAATATATTAAATATTTGTTTTTTTTTTTTTTTTTTTTTTTTTTTTTGGTATCCGTAGATCAACTTTTGTAAGAGAAATCCTTTCCCTAAGCATAGTAAGAGAAAGTCATTCTTTATACTACTTTATCCATACATGACCATACATAAACATCCTCTTCTAGTTCCCTATTTTCCTCTTATGACAGGGTTTACCAACAGAAAGATAAATTAATTTTCTTGATACGTCAATCCCTAGGAACGTATATATGTGTTTCGTTTACAACAAGAAGAGAATTCTTTAACCACTAAAAACTTGATCACACATAAAAATATAACTTTATATATGGAAAAGGACTTGATAATTCTTGACGTAGTCAGACACTAGACTATCCGAATGGATTTTTAACATAGATAATTTCCTTTAATAAATATTTAGAAAAATCCAAGCTACTTAGATTCTCCATTGAACTTCATAATTGGAAATCCTGACTATCAACTATCATAAATCAAGTCAACCGATTTAAGAAAGTTCTGAATTTTGCACCTAATCTTTCATTCGCAACTAAGATCTTTTACAAAGAGAAAAAACTTATTTCTAATTCTTCTAAAGAGTTCTTTCTCGCCATCGCGTGTGAGCAAATATAGAGTAAGAGGAAATATTCTTCGATAATATTTTCCAATAACAAACTGTTCAATTTTTAGTAAAACAATTTTCACATATCACAATGTTATGCTATCATAATGTTTTAGAAAATGGGACATACTCACTTGCAATTCCAGACGACCTGTTTGTTACTTCTGGTCGAGCTTCTGAACCGCATTCGTCCCGCTGCTTATTTCAAGTGGAGTCCCTAACTTGGTTTATCCACCTCATGTTGAGCCCACTATAGGCCGAGTGTTGTAGCTCGCGCTCTGATACCATATGTAACATCTCCAAAATTGCTGGTATTATTTTGGGGATAAAAGAGATAATTGTTCTTTCTCTAACCATAAAAACATTCATGCATTAGAAATACAAAAAAAATACCTCAAACATTTATAGTCTGCTTTCTTGCTGCCGTGTGACATGCCTTTATAAGTTTATTTAATATCATTGACAGTCACTACAATTGATATTCAAAACCATAGTACTTACAAACTTCATACCTCAACTTTCTTCACTTTATTCACATTTTAAAGAATCAGATTTATACTAACATCTTTTAAAACATCACATTGGTTAACAATTCATTGAAACTTGTAACATCATTCATATCTTTGCAACCTCTTATCATACCTTGATCATTTATATCATTTAATGAACCACCATCTCTTTCAACCATACATTTAAACTCATGACATCAAGGAATTCCCATAACAATTACATGACCACAACAATAACACAAACACAAATAAGACGAGAACAAATTTCAGGTGGTTCACCCCCATTGGGCTACGTCCACAAAGGCAGGTCATTTCATTCATTTGTCGAGACAGCAGTTTACATTCTACAACATCTTTTGCTGCATCATTGTTGGCCTTTCTTTACTTATTGGCCTTCTCCTAGAGGACCCCTAAAGTAGAGAAATTACATTCCACAACCAAAACTTACTTTACACCTTTTACAACATCTGTCCTTGAGAGTAACTTGCGATACATTCAAGTCCATACTCATGGTATGACAGGGATCGGCAAAACTTAAAGAGAATTCTTTTAGACTTTCAATCACAAAAATCAACAACTGCTACTGAGATTTACCTTATAAGATACGCATCCTCAATGCAGCCGAAGTGATTTAATATTGGAACACAATATTAAGATATTACAAGAAATGTGTCAATAAAATAGCACACATGGAAGATATCCATAATATTGAATCATATAAAACACGTAAGGCAAGCGCTCATCATAATTCACATTGCAACACAATTTATATGCAATCACCACTACGAGAAAGATACACATAGAAGGGACACAACAAGGAGAGAGACCATTTTTTCAGGTTGTTGTCACTTTAATTGACAGGGATCAAGTGCTAGGTCGTCACATAATATAAACTGGACCTGTAGCGATCGAATTCTTAATGTTATCTATGAGTTTAATACACAGGAGGTCGAGATCTACTATGACTCTGTCACACAATCGAAGATAGAAGACTGTGTGTTCTCACTTGGTATATATATATAATACGTCTACCAATTATAGGTACAAAATTTAATCTATAGCATATAACATTCAGTAAATACCCAACATACCTTCATTATCAAAGGCAGGTTCTATACCTGTGTATATCGAACACAACCAGATATAAAATATAGATCCTTACATCTATCAGCGATTACCAAAAATAGCAGAAACCCCCCCCACGATTTCTTTTAGCTGAAATCGACTTTTGATAGAAGATTTACAACATGAATTTTTCCCTGAGGAAGAATCCGCTCTCATTCTTCTTTCCTACACTATGTTTCCATCAACAGAGGCAATAATTAAAAATTGAACCCTATCTCTATTCCACATAATAAGCCGAGATATTAAACATACTGGGGTAACTCTGTAATCCACAGCGATTACAATACCTGGGCTATTTCTAGTTATGTATAGATACAACTACCACTGACTAAAAAGAGCAGCATTTTCCAAGTCAGTTAGCACCGGGATAAGATTGCAGAATATGCATCTGCGTTTCCAGACATAGGAATTTATTCCTACTGCTAAAATTACTACAGAGATAAGGAAACTATATATATAGAAAATCTGCAAACCCGCATAAACGTGAACCATCGAATAGGTTAGGGCCGTTTAACAGTTCTAAAAATAGACATACACATAGAGAATTTGTATCCTTGGGATCGGATACTCTCGCCGTCTCCTTCCCCACTGCCAAACATATAACGTATAAATAACCTTTCCACAGAGATTTTAAACTGGATCACTCAGAAAACTATATCTTACTAGACGATAACTTGGATTATTTAGAGATCCATTCAAGCGTAGAGTGTATCGGAAATGGCTTATACGCCGAGCATAAATTTTTGGCGTTTTCTATCTAGAGATCAACAAGCGAACTATGCGCATAAACAAGGTGATATCACAACTTTATCACAAACCAAAAACATGCAGAGATAAAATGCATACAGAGATAAAGAAAAAGAGTCTTTTCGCGTTCATGCCATCCAGGGAGTAAGCATAGTTTTCCAGGTGTCACCGAGATCTTGAACTATGAACTATGAGTTATGGAAATCACGCTAATCAAGATCTTTCACACCTAAACAGATTTTTCCCAGGCAGAATATCAATTTGAGGTTTCGACAGGAACCATGATGCCAACAACATATCAGATAAAAATTTAAACCGTAAAATCAAACAGAAAATGCAAAGAGGTTTGGCTCACACGCCAAGATCTGAACACAGATATTTCGTAGAGATCGCTTACCCGGCATTAATGTCGAGTTATCTTACCAATTCTTATCTCCATCGTAAGGGTTTTCTATCCTCCTATCGCACCAGAGGAGAGGCCGCTTACTTCCTAATGTAGAGATGCATCAAGTGCATTCGCAGAGATGCAGCGATCCCCACTCGAGATCACCCGATCCAGAATCTCTTTTCTTAGCATCGAATTCCCCTTCCCTCCAAAAGTTCAACCTCCACCTTCTCCTAATCACCGAGCTCTCCCCTTTCGCATTCCCCTCGGTCGTATCTAAATATCCTCCACTTTGTAAACCCCGCCAAATCTACCAACAACTGGCAGCTTCCAAGGACTCGGAGTTCCACTCAATTTACAAGTGGTAGTTAAAAATGAACTTTGCGTTCCCTTCCAAGAGACAATTTCCGGAAATTGCTCTATTACAACCACTAGAATCTTTGTTTAATTCAATAATATTTCTTCTCCCCTGGAATAATACATGCGCCCTCTTATCTAGTAATATCCCACATTAAAATAATATTATTGATAATATTTATTTAGTGGTACTTTTTAGCTTCTTCCCTACTTAAGGATCTATTAAGGGTACTTCATGCCACTCCTCTTGGAGTTAAGGACTTCCTGATACCCAGATACCAATTAGTTAGTTCGTCGAAGTTAAATAATGGCATGCGGCGACTAGTCATGTCGTTTTACCATCGTTCCAGTGCTTGTAGTACCGAGACAATCCACCATCATTATTTATTAGTGAATTTTAGACGTCGCTTTTTATTTTGATGTGTCATCCCAAACATTTATGAACGTAACACTAGCTCTAAGGTCCACTGGTGGGGCCTTAGCCTCGCGCTCCTCACCCGGTCCATTTTCCCTTTCTAATTACACTTAAATAAAAGAAATAATGGGGCATAAAGGAGGGATATTACAGTGACCAAAGCACTGAGGTGGACATGAGGGTTTGTGGGAATGGTGGTGATGTGCCATGGGAGGATACGAATTGGTTTCTCCAGACTGAGATGTAACCCGCGAAAGGTCGGGGCTAGGGATAGGACATGCTATGGAAAAGGGCTGGTTATGTGAGGCTATACGACCAATGATGCCATCTGCAGCATGGGATGCCCCCGGTGCATCGTGTCGGGAGGAATCACCACGGGGGGGGGGGGGGGGGGGGGGGTCAGGTATGATGGAATATAGATAACGAGACTGGGCGTAAATAAGGTCAAATTGCTGGGCTTTGAGGATGGCCTCTTCTTCGGACTAGTGTCGTTCGGATGCCACATCCTTGGAAATGATAGGAAGGAGAGATTTTAGAAACCAATCTAAGAAGATATGGTCGTCTAACTTGATTTTGCAGAGGCTGCGGTGTCGACGCCACTCATGAATATGGTCAGTGATGTGGGTAGCCGTGTTCTGTCTGCAAGACAGTAGGATCTCAACTCCCACGTCATAGCAGACAGGTAACTGAAAGAACTACAGGAAATTCAAGGCGAGGGAAGTAAAGGTGGCATGGGTCCCATGGGGTGCTGGATGTACCACTTAGCTGCAGAGCCAGTGAGGGTGCACTATAACAGATGGAGGCGGACAGAGTCGTCCACTATGAAGTTGGAGGAACACCATAGATGGAAGGACATAATATGGTTCTAGGGGTCCTCCCCTGCCTTGCCGTTGAACTTAGGGATGTCGGAGGGGATATTGGTGGGCATGTGAAGCCACGCAGGGTCATGTCTGATGGGATCGTTAGTCAATCTATCTAGGTCAGGAAGGTTGAGACTAGCCATGAATGGAAAACTAGTAGAAGGATGTGACATACTAGTTGTTGTGACCATGTTGGGGCCAATGCCCCCAAGTGGAGGGGCTGGGTTTGGGATGTTGCCCCCAAGTGGAGGAACGAAAGTGGTATGGGATGGTCCTGCACCGCCAAGGGTAGTGTGAGCATTAGAGAGATTTTGAGGTCAAAAAATGGCCTCCTAAGAGATGTACTACAAAAATATGAGATATATTAAAATATTATGAATTGGGGGTTTTATGGGGTAGGTTTATATGACAAGTCACCTCCCACACTATTTTCTATGCACAATATAAATAACCATGGTTGAGTTGCTTTTCAAAATTCACTAGAAATAAAATTAATAAAATAAGTCTACATTGATGTGACAAAGATTCATTGTAAATTCCCAAAAATTTATAGTCCTTTAGCATTTATTTGTCTTGAACTTGCAAATGAAATTAAATAATAATAAAAAATTGTTAAGAGCTATTTTTTTAATTTTATGTTGACTTTTTTATATTTAGTACTTTTCTCATGAATTTAATATAATGTAATTTAATTGAGAATTTATTTACATGAAAAATGTTAATAATATTATTATAATCTACATTGCATTAATATTATTATTATTTATTAAATCTATTATTATTCTTTATTAGTTTGACATTATGTTATTAAATAGAATGGAGTGAATATATAATTTAAAATTAAAAACATAAAAATGATAATATATTATTTTATAAAAAAATGTGAAATGACTTTCTTTATGAATTAAGAGTACTTCACTTGAAAATGACAATAATATTATTTTATGAAAAGACTATCATTATGAGTACTTTACTTTATGACTTAAAAGTACTTACACCACTACCTTGGTTAACTATGTGTTTTCATCCACCATAGAAAATTTGACAAATAAGCATTCTTAACTCATGCAATGCCACCTCACCAAGGGGGATGATGTCATATACTAGAATGTGATTGGTTATTTTTTATAGTACATTTTCTTTGTTTTGAGGCCATTTTTTGACCTCAAAATTTCTCTAATGTCACTAATGGAGTGGGGATAGGTATGCCAGTTATTAGAATATGTACAGTGATCAGAATGGCAGATGTGGGCCCCATCAAGGGCATACCCAAAGCAGGTGTGGTAGCTGGTTTGGTGGTGGATGCTCCACCAATGGTCCCTACAAAGAAAGGGGTGGAATTCATGCCAGCCATGGGGCTGGTTGGTGTAGTGTAAGTGGGGTTCTCAGACTCTGCCTCAGAATCAGAGGTGAAATAAGGGGCGCCTAGATCGGGTGACGGGGTTCTATGCCGTTGACGAGTGGAGTCAAGTGACAAAGCTCGAGATCTATGATGAGTGGTATCAAGTGATGAAGATCTACGTCTATGATGGGTGATGTCAAGTGAACCATTCTGTAGGGGTTCGCCCCTGAGGCACCAAGAATGTCTTGGGGACTCAATGGTGACAGATGGTGTCAAGTATCTAAGGGTTGTGTTGGGTGAAAAACAGCTCAAAAACCTTAATGCAACCGAGTGTACAGAAGGAGAGAAAAAAAAATATGGCACTTAGGCCAACAACCAACACAAAACACTTACTGTAACAGTTGTCCTACAATAAGTGGAGTATCGACAGAAATGGTCAGAATACCAATAAGCAGCAGGTTTCCTAGAAAATAAAAATAGTGGACTCGCTAGACCAAAAGGAGGTAAGGGAGCATGCAAACACCGAGCTAAATAGTATTTTGACTGAACTAGACATATCCTCTGCAGGGTGATGAAATCCAAGTCAGACAATATGGATAGTAGAGCCAAGTGGCTAAAAATATCCCCCTACCGGGAGGGACACCGGGTAGTCAATCCTAGAAGAAAAGAAACTAAGATACCCCGTTCATGACACGTTCAGTTGGGTGAATCTGCCATTTGGTTCTATCACCACTGTATCCCCATACGGGTGATACACCGAGAACTGTGAAAGGTATCCTTCAGTGACTGAATGGATTGCGGTATTCCACTCAGGCTTCTGGAACCAGTCTGGCGACTTCAACCCTACTAAGGGAGAGGCCTTCTCGATAAATTGGTTTTAAATTGTGTCAAAAAATACTAGGGGATTTTGGTTCCCTAATGGAAAATAGCTATGTCTCAAGTGTAAGCAACTGAGGGGTGTTATTTGGATGCCTATCCCCACGATCCTACCTAACTACAAGATTCTTCTGTGTTCCCCAAGTGGGGTTAGAATGTTGGTTTTGTTAAGTAGTATTTTAGGGCTCACTTGAATTAGGTGACAGAGTGTGTGTGTGTGAGATGATGAACCCAAGTAAAAGTGCCACGGGGTGGGAAACTTTCTAACTAAAAAATAACAATGCAGAAATTAAACTTTGAAATGCAAAATTTTCCCTTTTCAATTAAAATGTTGAAATTTAAAAAATGTTCTGTAAATGGAACAGAAATAATAATGCAGAAAAAAGGCTATAAGGAAGTATGGCTGTAGATAGGACAGATGGTTGTGCAGGTGCAGAAAATATTGCAGCAAAGTGCTGGGTTCAAAACAATGAAAAAGGCACAGAAAACAGACCACGGGTCTGTGGCAAATTTGAGCAGTAGGACTGCGGGAAACGGGTCAACAGTCGTGGACAGGTTGCGGGAATTTGGCCGAAAGACGCAGGCGGACCGCGGGAAAAGGATCGAAAGTTGCAGGCGGGTTGCAGGAAAATGACTGAAAGCCGCAGGCGGGATGTGGGAAAAAGGCCGAAAGACGTAGGCGGATTGCAGAAAAATGGCTGAAAGTCGCAAGCGGGTTGCAAGAAAATGGTTGAAAGACGCAAGCGGGACGCAGGAAAAAGGTCGAAAGACGTAGGCGGATTGCAGAAAAATGGCTGAAAGCCGCAGGCGGGTTGTAGGAAAATGGTTGAAAGCCGTAGGCGGGACGCAGGAAAATGGCCAAAATGCGCATGCGGGTAGCAGAAAAAGGGTTGCAAGCTATAGGCGGGACGCGGTAGAAAGTCCAAAATGCGCAGGTGGGTAGCAGAAAAAGGGCTGCAAGTCGCAAACATCCTGCGGGAAAATGGGTGAACAGCCATGGTCGAACCACATGAAACAGGTTGAGAACCATGGTCAGATCGCATGTAATAGACTGAAAACCGTCGCTAGATCACTGGTAACAGTCTGAGAGCCGCGATCGGATCGTAGGTAACAGTCTGAAAGACGCCGTCAGAATGCAACTGCGGGGGCAAAAGATGTGGTTTATGGCATCCGAAAGGGACAGCCGAAAGGAAAAAACAGAAAAATATTGCAGAAAATTAAAAACATTTAAAACTTTAAAACTATAACGAGAAATTCAAAGGAAGACAAGGGGAGTCGCCAAAACTATAGCGAGGGTTTTCACCCTAGCTTGTGCAAATGAGCACCTACTAAGGAGAAGGGACTCCTTAGTAGCAGTTCATAAATATAGTAAATAAAACAATAAGTACTCTAATCATGTGCATAAACAGAAAAGACAAGATAATAATTTTTTTTTTTGTATAGATTATACCTCCAATGTGAAGGTTGATGAAGCCTTTGCAGTAGTCCAAGAGGGTTGCTTCCAAGCTCTAGTGTTGTTCCTTTCTCTTTCTCCAAAGGGTTTTGGAAATGGGCCAAAGGGACACTCAAATGTTAAAGTAGCTCAAGGGTTAGCTAGGGTTTCAGGAGTGATTTTGGCAGGGTAAGGGTGTGGTTGACTGTGGATATGAAATGAGGGGCCTCCATCACCTGTTTAGAGGTTTTTAGTGGTGGAGTGCTAGCCCATGGTTTTGGGCACCATATGGTTTAAGTCAGTTGTATAGGGTTTTTGCTTCTTTTTTCTCTCTTTCTCCTCTTTTTTGTATTTTTTATTCCCTTTTTAGAGGGTTTTTGCTATTTTGGGGGGAAAAGGGGTTTTTTAGCATTTTGGAGGCTTTTTTAATGGTTTTTTGGCCTTTTGGAGGTATTTTAATGGGTTTTTAAGGTTTTGGAGGCAAATATGGTAAGAAAAATGGACAAATGAGTCAAGTAATGGGGTAGATGAGGTAATGAGCACTTTTTGGTTGTTAACAATGACAACCTAAAAAATTTCATGAATTCAATTACTCATGTTGAGTTTCTGAGACTCTTCTCATGTCGCTACCACTAACGACATCTAGTTTATGCTTTTCTATACTTTAATAAATAAACTTTTCCTCATGCTTTCAGCACCATGCATTCAAACGGTTTAAACATTTTATTTTCTTATAACCTTCTATAATAGAAGCTATATGCATGCCATGACTTTCTGCTCATACAAGAAGGTAATTATTTCTATCCTTACCAAAATATTACATACTTTTCCTAACTAGAGATTTTCGACAACCTAATTATCACAATTTGAGTCTCGAAGCTTATTTTCATGCTTCGACTATAAATTAAAAATCATTCAAGTATTGTTTCGAATGCCAAATACCAATGCACCTACGATGCATTCGTCTAGTGATGTCATGTTTTGGAACACTATATTTATGTACATAATATAACTAATGCTCTTATGTATACATACCTCATGACTTCTCGGTCATACAAGAGTTAAACATATCAATATTTTTCCTTTAGGTTTTTCGAAGTTTTATTCTACTTTAAGACTTGAACCTTATCATTTACTTGGCTTTTATTTAGATCATATAAACATAGGGATTTTACAACATATTTACTTTTCTACTGGTTTGGCTACAACATATAAGACAAATTTCTATGATATACTAGTTCAACTTTGTCATATCATGCATGTCTAATAATGTATACAAATACCGTTAAGTTAAATTTCTACTGAAACATGTTTCTTTTAGGTCCTATACAAAGTACACAATGCACTTTATCGTTTGTGAGTCCATAGGCCATAGTGTTTTAACTCGGCTCTGTTAACACTTTTAATGTCCCTCAAAAATACACAAAATAAATTTTTTTTGTAAGAGTCTTTAATAGTTGTAAACATATCATTCTATAAAATTAAATTCAGCATTGAGTAAAATACTGATATCCTTACTTGCTTGCTTCTCTTTGTTTGATTTATCGGTTGATCTTTAGTCACGGTATTGGCTAGGTTGCCCTTATTTGGCTTGGAATGATTCTACACCTAAATGTTTATGTAGTGGCCTAATAAATTCAGCTCCTTAATATGGTATTTTCTACTTGACTCCTAGATTGATTTGTGACCCTGATTCATATTGGAAAATAGAATCGTCATGGCTTTGTTTGATCAATAAGTGTTTTGCTTTACTTTGACATAAGTTGATAGATATTCTTAATGCCTCCGCGGACGGAACCTGGATCCATGTTTTCCTGGGTTTTACTTAGCTTTTATAAGCTAACACCTATGATTATCTTTTCATTGGACTTGGATTAATGAAGACACATGTTAAGTCTATCCAAAAGGCTCCTCAGGTTTTTAATCTTGTAGAAAGTAAAGAGGGGAAACAAGGTCCCCAAGAAAACGACCATGCCTAGCATAACCTAAGGGTGTTAGTGCATACCTAAGCGCATATGTGTTAATTATTTGGCTTACTAAAGATCCAAGCAAATGTGATTCAATGTGTCGTGAGCGTAATTGGAATTTAAGGCCATGTGAAGGGTAGGTGCATTCCATGTGGGAGAGAATCCATGATGGAAACTTCATTCAAGTCTGGCCAACAAGGGTTTACCAAACAATTGCGAATTGCTTTGGAGAGGGGGAGAAGAGGATCCTTCCTTGCATCCCTTTCCTAGAACAACCTGTGCACGACCAGAGATATGATCTTGGTCTATGCTTTAACGTTGTCGAGGTGGGAGACTTCGTTGGGGAAACCATCCGTATGATTATTTTTTGTTCCTTTCAAGTTTTGTTTTATAGCATAGAGTGTTTTTGTTTGGGAGCTAACCTCTGGTTCTTATCTTTGTATGCAAGGTGAAGATTCGTTGGGCTCCATGCTAGAGGCGACTAGTGGAGTGGTTGCTTGATCTGCTGCACATGTCATTCGGGTAAGCCCATGGCCCATGATGGACCACTCCTTTCTTGGGGATGATTATGGGGTATCAAAATTTGGTTATGGTTTGAAATTTTTTGTTTGGCTATTCCCCTGGAGGAACAAGGAGACATATAGAGACCCTCTTGTATTTTTAACTGGGCATACTCAGTTCTTTCTCTTCCTATAATGATTTCATACCCAGAATTAAATATCAAGGTCCTAAATTACTGTGTAATCCTTTTAGGCATTTTGTTTTTGTAATCACTCTATTCAGGAGAAGCGTATGCTTCAGGACTCTGGGTCTGTGTTTAAATGATGATCTGTGTAATTACTAGCTAGACAATAATATAACTCTGATATGATGTACTTGATTTTGGTATGACTATCGTTATTTTGGGGGTGATATGTTATGTTCCTTTGGTAGCTATATTGATTGGTTGAGGCGAATCTAAGTTTTACTCTTTCGGTTTATAAATGATTTGGTCGATTAAATACTGTATCCTTCCTTTTTAATGTTGAGTCCGGTTCTATATTTAAACTATGGTTTGTGTGTGAGTAAGAACCTATTTCTCAGTTTCTAGTTGTTGGTGTCCATTTTTGTCACCATTTTTTATCAGTAAACATGCTCTAATTGGTGTTATTTTCACTATTTTGATATGATAAGTCATTCTCCTTTCTATTCAGACCGTCAATCAGACACGGGCATGAAAGTATTTGCATATCACATGAATCTTGGTTGAATATCATCATTTTTATGGTTTATTGACAATTATCTCACATTTCTAGACATGCTTGGCATTTAGTTTTTGATCTACAGGTTGTGGTCGTCATTCGGACCTTCATTCAGTTGCTCATTCACACTGAAGATGTCCAGCCCCATTCGAACCGTCGTTCATCCCTCCATTCACACCCGCAGAATCATTGGTTGAGATATTTCGGGGCATTAAAGACAAAAATGGTGATGTGGGTTCTGTTGGGGACGTGCCTCTCATGGTTCATGAGCCTCCATTCTAGAAGATCCACTCTCCTATCCACCTAGCTTGGCATCGCATCCTCTTCCCACGTCAAAGATAACCAATGCACATCTTCCCACATGAAGTAAACCAACGCCCGTGCACTCAGGAAGATGGCCTTTGCACTGTCGTAAACCATCCTACAACCATTTTGTGGCCATTAAGGTCTCTATTTTTAGAGGGGTCGGCCACTGAAAGGGTCTACCTCCTCTCTTATTGTAAAAACTTATGTAAATACGTCTCGTGTGGAGAAACGTAGCACATATACGATAGAAATAATTTTCGAACATAGAAACGCTGTGCAATCTTCTTTAGTTAATGGAAGTTCCCGATTTTAGCTGTTGATGTTCTATTGTTGGTGAATAATTTGAGTTAGCTTCAATCCCTGATTGCTAAGAAGGGCCCCTCAACAACTAGAGGTTTTGTATATATTATGTAATTTCTTTACTGCAAGTAGATAGTTTATTTTTAAGTATATGTATTTAATCTAGTTTCCTGTAGATGTTGTTTTATTTCCTATAATTTATATCTTGCTCTTGATTTAATTTATGTTCTTAGAAGTTAAAGTGACCGGTCATGCATAGTTCTTCTTAGTTTGCTTTCAGTGTTTTCATTTGCAATTAGGTAGAGTTAACTAGTTAATGTTTCAGAGTTTATTTTCTAGTTAGAATTAGTTCTGCTAATTTTTCCCGTAGCTATAGATTAGCTTTATTCACATCTCGGTCTTGTTTTATTATGCCATCTAAATAGTTCATTTCTTTGATACTTATTAGTATAGTTTGCTTCTTATCATTCCAACTTTAGACAGTCTATTTACTGATTTCCTTGCACTGTAGGTTCATATGCATCAACCAGCTGGCATTAAAATCATCTAATCTGCCTCTTTCCTTAGTTTCTAACGTTTTCTACCATATGGACTGTCATTCGGACTGTCATCCGGATTGTCGTACAGACTTTAATATTTTCTGCATTGTTTTTATGTTTATTTAGAATTCCATTTCTTAGGTTTTGAACTATAATATTTCTTGTAATTGATTAGCATTCATATATGTCATTAGGACCTTGTTCTGCACTACATAGAGTTTCAATTAAGTTTCATATCCATTCTTAGTCCTCCATTTTCTTAACTTTGCTTTAGTTTCTTCTCAAATTATGTCTTTTATGTCTGATTTATTAATATTTTACTTTTCTAGAATTTATCAGTTTCATTCTTAGTTTAGTTTATTTCATGATTGTTAAGATTGATTTCGGATTGAACTCAGTAATTTCATTCTCAAAAGTACATTAGTTTTGATAGTTTCTTAGTTCAAGTATAGGATTTGCTTCTCTCATTCACATAGTTAATAAAGATGTTTATAGAATAAGATCTGATTCAGAAATAAAATATCTTTATGATGTTTTCTACTTGCTTCTAAATCATATTCATTTTCAAGAAAATATCTTTAGTAAGTTTTCTACTTGCTTCTAGATTACATTTGATCCATGTCATTTGCTTATGGATAGAGAATAGATTACGATGTTTAAAGTTAGTTGTAATTGGACACTGTTTAGTTTGCATCTCTTTGTAGAAATTAAACTACATTTGCTTCCATTTTGTTTCCTTGTCACATTCGAAAGTCATTTTGATACATTCTCTCCCATACTTATTACATTTGATACATTTCCTCAGAATCCCCAAGGAGAATGGAATTAGGTAGTTTAGTTTAGTTTTGAGTGTTTGTTGAATGCGTGAATAGTTTAACTATTGAATTTATAAGTAGTTTGTAATTTTTCTTTAAGTTAATATAGTTTCTTGTTTCCATAGTTAGTTGTCAATCGAATCATTTCATAGATAGGTTTCTAAACTCATTTATAGTTGTTTCCTAATTCCTAGACTAGAGTTTGAATCATTAATCAGTTATTTCCAATTTCATACAAGTAGTTTTTCTTTTGATCAAGTCTTGTTCCTAGAATAATATTTGTTGTTTTTATCTTTTAAGTTATTGTTCATAGAATAGAGTAGTATAGATTGATACTATTCTGATCTATTGGTTTACTTAGGTTTAATCAATTCAGTAGTTGTATTTTTGAAGTTTGACTCAGTTTTTCATTTTGAAAGATCTTTCGATCTTTTCATTATTAAACATTTATAAGGTCGGCCGAGCCAATATATTAGGTACCATTCTACCTCAGCATATACTGTGCCACAACTCTAAGATTACCAACCTTGGTTGATAATTAAATATTTGGTAATTCCTTAAGACAATAAATACACCCAACATTTTGGCATCGTTGCCAGGGAGTTGTAGATAGGTAGAAATCAGTTGTAGATATGTAGAATTTAGTTGTTAATAGGTAGAATTTTCTCTTAAAACCTAGTGATAGATTGAATTTTCCTCTTTGAAACTTAGAAATAGGCTGGTGGCAGGTGAGTGGTAAGACGAGAGGTAAGAACCTGCGCATCTGTTATAACAGGCATCCCAAAAACCCAGCAATAGTAGTAATGCAATTAGAACTTGTTTTAGTTATAGTTTTGTTTTCATGAATAGGTCTAGAGACTCAAAAGGTAGATACATTAAAACTATCCTTCCTACTAAAATCCCTATTAAAATTCCTACTAAACTTTACGGGGGGCATGCCACCGTAGCTACTAACTCCACATAAAGGTATCAGAAGACACTTAAAGGGGATAGTCCTACTTGAAAATCTAAGAAAATTCTTTCTGGAAATCATTTACGGGAAATCATAGAGACATCAGAAAAGTCTATTCATAAATAAATTCCACTAGAAGAACCTCAAGCTCATATTGATGCTGAACTTATACAAAAGGAAACTCAAAAGGATAAAACTTTAGAACCTCTCAACCCTGCATTAGTTCAAAAACCCAAAGACACTAATTTTTAAATAGGAGGTGGTCCAAACTTAGTAGATTTTTTTGATCCTGCGAAAGTATATGCTCTTTTTGAAAATTCCGTGAACATAGTTATTTCACATATTGAAACAACAACTGTAGGACCTTCAAAATTGGACTCCCACATAATTGATAATTCTTCTCCTAAAAAGAGGAATATTTTCCTTGAAACAGAGCGTTGGGACATCCCATATTCACCAAGAAAGAAACCACCTAGGTTTTCTCTCTTTAGCAATCGAGTCTTCATGGAGGATGAAAATGAAGATCATGTCTAATAAGAGGAAGAAAAGGGAGAGGTTAGAACTGAAGGTATTTTTCGATTCCCTATCCTAGACACTGCATAAGATGTAACCATGAAAAATATTCCTCCCTCCTCAGTATCGACCTTTTATGGGAAGAGTAGTGAGGATCTAGATACATTCTTATTTGAATTTGACATTTTTTGTAGGAGCTATAACTACCTACATGATAGCCAAAAGCTAAAACTTTTTCCTGCCAAATTAAAAGATTCTGCTCTTCGATGGTTTATGGGGTTAGGAGAATCCAGTATTAGAACTTGGGAAGACATGAAGAATGCATTTCTACAAAAATATGAGGATTACTGTAAACCTAAGGACTCTTGCAATGATATTTTCAAAATAAAACAACTTGAAGATGAGAGTCTAGAATACTATCTCAAAATATTTAACTATGTGTTACATAAATCCAAATATGGTGATCTTCGGGAAGATGCAGTAATAACACTCTTCCTCAAGGGAATCTTAGAAGAATTCTTAGAAAACCTTAATCTCATGGCAGCAGGAGACATCTTTCATAGGCGTTCTGCACAGATTTGTGAGCTATGTAGGAATTAATCTAGGACCAGAGGGAAAAGTTGAAGACACTTTCGAGAATCTTATGCTAGGAACCTAAAAGGGAACACATCCGGTCCTGGTGGAGTTACAAGGGTAGATTTGGGAAACCTATTGGAAAATTTCAAAATAGATATCTTAGGAGCCATGGGTTCTCAATTAGATGCATTACATGCTAAAAAGAGATAGGATGAAGAGCGTGCAGCAATGAGTGTTTTCTTTCCTAGGTGTAGAACTAAACATCCCCAACGAGAATTTCCATTAAAAAATGTTTCAGTTTGTCACCTTTGTACAAAAGAACATCCAACTGATAGATGTCCATCGTTGCCTGGGTTGCAAGCTGTATATAAGAGTGGAAACTTTGGTGAAACATATAGGAGGCCTTGGAAACCTAAAGATCAATCATCATACAAGGATCCATCATCACAATTTCCACCCTATTACTATCCTTATCAACCTCCTCAATAGTAGAACACTTCAGGTTGGAAAAATTGGCCACCACAGTACCCTCCTCAGAATGCTCAACAACAGCAATGGCCACACGGATAGATAGGACAGGCTTATTCTCAATGACCTCCTCCTCTGCCTAAATGTACTTACCCACCTAATATCCAGCAACTCTTGCCTGGATTTGTACCTCCTTCACTACCCCCTATCACAAATCAACCTCACGATTTTCAGAATATGAATCCTCCCAGGCCCATAATATTGCCTGCACAACCTATACCAAATCCTAACAACAAGCCAACTCAATCTCTTAATAGCATTAGGTTGCTACCTCTTCCATCATATGCCATTTCGACTGCACCAATGCATGAGATTCAACTGCAGTCTAGAAGAGTTTTGCAAGATCAATCCAAGTCATTAGTTGTTACTCAAGAAGAGAATGAAGAAGAAGACATACCTAATGAAATTTTGAATGATGCCATTCATGAAGATGTGGTTATTCCTAAATCTTCAACACACAACCATCCTCACAAAGAAGTAATTACAGGAGAAAAAGAACCCCCATATCCGGAGCATCTAGTAAAAAAAAACATGTAACTTATAAAGAGTATAATAGCATTAACGAATTGAAAAATATTTGTATCAAGATCCCTTTGTTACAAGCCATTAAAGATATACCAATCTATAGTAAAGTGATAAAGGAACTACGTATTAAAAGGCCAGGTAAAAAATAAAAAGATCCTCCAACGATTCATGTTATAGGTGAGATGTTACATTACATAGAAAACCAACCTAGAATTCCAAAGTATAAAAATCCAGGAAATCTTGTGGTAATTGTTATCATCAGTAACATTGCCATAGGAAACACACTTATTGATTTAGGAGCTACTATTAACTTGATGACTACCATGATTTTAGAAACTCTTCATTTAGGACAGTTCCTCCTCCCTACCCCAACAATGCTAGAATTAGCATATCGCACTATGATGTAGCCTGCTAGGATCTTAGATGATATCATTGTATCGGTAGCTTCATGGAATATCCCGTGGACTTTATGGTCATAGAATCAAAGGACCATTCTAAAGGACATGCGATTATTCTGGGTAGAACTTGGTTGGCCACTGCTAATGCATTTATAGGATGTAGGGATGGAGAAATGATTATCTTTGATGGGTTATCTACAAGAAAACTAGCTTTATACCCACCAGCACAGCTAGTAACTGAAAATCTGTTTTGGTTAGATTGTCCTTTTGGGGATGAGAACTTGGAAGAACTTTCCCTTGTTAGTGATTTCTCCTGGGCACTTCAAGAACAAAATACCGAGAATGTGTTGAATCAATTTATCTCTTCCACAATATGTATAGACTTTCCTCAGTCTTTTTCCCAACTTGACCAGATCTTTAGAGATGAATTCCAAGAAAGCATGAGCCTCTCAACATTTACAAGCACACCCCATGTCTTTGCAATCGAAAAACATCTAGGATCCTATACCATACCTTGTGAGGTTAGTTCTGAAAAATTTCTACATATAAATGTAGGTTTAGATGAGAGTGAGCAAAAACAATTACTAAAAGTTCTCAAGAGTCAAACTAAAGCATTTGCATGGCAATACACCGATATGAATTGTATACACCCAGATACCCGTATTCACCACATTTACACAAATTCAAACATACCTCCTGTCATGAAGCCCCAAGGAAGAATGAATCGATCCCTAAAGGATATAGTCAAAGATGAATTGCAAAAACTCCTTAATGCTAGTTTCATCTACCCAATTTCTAACAGTAAATGGGTGTCTCCTCTAGTAGTAGTTCCAAAGAAAGTTACAGGGAAATGGCGTATTTGTGTTGACTTTTGAGAATTGAACAAGGCCAATCTTAAGGACTACTTCCCTTTACCTTTCATTGATTAGGTGTTAGATACCTTGTTACGGAAACAATACTTTTCTTTCCTTGATTGGTATAGCGGGTACAACCAAATATTAATAGCACCGCAGGATCAAGACAAGACAACGTTTACTTGTTCTTGGGGGACAAATGCCTATCGAGTGTTTCCATTTGGCCTATGTAATGCATCCTAACTCCTTCTCTTTAGATTATTGTTGAAAATTGAAAATGTATGGTGACAAGTTAAAGTGTTCTTTATATCATTTCTAACCACTTTCTTCTATGATTATGTATATGGTATTTGATTCAGACATGCACATTTCTGATTTATCATTAGAATAGTTGCTCAAGACCTACTTTAATCATCATGATTTTCAAAAGTTATATCTCACACCTACCTATGGACGACTAGTTCATCCTAGACTCATTATTAAAACTTGTCTCTTAAGCACTTTTAAAAAAGGTAGCCCAAGAGTAAGTGATATTTTCTACTTGTGGGGAACATTACTGATCTTTTATGAAGAAGATAGACTGAGAGGTCAAAGAACAACTTTAGGTTATTACCTTTTGTGTTGGCTGCTTTTTGGACAGACCCGGGTTTTAATGAAGCGCAGCAACAAAACCCCTTGGCGCACTGGCCTTCTTAGAAACAAGCTGCGCGGCAGCTCGAGGTCTCACCCGAAGTGGCTATGGGGGGCTAAGGAATCATATTTCCTTAACCTAGTCGACGCGGAGACTACTCTCTTTCTTCCTTAATAATTCCTCAAAGCGGAATGTGTTACTCTTCCACAGACCTCTCAGCGCAACTGCACCGAACTCTCTCTCGACAGCCTAGCTACGCAGTATCTTCACTCCTGCGCACGAGGCGATTATCCTCTGCATCCCTACTCTGTCGTTCTGCTTGCATGCCCAGCGCAGTAATGCATTCCTCTATCGCTACAACGACAGTGTTCTATAGGTTTCTTCCACACTTAACAATTATAGCTACCAAGAAAGCTTGCGAACTTACTTAACATATTCATAAAGATAACGCAGCGTTCATGTACGCACAGATAGTGAATCAAAATATATAATCACACAACACAGCGTCGCAACAAGGAAACTTATGAAGTTCACCTCCACGGGGAAACCACGTCCACAGGGAGAGTATCTTATATTAATCACAGAATAGAAATTACAATCCTGCTGTGCACACAGCTGCAGCCTTAGATCTTTTCAGGAAACTCCACGCACACAGCTGGGAGCCCTTCTCTCGATCTAGTCTCTTCCTCTATAGAGATTACAATAGTTCAGACGTCGACTCAGACTGTCTGCAACTCAGGGATTAGCTTCACGGCTATCCAGTTCTAACTCTGGTCTCCTAACAACACAGTAGAAGACTTACTACCTAGCTAGCTTATCTCAAACAGCTAACCTACGTCTCAACATCTAAAGGCTAGCTATCTAACATCTAACCTTTACAATTACACATATATATAGGTGGCCATGATGGTCGCACCTTTACAAAACTGTGGGCCTTTCCCAGCAGTAATCCCCAAAAACCCTAACCACAGACACGGCTAGGTGTACTGTAGGCGCCGCTTGCAGTCACGTCGTCGTTTCCTGCAAGTTCTGTGACTTCCGGCACAGATTACGGGTATGGGCGCCGCTTCATTGTTTACTGCTCCTTGTCCTTCGACTTCAATGCTTTGGTCCGTTGCTCTTCCTTGATCAGAACAACCATAACTTCTGTACTTAGCCTTAAATGAGGGTAGCTGAGCCCTCTACTTTGTCGCTTCATTTATTATGATAGCTGAGCTCTCTACTCGGCCACATTTATTCTCCTTTGATGTGTGCGCGCGAGCTCCGCGATTTCCGGTCTGTAATCTGCGCTGAGCTCGTCCATCTGGCACCGTACTGCGCACCTTTTCCTTCTACCCAAAAATTGTTGTTTATTCAAAATTAGCACTTTCCTTTAATACTTGTGCTTTTTCCTCAAAATTTGCATCTTTTACCATAGCTGCGGCCTAGGCTCCAACAGGCCCCTAACACTTATTTGTGGCTCGCCCTCGAGCCACTCGCACTAGCGTGTGGTCGCTTTACTTGCGCCTCTGCTTTTGCTTGGGTCTCCGCAAATGTTTTCTTCCACTGCGCAATAGCGGAGTCCATTTCATCGACAAATTCCACAGCTGTCTGCACCGTTTCTGCAGTGGCTTCTTCTTTAGTTAT
The DNA here is from genome assembly GCA_027924585.1 of Larix kaempferi. Classification (NCBI taxonomy): domain Eukaryota; kingdom Viridiplantae; phylum Streptophyta; class Pinopsida; order Pinales; family Pinaceae; genus Larix; species Larix kaempferi. The sequence continues at coordinate 14,104,011 of BSBM01000753.1, read as the reverse complement.
GCCATCAATCTCCTGCTGAGATTCTGCAATTTCTTTGATCTTTGCCTCAAATTGGGCAGCGAGGTCAGCATACTCATCCATAAATGGATGAATGCTGTCGGTGAGTTTAGCATCTTCATTTATGAGCTTGTGCAGTTGCTATTGGATTCTGTGCACTTCAGTCATTTTCCTCATTTTTGCTAAGCCTTCTAAGGCCTTAGCTTCTTCAGTCAGAATAGTTAGGGACTGTTCTGCGGCTTGTACCTGTTCCAAAATACCAACTTTGAAAGGGAGTGTCTCAAGCTCCGTCCAAGCCTCCATAGCTTGGTTCATCAGGTTCTCGGCTTCACCTGCTCTGCTATTTAGTTGTGTGGAAGTTCTGCGCAGCGCTTCAAATTGTTCCTGGCTATCATCTGTAGAATGCGTTGCAACACGAGCTTCTAACTCTGCGATCTGCGTTCTATGGTCTTCAGCCATAGCAACTATTTCGTGCTCCAAGGTTTTCACCCTTCCTCCAATAATTTGAACTTTCTCAACCAGAGGAAGGTCTGGTTGAATCTCACAGGCTGGCAACTCCTGGGCAATTTCATGAACTGCGTTCCTTATGCCAATGTCTTGTGCTTCATAAAGTGCGAGCTTCTCAGAGATATTCTTGTAGCCTGCCTTCAGCTCTATCTCCTGTGATTGCAGTCTTTGGTTTGCATGGAAGGTAGAGAGCTCTCTAGCTCTCAACTAAACAGAAACTTTCTTGTGCACTAGCTGCAAGGTTTCTATGGGAATCAAAGAAAAATTTATTTCAATGGGTCCAACTGTGCTTACCTGTAGTGCAGCCAGAGGATCCGGAAGTGTCATGCTTATAGTTGGGATGTGCAGGACAGTATGCCTTTCTGCGAGTACTTCAACTCGCTCGGTACTTGTGGTTAATTGTGGCGCCTACGAAGTAGATGTTGGCGCATGGGTCTGCCCAACTCTTCCTGCAAGACCTTTTAATTCTATGAATTGCAGGTCCAAAGCACTTCTGATGTGGGCGTGTGCAGTCCGCAGCTTGCGAAATTGCTCTTTCAAATACTGGTCGATCCCCGAGGGAATGGCCTCAGAGGGATGCAACACCTTTTGCTTCTTGGTCGCTGGTTCTGTCGAACCTTCATCACTTCTTTGCTCAGGGGCTTCCTTTCCCTTATCCTTCTCTTGCACAGCAGGAGGTGGCATCGCGGGTGCGATTTCGGTGGCCTCCCTCCATTCATTCGACCAAGACTTGATGGTTTCTTCAACCTCCTCAGTGGTCATCCTGTAAAGACCTACGGCCCATTCCTTGTGAATGATGTAAAGGCGGAGGTACAATTGATGCAAGTCGTTAGAAAAGGCCAACTTTCCTTCATATGTTTTAGCTGTCTCCTCACTCAGCCTTGGCATTTCCTGAATGGTATCTTTAAGGAGATGGTAATATTCACAAAATACAGCGTGGTTCATCTTGCGCTTCGTGGGATTATTGGAATCCCAAAGGTTAACATAGCGGATTTGGGCAGCTTCTCCTGCGCGGTGCGGAAGGAACTAAGTGTTCGGGGGCTCCTTCCACCCGACCAATGCGCATAAAATTAAAAGCCAATAAAAATGGAACAACTGACCGGGGGTGTCTTGGATGTTCCGACAGTCTTCCAGAAAAGAATTAAGGAGGAAGAGAGACCAATTGTACTGTTCTCCCTCCACAGCTGCGATGGTGAGCTCCATGGCAGCTCCAGTAACTTCCTTCGGTCTGCACTTTGTGAGAAGTCTGCCTGCAAGGAGACTTCCTGTAAATCTAAGTGCTTCGTTCTCCACGATCGTGAGGTCATAAGCTCGACCTCCTCTTTTCAAATTATATTTTTGCACCAGTCGTGCAACCAATTTTCTATCCTTGTCTTTTCCAACAAAATGAATATTAGGGTCCTTACCAACCTTAGATAGGCCGGTAATACGATGGATTAAGTCGACATTCAAATCGATTGGCCTCCCCAGCCAAAGATAACCTCCATGAATGCATGATAGCAATGTCCTTACGACTGCATTGACTTCGTTGCTACACCCGAAGTGCGGTAGCTTCAACAGGTTCAGCAGTCCAGGCCTCTCCAGGTTTGCTGCGAATTCTTTTGGAACGAATTCATCAACTTTTCTATCAGTATTATAGACTACCGTCAGATAACGACATGGCGAAAACTGAGGATATGTTCTGTAGTCTCCAAGGTTGAAATCAGAAAACTTGACCAGTGGAAGGTGTCCAAGCAGGGACCCTTCTTGCTGCACGCCAGCCGGCAGTGGTGGCAACGGAATCGGATATTTTGCATTCTTCGAAATATGCACCTCGGGTGCATCATCTAAACGCAGCAGAATATAATTCACCATAGTGGCTAGCGGCTCTGGGATGGGTTCGTTCGGCTGCTGTGGCTGAGATGCCCTTGTGCCCGGAGATTGTCTTGGATCAGTCCAACCAGGGTGTACGTAATTTGAAGCCGTCACCGGAGTAGTCATGCCGAAATCTAAGCCTCCGTGCATAAACTGATGAACAACTTCAATAGTAGATAGGTTCTCCATCGTGAACCAGTATAGACAACAAAACTTGAACAGACGAATTATGAAACAGCGTGAAATACGAACGTTGAAAACAAAGGAAGCACTCTACACAACTCGGCTCTGAAAACAATAACTTAGATTCTCAAACAAGACTATGCAACTCGAAAAAAGTAACCCGAAAATATACAAGTGCGGGGTATTTATAGCTAAAGGCGACAGTAAATGCGGGCAAGTGGGGTTACTAGCTGTAGATGCCTATGCATGAGTTGATAAGCCCCTTATCCGCGCGCTTCTGCGGTGCATTAACGGTGATGGACGGGCTCTGACAGGCTTTCGGGAGAAGCTAAAGCTTTCGGCGCATGACATAAATGGAAATCTTACAGAGATCTAGCAGAATCTGTCAGAGCGGATACAATTAAATGGCGGGCTTATCCTGCATTAATACTCAAACGCGGCTACATAACTACTGTAATTCAAATTTTTTGGTGGGTCACTTCAGCATAGGTAACTGTGCATATGGAGGGGCCCACAACGAGAACTCCTCAAGTGGCAACTTGACACAGGGAACACCGCAAGAGCGACGGTTCAACAACCCGGGGAAAACTTCGCAAGATCGCAAATATAGGCTCTCTCAAAAACAAACTTTACTGATATGCACGAATGGTTCAAGGAACTACGCGGGAAGTCGGAAACTAAAAGTGTCTCGCAACTTCCGTGTAGACTGTGAAAATGCGATGCCTCTTTCAACTACACTGGACATCTACATTTCTTTTGGCACTGCATTAAGTCGACAGGGCGGAGTGGCCATCGCGATAAAGCTTGAGCCGACTCCCGTTGATCATTGTGGGTAGCAATTCTCCACTAAGCTTTGCAAGCTGAACTGCTCCTCCTTCTGTTATATTTATGACCCGAAAAGGTCCTAACCAATGCACACGAAACTTACCTGGAAACTTGATGAATTTACTATCATAGAGGAGTACCAAGTCTCCTTCTTCAAAGTGTTTATTCTTAATGTGCCTGTCATGCCAAGATTTCTGTCTTGCCTTCTGTACATGTTGATGGAATCCGGCTAAAAGTCTGTCTTCTTCTAGGCAAGCAATTGCAAAAGTCTTTCACTCATAGTATCAGTATCTGCCATTTCTATGATTTGCGCAATTCTGAGACTGGGAACAATGTATTCCATGGGCATAACTGCTTCTTGTCCATACACCAAACTGAAAGGTGTGTGACCTGTTAGTTTCTTGCATGTGGTTCTGTAAGCCCATAATACAGCTGTGACTCTAAGGTCTCAATCATCTCTTTGTTGATTACAGATCTTCATCAGGGCATTCTCGAGAATCTTATTGAATGCCTCCACCGTACCATTAGCTTGAGGGTGGTAGGGTGTACTCTTATGATGACTAATTTGGAATTCTTCAGTAAGGGCCTCGATAGTCTCATTGAGGAAATGTGTACCCTGATCACTCATGAGAATCACTGGACATCCAAACCTAGTGATAATGTTCTCAAAAATGAATTGCGCGGCAGTGGCAGCGTTGTAGTTCTTAACTGGCTTAGCCTCAGCCCATCTGGTGAGGTATTCAGTAGCTGTAATGATGTATCTTGCGCCGGTTCTTTTTCTTGGTGGGTTGATAGGTCCTACAAAATCAATGGCCCATTTATCAAAAGCACGCAGTGTTATCTAGGGTCTTAGCGGCATTTACAGAATTCCTTAGTATCCTTGTGCAATGTCGACCACCAAGACCTGCGGCTAAGATCTTTTGCGCAGTCGGCTTTCTTGCGAAATGGCCTCCTGCGGTTCCTAAGTGCGCTTCTGCAATGATGGAGTTCTTCTCATGCGGTAGGATACATCTGCGCAAGACTTCGTCGGGGCCCAGCTTGTATAGCTGGCCTACTATCAAAGTGAAGTCTGCGGCTTTGAAAACAAGTTGCTTCTTCTGCTGGATTGTAAACTCAGCCGGCGCTTGCCCGGTAGTGAGAAACTCAAGAATATCGAAATAATATTCGTCTGCTGCTTGAATAGAAAACAACTGCGCATCAGGCAGATTGTCCTCCAGATTTGTAGGTTCCTCTCCTGACTCTATCCTAGATAAATGGTCAGGTCCTGCATTTAATCAACCTGGCTTTACAATAACCTCAAAATCATACTCCCGGAAGAGTAGTAGCCATCTGCAAATTCTTCCCCCTAACACTGGCTTTCTGACCAAATATTTCAAAGTAGAATGGTCAGTATACATTTCAAAATGTGCGCCCAGTAGGTAGTGTCTGAACTTCTGTAGGGCATACACCATATCTAGTCCTTCTCTTTCTGTAGTGGTGTAGTTCTTCTTGGCTGTGGACAGCTTTCTGCTGGAGTAAGCAATCGGGTGGTCAATACCTCCTTCTCCCAGTTGTGTAAGCATGACCCCCAATGCTATGGAAGAAGCATCGACATGAACATGAAAGGGTTGTCTACAGTCTGGGAAAACTAGAATTGGCGCAGTGATCATATTTTCTTTAAGTGTATCCAAGCTCTGCTGGCATTCTTCTGTCCATTGGAATTTCGAATCATTTTTCAGCAATCTTTCCATAGGTGCTGTGATCTTTGCATAACCTTTGATAAATTTTTTGTAGTACCCTGTATGTCCCAATGTAGTGCACAATTGTTTGACTGAGTTGGGCGCAGGTAAATTAGCAATGATGGCAACCTTCGCGGGATCCATCAGGAGTCCTTGTCTACATACAATATGTCCCAACAAAATACCAAAAGGAGCACAGAAGATACATTTTTTCAAGTTAAGGGAAATCTGATACTGTCTACATTTTTCTAACATCATGCGCAGGTTCCCTATATGGTTCTTTAATAAACAAAACACAGTCCAGTCATCAAAATAGACTTCTAGAAACTTACGAATGAATTCTTTAAATACAGCAACAACAACTCGAGAGAATATAGCATGAGCGTTTTTAAGACCAAAGGGCATTACCGTATACTGGAATGAGCCCCATTCAGTTGCAAAAGTCGTCTTATGGCGGTCGTCTGGATGGATTCTGATCTGGTGGTATCCGGAAAATCCATCAGTGAAGGAGTAAGCCTCTTGTCCTCCAACATTATCAAGCACTTCATCTGTAAAAGGAGTAGGAAATGGATCATGCGCTGATGCGTCGTTCAGCTTGCGCAAGTCCACACAGATTCTTATTTCACCTTTTGTCTTCTTGTCTTGTACGACCATAGGACTAATCCAATCACTTTCCTCTACTGGTTCAATGATACCTGCTGCGAACATTTTATCAATTTCTTCTTTAACCTTTTCTTTATATCGCGGATTCAATCTATACGGGCGTTGTTTTACTAGCTTGGCATCTGCTTTCAGAGGTATGCACATCACTCCTAAGTCTCCTAGGATGCCTTTCATTTATGTGAACTTAGTAGGAAAGATATCCTGGTAGTCACGTAATAAATCTGAAATATGGCCAACAATTTCATCATCCCAATAATCTCCGATAGAAGCAAACTTGGGTTCGGCTTCTGTACCAATGTTAATCTTTTTGAGCTTGATGTGTTCTGTAATGGCAGGGATATCAAGCTGAGGTCCTTCAACATTGTGTGTCCCTTCTGATTCTGGAATATTGATGTTGCGAGGATCATCTTCCTCTTCTTCAGTAGTGAAATTATAGCATTCCAGGGCATGTTCTATATGGCCAGCCCAATCTGGTTGGGAGTATTCTGGTAATGGACATTGTTCAAATACCTTCTTTTTAATACACTTTAAAGCGTGGTCGATGCTCGGATATTCTGACTCAAAACTAAAGGTAAGCTGAAAACTTTCTATCATAAGAGGCCAAGTGATAGTGCCTCTGCGCAATTTCGTTTCAGTGTACCAGTTCCTTGGAACTGTATCCAATGTGTGGATGAATAGGTGAACCCACTCATCTTCCAGAATATCTGACCATTGCTGAATACATGCTTCAACGTGTGACCCGGGGTCACTCTGTCCATCATATTTGCGCAACACTTCTGCTGTAGTTCCCTGAAATCTGCGCAGTATCAATCTGCGACAGTCTTGCCATGTGTAGATATTCTCTTTATGCGCACCCCACCATCTTGCGGGTGTAGCGCGCAGTGTGACATCCAAAGCTTGTATGCGCTGGTCATCTGGAATCTGCTGTTCATATGTATGTATGAATTTACTTACTTCAGTTAAACCATCAAAAATTGGAGTGTCAGTCACTTCTGTGCCAATCCATCGAATGGATTTAGTCATCATGGCGCATCACCTTGCAGAAACCTCATGTAAGCGATTCTTCCAGTTTTCCAATCCTGCGTCTGAGTCTGATGTGCACGAACTATCACATCGCCAGCTGATATGGCCGTCTGCTGTGGGATTGACATAGTCACTATGACTAGCAGTCATCTGATACAAACTTTCCATGTGGCGCACTTCTTCTTCTGCCCGAATGGGTTCAATATATCTTTGTCCTTGAATAGGATCAAGCGGTGCAATGACCCTAATCTGGTCATCCTCGAAGGTCATCTGTCTTTTCTTCAAATTGATGACAGCCAAATTATCAAATGCCCAGTCTATACCTAAAAGTGCTGGGTAAGGTCTACTATCATCCATAATTTTGATTACTTCGAAGTCTGCAGAACTTCTTACTCCCTCGATATCAATAGGTACATTGGGTAATTTGCCCAATGGAGAGACTCGTTGCTGATTCACAAGTCTTAGCTGGATAGGAGATCTTGTAAGCTGAGGGCTACCCATTTGTTCCCATGTCTGCGTGGTGAGAACATTAACTTCTGAGCCCAAATCTAAAATGACTTCGTCCATTTCAAATGCTCCAATCTGCGCTGTGAGTCTCATTTCTTTTCCAGTTCTAGTGTGACTCCCAATCTGGTGAACAGCACGCTGCGGTGTGTTCGTCGAAGCAGATTGTTGACACTTATCCAATAGGTGTTGAAGTTCCATATTTTCTTTTTCATTGCGCAAAAACTTTAAGCAGTTCCTCAGAAAAGTATGGACACTTCCTAGTGCATCCTCTTCATCAGGCCTTCCAGATGTAGTGGCCTGTTCTTGTACCAGGTTGTCTTGTCTTAGCACTTGCGATCTAATATCATTATGCGGAATTGCGACAGAACTTGAAGCTCTCGGGTTTGAGAAATACTCTTGAGCTTGCTTAAATGCTTCTTTTTGCTTCTGCAGGTTAAGTGGGGCTGGTTTAATATTAGCGCGGCGCACCCATTGCGTCGCTTTCTTTCCAGTTCCCATCTCTGGTGCACCAGTGGTTGTTCCACTGCGCGTTACTATATTAACTGTAGGGTCTGGTTCTCTTTTTTCTGCTCCAATCAGCTGAATATTCTGATTGACCTGTGGCGTCTTTGCTTGCATCTTAGCTATCAACTGAGGGCATTCTTCAATGATATGATCATAAGATTTACAATATCTGCAAATGGTTGTAGGATTCTGGAAATCCCTTGCAAAATGACCTTGCGCTCCACAATTATAACAAGTGATCTATCCTCTTCCTCGACCAAAGTTTGTTGCGCGTCCGCGACCCCTATAATTTCCTGCTCTGTCATCGTGAGTTTGGTCATACTGTGGGCCTGCTGTGGGTCCTTGTGTCTCTGATTGTACTCTATAAACATCATGCTTTCTTTCTATCATAAGGTCATATGCTCTACAGTTATTCTCATCATGGCCTACTGATTTACAGAAATTACAATATAGATTCTTTGGAGTTTGTACATATTTCTGAAGTAAGTGACATTCTTGTGGTCTATGACCTCTAGTTCTACATATTTCACACCAAGGCCCCTGTGCCTGTGGTAAAGGGTTAGGTGCTCCAGTCGCAATATACTCTATGAAAATGGGACAATGGTCCTTCGAATGACCTTGTGCTTTACATTTTGTACACCAGATTTCTTCCTTCACATCCTTGCCTTTCTTAATATCATGCACTTGCAAGGTTAAGTTTGCTAATTGGTTCTGCAACTGCGCAACATCGTTGCTTGTTCCAGCAATTGGTGAAGCTTCTAGTTTCATAGCCATCTCTAGGGCTTGTTCCTGAGTAGTGAGATTCTATTGCATAAGAGGAAGTCTAATATGTGGGAGCAACGCAGCAATGAACAATTCCTTATGCTGCTGTGGTGCAAACTCAAAGCTAACTTGATCTATCAAGGCTTTGAACTTTTGGTCAAAGTCCCATACTGACTCTGTAGGTAACTGTTTGATGTCTTTGAGCTCTGTTATACACTGTTATTCTGATTTAGGTTATTTGATTTCTCTAATCATAGCATTTCTTACATCAGCAAGTGTCCTATTCTGTGTAGCTGAGTATTTCATGAACCAAGTTCAGGCTCTTTCTCTTAGTGTGGTTGCTAACTGAACCAGTTTAACAACATCATCATTAATTTGCTTAACTGTCCAAATGGATTCACATAGGAACCAGTGCTACTCAGGGTCTTCTATCCCTGTTCCTCTAAAAGTTGGTAGCTTCATGTCATCACCCATCCTTCTTGCGCTAGGTTGAGGTGGAGGTGTTGTAGCAGTGCCTCCTGGATGGTTGAACAAAGGTGGTACAGAGGTACTAGAAGTACCGTGCGGGCTACTAGAAGGTGTTACTGCAGGGTTATACTGAGCTCCGTCTGGCTGTTACGGTGTAAAGGGGTGATAAGGGATATGAACACTCCCTTGTCTCTCTATATGGCTTGCTCGAAGAACTTGACTATCTTCTGGGATAGACTCAAAAGAATGCTGGTCAATTCCTACTTTATACCATTTTCCACTACGAGTGCAACCAATAAGTTCAGGATCACTATCAGAATCTGCAGACATTACTTGTCTATGCTATTCATCGGAAGCTATGCATAGTTTTGCTTTTTCATATAGAAGCATTTTTATCCATAAGTTCAAAGAATTTAAGAACTTACCTCTGTGTGCTTGGAAGAAACTCCTCTTTGCTTCGCTGAAACTCTTTCTTGTATCCACTGCAAACTCGGTGATGAAACCTTCCAGCAGACTATTCAACCAAAAGTCTACTGCGCGGGACACAGAATTATCTACCCGCTTCAAAATATTGATTAACTCAGGCGTCCAAGCGACGGGTCGATCAACATGCACAGTGGGTCTAGTATCTGCTAACTTGGCTATCCAAGCATGCAACTCAAGTGCAAATGTGACAAAGAAAATTTCGTGAAGGTCACTATAGATATACTTCTGCAACCAGTGTTCTGTCTGAAGCCTAGAGCTTCTATTTTCTTGTTCAGCGAACTCTGTAGCCTTTAAATCAAACCAGTCTTGAATTTCTTTCGCTGTAGGATTCCAGTAACACATTTGTTAGCTGAGCAAGTCTCAAGGCAACATAACCATTTGTTGGCTCTAGCAACAATCTCACACATCGCCTAAATAACACGTCTTAAGGAAACAAAACCATTTGTTGGCTTAACCAACCATAAGGCAACAATCTCGCGTCGTCGGAGTAACAAGTCTCAGTAACAAGTCGCAAGGCAACGGAACCATTTGTTGGCTTAACCAACCATAAGGCAACAATCTCGCGACGTCGGAGTAACAAGTCTCAGTAACAAGTCGCAAGGCAATGGAACCATTTGTTGGCTGCTTTTTGGACAGACCCGGGTTTTAATGAAGCCCAGCAACAAAACCCCTTGGCGCACTAGCCCTCTCGGCAACGAGCTGCGCGGCAGCTCGAGGTCTCACCCGAAGTGGCTATGGGGGGCTAAGGAATCAGATTTCCTTAACCTAGGAGACGTAGAGACTGCTCTCTTTCTTCCTTAATAATTCCTCAAAGCAGAATGTCTTACTCTTCCGCAGACCTCTCAGCGCAACTGCGCCGAACTCTCTCTCGACATCCTAGCTGCGCGGTATCTTCACTCCTGCGCGCGAGGCGATTATCCTATGCATCCCTACTCTATCGTTCTGCTTGCACGCCCAGCGCAGTAACGCATTCCTCTATCGCTACAACGATAGTGTTCTACAGGTTTCTTCGACACTTAACAATTATAGCTACCAAGAAAGCTTGCGAACTTACTTAACATATTCATAAAGATAACGCAGCATTCATGTATGCACAGGTAGTGAATCAAAACATACAACCACACAACACAGCGTCGTAACAAGGAAACTTATGAAGTTCACCTCCACGGGGAAACCACGTCCATGTGGAGAGTATTTTATATTAATCACAGAATAGAAATTACAATCCTGCTGTGCACACAGCTGCAGCCTTAGATCTTTTCAGGAAACTCCATGCACACAGCTGGGAGCCCTTCTCTCGATCTAGTCTCTTCCTCTATAGAGATTACAATAGTTTAGACGTCGACTCATACTGTCTTCAACTCAGGGATTAGCTTCACGGCTATCCAGTTCTAACTCTGGTCTCCTAACAACACAATAGAAGACTTACTACCTAGCTAGCTTATCTCAAATAGCTAACCTTCGTCTCAACATCTAAAGGCTAGCTATCTAACGTCTAACCTTTACAATTACACATATATATAGGTGGCCATGATGGTCGCACCTTTACAAAACTATGGGCCTTTCCCAGCAGTAATCCCCAAAAACCCTAACCACGGACATGGCTAGGTGTACTGTAGGCGCCGCTTGCAGTCACGTCGCCGTTTCCTGCAAGTTCCGTGACTTTCGGCATAGATTGCGGGTATGGGCGTCGCTTCATCGTTTACTGCTCTTTGTCCTTCATCTTCAATACTTTGGTCCGTTGCTCTTCCTTGATCAGAACAACCATAACTTCTATACTTAGCCTTAAATGAGGGTAGCTGAGCCCTCTACTCCGTTGCTTCATTTATTATGGTGGCTGAGCTCTATACTCGGCCACATTTATTATCCTTTGACGTGTGCACGCGAGCTCCACGATTTTCGGTCCGTAATCTGTGCTGAGCTCGTCCATCTAGCACCATACTGTGCACCCTTTCCTTCTACCCAAAAATTGTTATTTATTCAAAATTAGCATTTTCCTTTAATACTTGTGCGTTTTCCTCAAAATTCGCAGGTTTTATCATAGCTGCGGCCTACGCTCCAACATTTTGACATGATCTATAATCCAGGCCATTATAAATAAAGTTACTCATAAGGTTTGCTTTAAAAATTTGAATTATGTGTTTAGCAAGCTTAGCACACTCTAGTACCAACTGACTTCCTCATACTAAAAATAATTATACGAAGCAAACCCGCTGGGGTACTGAATAGGCTCGCTAGCAGTGGGTCCATGCTAAGTAAAATATTCAACAAGGAAGCTCGGTAAATGTAAGTAAACCCATTGAGGTACTGAATAGGCTCACTGGCAGCGGGGCTATGCTTGCATGGTACCAAGATAAATCCGTCGGGGTACTGAATAGGCCTACTGGCAGTGGAAAAATATGAGGTAAAAGAGGTTTGGTTAATGTATCACTATGCACATGGCTCATAAAAAAAAAAACCTAAGTATACAAATACATGTTCAGGCCAAATTACTTATATTGCCATTAGAGAATGGCTGTAAGTTGGACTTGGACCCTGTCATCTAATTCAAACTATACCTAGGATACGATTATCGTAAAAATGGGACCCATACCTATAGAAATCTCGCAAACTCCAGGGTGAACTTTATCTATATTCTGTCGATGATAAGATATCTTTAAAATGAGTCATGGATGACTAGTTTTCCTATAGCATTTTTTGTATCAATTGTTCTATCGCTATTCATATGGTCTTCCGAAGCACTGTTATTTTTTTACGAATGTACATATCTGAATCATCTCCATTTATTAGTTAGTATTTCTTCTTTCTTACAAAAGATAATAATAGCATTTTAGAGATATTGGCTAAACTATTAATTGAAAATATTTGAATATTAATCAGTTTTTCTTTGATGGCTTTAGGACACGACATATTTTTGGTTTGGGGGAGGTTCAGAACTTTTTTTACTTTCTGATTATTTATAAATTGTCCATTTATCTCTGACATAATGATAGGTGTTTTCAGGAATAATGCAAGTAGTAGAAGATTGTTTTGATCCATGATAAATAAAGAGGAGCGCAACTAAAGTTTCAGAAAAGTAGGCTTACGTCATCCTTTTGTGTGCTGAAACCCCCAGAAAAATTCTCTGCATAATCAATAGTACTCAGCTCCAGCACAACATAGTTTTGTACAAAAGGTCCATATGGAGGATCGAATGAAGGGTCGAATGACGATCCGAATCAAGGGTCAAATGATGATCCGAATGAAGTGACGAATGAGCCAAATGAACGATGATCTAAATGAAGTGTCGAATGAACTACCGAATGAAATCATAGCTTATAACAACATGATTAAGTGTGTTAAGGGATCTAATTTTTGAATTTTGTTGGTAAAATTCAATTGACTAACCATACCAGGGATCAATCAAATATCATCTCTACATTCGACCTCATTCCCTTGCTCATTTCTACTTCATGAAATGAATGAGTTAATCATGCATTATTGCAATTTTTAGAATCATTTTATGGCTATCATATGGTTTTAACTCTTCATTAAGTTATATGCATGCGATCTGTCATTGTATTAATTAAAAGTCATCATGTTCTTTTATGTTGCTTATGCTTAATCTCTCATGATGCAAATTACATTCAACTTGTCCAAAGTTTACTTTGGACATGGTTGAATATATCATAACCATACAAATTCACCAATGCACGCATTTTCATGATAGCACACAATTCAATATTTTTGCATGATAGCATGATCATTCGAGTGTGCTAAATCCCTACTCATGATCATTCAACCATTTGAACGGATCACATTTTAAACCAAGACCTGCATGAAATATGCCTCATTCTACTTGCCCTTATCTTTTCGAAGTCTATCAAGCCGCATCTCTTGCAATTTCTTGCATCCCCTCTATCCATTTGCATCCCTCGACCTTTGCTTAACAATGTCGATCTGCTATGTGCCTGAATTCAAAGCATGCCGTGAAGTGTTTCTTTGAGTGGGCTGGAGTCCGTTCCTTCATCTTCTCGATAGCCATGATGACAAGATTTCACTTCTATTTGCCAAAGGATTCGATGGCAAAACGGTTAAGGTTGGCCATCTCACCTTTCCTTTAATAGAGGAGTCTATTGTGTTGGCCATGAAACTTCCCAGGGAGGGTGCTCATTGGCACAAACACCTTTTCCTTCTGCGGATGGCTCACGAATTTGCTCTCAAAGCCGAATACCAACATGTTGCACGCACAAAAGGGTTCCACTTGGAGTGGGTTAAGCCTCAATATCTCGTGCCCTTGACTATTATCATCCGATTGATCACCTGTGAAGGTAAGTTCACCATTTTCAAAGCCTGCCACTTCCGTTTATTAGCAAATTTTGTTACTAATCAGGACCTAAATTTTCCATTTTATTTTCTAAAGAGACTAGAAAAGATGTCTAGCCAGGTTAGGAAAAATGTAGTTAACCCTGCTGGTAGTTTATACCATCACTGTCTCATAAAAAACTTGATCACCCACCAGTTGAAGGAAAAGGGGAAAAAGTGGGATAGCTTTGTGTTTGAAACACTAAACCCCCATCTAGTCAAGAAGCCCCTTGTTAAATCCTTTGCCTCTCGCAAGCATCACCGATTTCATAACTGTCCAGATGAGCCCGTTCAAACCCCTGCCCAAGCAAATAGGGATACCAGGTCTGTACGATTTAGTGAGGGTGCCTTAGAATAAATGCACCTTGTTCACTCATCCTCTCCTGTGCCTTCCCACGAGGACACAACCACGAAACTCCCATTCTTTTCACAAATATCCACAAAGTCAAGAGAGGCCAATCATGACAAGTCTGTCGACTAGACCGTCATCCATTCCATCGATCAGTCCATCATTCAGCCAATGCATTCAGACAATCTTGATGACCAGATGGACGATCCTGTCCTTGAATCACCTGTTCTTGCATTACCCAATATATCTGTCCGTTTGGTTGAAGATACCATCTTGGAACCTACCCCTTCACACATTGAGGATAAGGCTCTTGAGGAACACACTACATCTACTGATCTTGAGCCATTTCTAAAGGGATTGAGCCCTCAAAAATATCCTGATTCTTTTGCAGAAGTATCTACTGCACTCCATCATACTATGGATAGATTAACCCAAGACATAGAACAGTTACAAAGCCGGAATAAGAAGTACGTTGAGATCATCTCTGGGCTTCGTGAAGAAAACAAAGAATTACGCTTACAAGTAAAGATCATTGAAGATTTCAACGATGCCAAAACAGCTTCCAACATTTCTCTCTGGTTGAAGCATGATGACTTGAAGGATCAATTCAAGAAGATTAGGGCTAAATCCACTTCCTCTTCCAAGTTGAAGGCAACTGCTACTACAGCTCAGCCTTCTTCCTAATTTCTTCTCTGCTTGCTTAGTGGGACGTGCAATATCTCCAGTTTGGAGGAATGTTGATGTCCATTTGTTTCACCATTTTTTATCAGTAAACATGCTATGATTGGCATTATTCTCACTACTTTGATATGATAAGTCATTCTCCTTGCCATTGAGACCATCAATCAGACCCAGGTATGAACGTATTTGCATATCACATGAATCTTGGTTGAATATCATCATTTTTATGGTTTATTGACAATTATCTCACATTTCTAGACGTGCTTGGCATTTAGTTTTTGATCTGCAGGTTGTGGTCTTCATTCGGACCTTCATTCAATCACGTGTTCACACTGAAGATGCCCAGCCGCATTCGAATCGTAGTTCATCCCTCCATTCACACCCGCGGAATCGTTGGTTGAGATATTTCGGGGCATTAAAGACAAAAAAGTTGATGTGGGTTCTATTGGGGACGTGTCCCTCATGGTTTGTGAGCCTCCATTCTAGAAGATCTGCTCTCCTTTCTTCTTAGCTTGACATCGCATCCTCTTCCCACGTCAAAGATAACCAACGCACAGCTACCCGCATGAAGTAAACCGACATCCGTGGACTCAGGCAGACGGCTTGTGCGCTGTCGTAAACCGTCCTGCAGTTGTTTTGTGGCCATTAAGATCTCTACTTTTAGAGGGGTCAACCACTTAAAGGGTCGACCTCCTCTCTTATTGTAAAAACTTATATAAAGACGTCTCCTATGGAGAAACGTAGCACATATACAATAGTAGTAATTTTTATACATAGAAACGCTGTGTAATCTTCTTCAGTTAATGGAAGTTCCTAATTTTAGTTGTTGATGAATAATTTGCGTTATCTTCAATCCCTGATTGCTAAGAAGGGCCCCTCCACAACCAAAGGTTTTGTATATATTTTGTAATTTCTTTTCTCCAAGTAAATAGTTTATTTTTCAGTATATGTATTTAATCTAGTTTCCTATAGACATTGTTTTATTTCCTGTAATTTATATCTTGCTGCTGATTTAATTTACATTCTTTGAAGTTAATGTGACCGTTCATGCCTAATTCTTCTTAGTTTGTTTTCAGTCTTTTCATTTGCAATTAGGTATAGGTAACTAGTTAATGTTTCAGATTTTAGTGTGTAGTTAAAATTAGTTCTGCTATTTTTTCGTGTAGCTGTAGATTAGCTTTATTCACATCTCAGTCTTGTTTTATTATGCCATATAAATAGTTATTTTCTTTAGATAATGATTAGTATAGGTTGCTTCTTGTCATTCCAACTTTAGACAGTCTATTTATTGATTTTCTTGCACTGCAGGTTCATATGCATCAACCAGCTGGCGTTAAGATCATCTAGTTTGCCTCTTTCCTTAGTTTCTATTGTTTTCTTGTTGAAATATTGTAACTTCAAAGAATATTATATTTGTATATTATTTATTCCGGAGATGTTCCATACCTCCGATGTGATTATACTATAAATCCAGAGATGTTTATTCCTCCGAGTTGGGTGTGGTAACTAGGGTTATTAGACCCACCATGTGGGGGTCATCCCAGTCAGTTATAATGGGGTATTTAACCTAATGGTTAAATACGAGCCTACATGTACTTGTGTAAAATACATATCAGAGTAGTGTATAAATAGAGGAGGTGTGTTCCTCATTTGACTCACTCACACACTTAAGGATAATGCACTTGTGGAGGAGAGGTCTGCTATTGTGGAGGAGGAGATCATGTCTCAGGGTTTCATCTTTGTATATTGCTGGTCATCTATATTGAGGAAGCTTTGCTGGGTTTTCTACCCCATGAGGGTTTCCCAGGATAAATCTCTGTCTCTTGTGTTTATGCTGTGCTTGTTGTTTCTTCAGTGATCCTGTATATGCTATTATTGTGAAATGGAATGTAATGCTGCTATTTTCTGTCTTATCATATTGAATTTTAACATGGTATCAGAGCTAACCTGAAGGAAGACAAGGTATGGCACTAAAGACACTTGCTTTACTTACGACAATTTGAAGGTTAGGGTTTTACACAGCAAAAACCAGTCATCGTAGCACATTCGTTATAAATCCGTTTTGGAAAAGTTTTCGGATCTGAAATTATTACAGGACAAAGATCAAATCTCCAGGTACCTTGTGTCCAAAGGACAACCTCTAATTCGTTGTACTTTGTGATTTATGATTTGTACAATATAGGGTTTCTGCCTCTTCCAGATCTGAGTCAAAATCAGGTGACCTTGGGAAAAAGGTCATATCTTGGGCTAGGAAGCTCCAAATGAAATTTCGTAAAAAGTGACAGGTAGTACACAGTCTGTACTATCTCAGAAAACGTTTTCAGAGGCCGAAGTTGAACCAATGACACGTGGCACTCCGTACAAGTTCTCTCTCCTGTATTATCCCATAAACAGGTCATGTTGCGACACTTGTTATAACTCTCTCTCAGAGAGTCCAATTGATGTCAGACCTGTCAGGATGGAAATATAACAGGCCGAGCTACCTCAAGAAAGTTTTTCAGAGGCCGAAGTTCAAACAGTGACACGTGGCATACCGTACAAGTTCTCTCTTCTGTTTTATCCCAAAACAGGTCACGTTGCGACATTTGACATAACTCTCTCTCAGAGAATCCAATTGAGGTCAGACCTGTCAGGATGGAAAGATAACAGGTCAGGCTATCTCAGAGAATGTTTTTAGACCCTGTGGATTGAAAAGTTTGGAGTTACACCAGAAACAATCAGGTACATATTTCTGTCAAAACAGAATTATTTTTTAGTACCTTCATTCATGGCTTCCGGAATTTAGGGCTTTGAAGAATGTTGGAATTTTTGTAAACGGAGACCACGGCTGAATGCTACTCATCAAAATAGAAATTTAGAGACCAAGATCAGATTTTTTGATTGGGAAGAAGAGTGGTATTCATCAAACCCCAGTTCAGGGTCACGTCCAGTGAATCCGGAAGTTTCAAAGGCAAAATTGAGGAGTGAAACTTTGCAGTTTTCAAATTCTAAATATATCAGTTTGATCAGCTCATAAAGGCGCATATTTATATCCTTTCGGAAGTTTGAAATTCAAAGTTTGAATTTTTGGGGTTTCTCTGACAAACCCATATCCAGCTCCAGGTCTAGTTCTTGCAAATCAAGTGGATAGGGTTAATCCTAGAAGAAGACGGATTGGTCACCTGCATAAGTGAAGGAGTTCCTGTTTCAGAGGGAGATGAGGCTAAGGCTTTACATAAGGAGATTACAAGCGATCTTGACAGGTATGACTCATCGAGGTATGTTTTGAGATTTGTTCATGATTAAGTTTATGGTATGTTTGTCTTCATGTTATTACGGTTAGTACAATCTTGATTTTAGATTTTTTGTATCACCTTAACAAAATTATGAATGCATGATAGAAGATATTCATTGGTTAGGGTGTTGACAGTTATGATTGTACTAATGCATTATGATGTTGTGTGAGGTTGATGTTGTCTGCTAACAAGATACAGGTACATCACAAAAGACAAATCAGGTTCCATGACCATGAAAACATGAAGACAAAGACTCATCCATAATCTTTGTTCTACTTACGAGGTATGTATGACTTTGTTATATTATGCTTAACCTATGAGACATGCAGGTTCTAGCTCAGGATCTCTAAATCATTGAAGAGATTGTTTAGGTATGTTGTACATAACCAAGTAGGTATACTAATCCAGGTATGTTTCCCATGAATCTTACCTTAGGATCCCTTATATAAGTATACTTGGAATGATTGGTTATGCTTATTCATAAAGTTAGTAATCAAGGGATTATGCATATTATATCTTTTATCTTGATTGATGATATGCATGAGTAAAAGAAGACTTCCCTGAAATCTTGAATACTAATGTTTATTAACTATAATCATGACTATACATTTTTCAAGATTATTTAGTACTATAATGTTTTGATAGCATTTAGAATATACTAATGAGTGTATGTTTGTGTATGAGATCATGAGGATGACTCTTGAGCATGCACAGTGGTACAGATTGAATAGAAGTTCAAAAGACATACAGAAGATCAAGCGGGAGGCAGCCACACAAACATAAAAGATAAGTATTTGAGTTGCTATTTGAAATAGTAATGATATTGCCTGTAATAGGTTGTATGCATATTTGTATTCCTAGAATATATAATGTTGAGTGTAAACATTCATAGAGCATTGAACAGTATACAACTAATGTGCATATGTTTGGTAAGTTGGACAAACATTCCATTGTTGCTTGTCTAGAATGAAACCTCTTTGCTGACATGCTGAGAGTTGTGCACACTCTCGATAGTATGTTCTGGTAGAGATGGAAGGCATCTAGATAGCCACTGTATGCATACAGGATATGGGAAAGTGTTGTGCCAAAGTATTGGTCAAAATAGTTGCATCACTATGTAAATGATATCTGTATGCATAATAGGTTATCATGTCAATATGATTTGATGATTATGAAGTATTACTAATCATGTACTTAATTTTGATTTGTAGGAAAGGTCATGAAGAATGATGGACACCGTACAAGTGGTGGATGTTCAAACAAGAAGATTTACAAATCAAACAAAATATAGAAGGCTCATGGCTAGAAGATTCTCTTAGAAAGGGGAAGAGAATCACGACGAGATGTTTGCTCCAAGTATGGTGTAATTGAAGAAGAAGTGTGAATCAGGTTCTGCACAGGTCCCAGGATCGATAATAAATTGATAAGCTTAATGATCACCATGGGTGATGTGGATCTCAACCTTTGCTACAAGGTTGAATATGATTTCTATACACATATGACATGGATGCAAGAAGGAACTCACCACAGAGTTCGAATGATATTGAGGCTCATATTAGTAGACCCATCTAACGAGAGATGGCACAGATAGATATGCAGAAGATCATTCAATGCAGAAATGAAAATGAAAGATCTCAAATTGATGCTTTACTTCCTAGGTCTGGAAGTATGGCAAGGCTCAGAAGGAATATTTCTCAACCAAGGAAAGTATGATGAGAAATATGACTTGAGGTGTTGGAATGGCCACTCTTATGGATTCCAACTTGAAGCTGTTAGGGGATAAATCATCAGAGTTAGTGGATATAACTCTGTACAGTCAAATTATTGGGTCATTGATGTATCTAACATATACTAGATTAGATATATGCTTTGTTGTGAATACCTTGAGTCAGTATCTAGTGGAAACTAGATGTTTTCACCTGATAGTTGCAAAGCATGTGATGAGGCACCTAAAGGATACGATAGACTTTGATCTGTGCTATCTTGGAGATCATGACTTCAGATGGCTACTCAGATGCTGATTGGGCAGAAAGTGTATCAGACAAGAAGAACACATCAAGAGGATGTTATTGTCTGGGATTAGCCATGATCTCGTGGTTTAGCTGGAACCAATCTAGTGTGGCTCTCAGCACAAGCAGAATATATGGCTGTTTGCTCTGCTAGTTGTGAAGAAGTTTGGCTTCAGGATTGTTTGACTTAGAGATAGAACCAACTGTGATCCTATGTGACAAATAGAGTTGTATCAAGATGACATAAAATCCAGTGTTTCATGATAAGTCAAAGATCATAGGGATCTAACAAGATATGACACAGAAAGGAACTATAAAGTTTGAATTCGTAACAGGTTACCGATGTACTAACCAAACCTCTACCTCAAGTGAAGAAGTTACCAACATACTAACCAAGCCTCTGTCTCGAGTGAAATTTGAATACTTTCGAGACAAGCTTGGTGTAGCTCAAAAGGACCCTCCTCGAAAGGGGGAGTAGTATAGTCACTGATGATGAGATTGCCTCATCGAACAACAAGGTCGATGATGAGGTAACCTGTTCTCTACACCTAGATACTTAGAAATATTTAGATTTAGGACTCGTATACTTAGAATACTTAGTTTTACTTATACATGATTTTGATGTTATATGTATTAGTAAGAATACATGCTTTTGATGATAAGATGTATTGGTAAGAATACATACTTTTGATGATACATGTATTGATTAATGTACTTGTATGGTTGAGGATACTTGTACTTGTATTGATGAGAATACATGTGAGGATTGGATCATCCCTGGACTTTCAGTCCTAAAGAGAGCCGTAGACGTGAGGTCTCCGAGAATGAAGTCCTTAGTGGACAGTTGAGGGGATTGGATCATCCCTGGACTTTCAGTCCTAAAGAGAGCCGTAGACGTGAGGTCTCCGAGAATGAAGTCCTTAGTGGACAGTTCAGGGGATTGGATCATCCCTGGACTTTCAGTCCTAAAGAGAGCCGTAGACGTGAGGTCTCCGAGAATGAAGTCCTTAGTGGACAGTTGAGGGGATTGGATCATCCCTGGACTTTCAGTCCTAAAGAGAGCCGTAGACGTGAGGTCTCCGAGAATGAAGTCCTTAGTGGACAGTTGAGGGGATTGGATCATCCCTGGACTTTTAGTCCTAAAGCGAGCCGTAGACGTGAGGTCTCCGAGAATGAAGTCCTTAGCGGACAGTTGAGGGGATTGGATCATCCCTCGACTTTCAGTCCTAAAGAGAGCCGTAGACGTGAGGTCTCTGAGAATGAAGTCCTTAGTGGACAGTTGAGGGGATTGGATCATCCCTGGACTTTCAGTCCTAAAGAGAGCCGTAGACGTGAGGTCTTCGAGAAGTGGGGATTGTATCATCCCTGGACTTAGGTCCTTGAATTGATCCGTAGATGTGAGGTCTCTGAGAAGTGGGGATTGTATCATCCCTCGACTTAGGTCCCTGAATTGATCCGTAGATGTGAGGTCTCCGAGAAGTGGGGATTGTATCATCCCCGGACTATGGTCCCTGAATTGATCCGTAGACGTATGGTCTCCGAGAAGTGGGGATTGTATCATCCCTGGACTTAGGTCCCTGAATTGATCCGTAGACGTGAGGTCTCCGAGAAGTGGGGATTGTATCATCCCCGGACTGCGGTCCCTGAATTGATCCGTAGACATGAGGTCTCCGAGAAGTGGGGATTGTATCATCCCCGGACTGCGGTCCCTGAATTGATCCGTAGACGTGAGGTCTCCGAGAAGTGGGGATTGTATCATCCCCGGACTTAGGTCCCTGAATTGATCCGTAGACGTGAGGTCTCCGAGAAGTGGGGATTGTATCATCCCCGGACTGCGGTCCCTGAATTGATCCGTAGACGTATGGTCTCCGAGAAGTGGGGATTATATCATCCCCGGACTTCGCTCCCTGAATTGATCCGTAGACGTATGGTCTCCGAGAAAGTGATTTTTTGATGTGGTTACTTGTATCGGTAGGATACTTGTATTGATGATGTGGTTACTTGTATCGGTAGGATAATTGTATTGATGATGTGGTTACTTGTATCGGTATGATACTTGTATTGATGATGTGGTTACTTGTATCGGTAGGATACTTGTATTGATGATGTGGTTACTTGTATCGGTAGGATACTTGTATTGATGATATGGTTACTTGTATCAGTGTGGATACTTGTATTGATGATATGTACTCTTGTATTGGCATGAATACGTGTACTAATGATGTGGATACTTGTATTGTTATGGATACCTGTATCGATGACGATGCCGATGATCGTGTGATGACGATGCTGATGATCACGATGCTGATGATCGTGTGATGACGATGCTGATGATCGTGTGATGACGATGCTGATGATCATGAGATGACGATGCTGATGATCATGTGATGACGATGCTGATGATCGTGTGATGACGATGTTGATGATCGTGAGATGACGATGCTGATGATCGTGTGATGACAATGCTGATGATCATGAGATGACGATGCTGATGATGGTGTGATGACGATGCTGATGATCGTGTGATGACGATGATGATGATCATGTGATGACGATGCTAATGATCGTGAGATGACGATACTGATGATCGTGAGGATCCAGATGTTGATGTTGTTGTAGTTGTTCGAGTGCTGCAGAAGATAAAGACTCAGTACTGAAGATGTTGATGTTCCAGTATTGAAGATGTTCTAGTAACTACTTGAGTTACTGATGATGTTGAGAAAGCTTCCAATGATTTATAGATGTATCATGTATGATGTTGATGACTCCTTGCTCGTGCAGATACTGTTATAATATCCTTCTCGTTAAGGGGGAGTGTTGAAATATTGTAACTTCAAAGAATATTATATTTGTATATTATTTATTCCGGAGATGTTCCATACCTCCGATGTGATTATACTATAAATCCGGAGATGTTTATTCCTCCGAGTTGGGTGTGGTAACTAGTGTTATTAGACCCACCATGTGGGGGTCGTCCCAGTCAGTTATAATGGGGTATTTAACCTAATGGTTAAATACGAGCCTACATGTACTTGTGTAAAATACATATCAGAGTAGTGTATAAATAGAGGAGGTGTGTTCCTCATTTGACTCACTCACACACTTAAGGATAATGCACTTGTGGAGGAGAGGTCTGCTATTGTGGAGGAGGAGATCATGTCTCAGGGTTTCATCTTTGTATATTGCTGGTCATCTATATTGAGGAAGCTTTGCTGGGTTTTCTACCCCATGAGGGTTTCCCAGGATAAATCTCTGTCTCTTGTGTTTATGCTGTGCTTGTTGTTTCTTCAGTGATCCTGTATATGCTATTATTGTGAAATGGAATGTAATGCTGCTATTTTCTGTCTTATCATATTGAATTTTAACATTTCTGCCATCTGGACTGTCATTTGGACTGTCATTCAAACTATCATCATGATTTTCATATGGACTTTAATATTTTCTGCATTGTTTCTTATGCTTATTTAGAATTCCATTTCTTAGTTTTTTGAACTGTGATATTTCTTATAACTAATTAGCATTCATATATGTAATTAAGACCTTATACTGCACTACATAGAGTTTCAATTAAGTTTCATATCCATTCTTAGTTCTCGTCCAATTTTCTTAACTTTGCTTTAGTTGCTTCTCAAATTATGTCTTTTATGTCTGATTTATTAATATTTTACTGTTCTAGAATTTATCAATTTCATTCTTAGTTTAGTTTATTTCATGATTGTTAAGATTGATTTCAGATTGAACTCAGTAATTCCATTCTGTAAAGTACATTAGTTTTGATAGTTTCTTAGTTCAAGTATAGGATTTTCTTCTCTCATTCATGTAGTTAATAAAGATGTTCATAGAATAGGATCTCATTGAGAAATAAAATATCTTTATGATGTTTTCTACTTGCTTCTAAATCAAATTCATTTTCAAGTAAATATCTTTATTAAGTTTTCTACTTGCTTCTAGATTACATTTGTTCCATGTCATTTGCTTATGGATAGAGAATAGATTCCAATGTTTAAAGTTAGTTGTAATTGGACACTCTTTAGTTTGCATCTCTTTGTAGAAATTAAACTAGATTTGCTTCCATTTTGTTCTCTTGTCACATTCGAAAGCCATTTTGGTACATTCTTTCCGGTTCCTATTACATTTGATACATTTTCTCAGAATCCCCAAGGAGAATGGAATTAGGTAGTTTAGTTTAGTTTTGAATGTTTGTTGAATGCGTGAATATTTAACTATTGAATTTATAAGTAGTTTCTAATTTTGCTTTAAGTTAATATAGTTTATTGTTTCCATAGTTAGTTGTCAATCGAATCATTTCATAGATAGGTTTCTAAACTCATTTATAGTTGTTTTCTAATTCCTAGACTAGAGTTTGAATCATTAATCAATGGTTTCCAATTTCATAAAAATAGTTCTGCTTTTGATCAAGTCTTGTTCCTAGAATAATATTTGTTGTTTTTATCTTTTCAGTTATGGTTCATAGAATAGAGTAGTATAGATTGATACTATTCTGATCTATTGATTTAGTTAGGCTTAATGTGTTTCGTAGTTGTATTTTTGAAGTTCGACTCAGTTTTTCATTTTGAAAGATCTTTTGATCTTTCCATTATTAAACATTTCTAAGGTTGGCCGAGCCAATATCTTAGGTACCATTCTACCTTAGCATATATTGTTCCACAACTCTAAGATTACCAACCCCGGTCGATAATTAAATATTTGGTGATTCCTTAAGATAGTAAATACACCCAACATTAGTGAAATGTTTTTTTTTAAGGGATTGGATCCCTCGTCATTCTCTTATGCGTGACCTAGCTGATGCATGGGTGTGTTTGGAATTGACTGTTACGGGATTTGATCCCTTCTCTATGCTGGAAGCGTGACCTTTTAAAATGTATGTGTTTATGTAAACAATAGGACTCGATCCCTGATCTACGTTGGGCATAGATATTAACTGAATGTGTGTGAATACAAAGGGTTTTGACCCCTTATTAGCATTGGGTGTGAACTTGACTATGTGTTTATGAAGATAGAGAGATTAGATGGGGTTTAATTCCGGATCCGCGCTAAAGCGTGACCCTGTTTCTGGTGGTAGCTTGAGTTGTTATGCTCTCATTATGTATTATGCATGTTATGACATAATTCTTTATAAATCTCAATACACAGAATGTGGGAGAAATGCATATACTATGAGTAATAAAGTTTATATGACTTTCATATTTGTTTAATGTTGATGTTTCATAATTGATGGAGGATGTTTGGTTTTAATGTTTCAATGCTCTGTTATTAATATATATTAATAACCCTATTAGAGTTTAGGAATTTTGTTTTGGAATCCTATATCTGGGATTCTCTCTCTATGTGTGGGCGATAATAGGAGTTTTCTCCTTGAATAACATATTATAAGATATTTAACCACTAATTTGGAACTTTAAGGGTGACCCCATGATCATTGCTAATTACTTCTGCCAATGGTTTATTTATAGCAACCTGTAATTAAACTTTCATGATAAATAATTAGAAAGGCACTATTCCTAGCAATATTTAATTCAAAATGGAATACATATACTGAGTTCAACACATCTATATTTAATACTAGATTCTTGCATAAACAAAAGGAAATAGTTCATATCTATAAAATAGTGATTCCTGAATAAATGATAACAAAATATGAAGATACTTATCATTCCTTTAGTGCTAGCCGACTGAAAACTTGAGTGCAACATTCCTCCCTTCCAACTGGTCTCTATGAGACGTAGTTTTTCTTGTCGAGAGACCACCCCCCAGTTGGGAATGAATCCACTAGGGTACGAGAGCAGTACTCCGTTTTTCTCAATTCAATATTAATCATATTTTCCATTCCCTTCTTCTCCCTCGAAGAATAAGAAAAACCGCCCTTTACCAACACCATAGTGCCCTCTTTATAGTCAAATTTATGTTTGGACTATCAAGATAAGTTCTTGTTTGAACTTAACTTATCTAACTTTAGTTAATTTTAACTCATCAATATATTTAGTTAATCTTTAGTTAATGAGTTAAGTGATCTTTAACTTAGCTAAATTTAATTACCTTTATTTAACCTTAGTTAACTTTATCTAATTAACTTTAAGATAAATAACTTATCTTATTTGCAACTCCGACAATTTATTTTTTAAGCTTTATATTTAGTTAATTGGATATTAATAGTTAAGAGTTTTCCATACACACCTATGCATTAAATACTAGTTAACCTTTTCTTCTTTTGTAGGTAAGCCTTTATAGTTTTTTAAAGTATTTACTTTTTATCAAGGACAAGTAGTCTTTCTTTAATCTTACTCACTCTATTTATCTTATTTGTAATAATCATTTAAATTTTTATCTATAAATACCAATATGTTTTCTTAGTAATAATAATTCATTTTATCTTTATTGCTAATTTAGAATTAGGAAAATATTACTCCTTTTCCACTTAGGAAGTTTAACCAAATCTTTTGTCGAGGCCAAGATACAAATGTTTTTAGGTTAACCTCTAATTTTTACTTAATGGTACTTAATATGGATTAGCTCCATGCTAATAATTAGGTTAGGGTAAATTATTACTACCTTCGAGCGATTAGAAGTTTCTTCGATGTCCTTATCTAAGACTAAATATTAACATTTTTTTAAACTTAAGTGTTTTCTTAGTGAACATCACCATTCACTTCAAGTGCTCAAGACACTAGGATGACCACTATCATCAAAACTAATGGCCATCAAGCCATTCACCCTCTTCCCCTAGTGGATTCCATGTCCCAATCGTTTAGTTGTGTCTCCTAAGTCTACAAATTCCATGAGCTCTTTTCCATTGGTGGGTACACATTTGTACTTTGTGTTGCAGAACCCTAAGGGAGAAAGAGGGATATTACAATAGCCATTCAACACTAGAGATCTTTTTCACTTGGTCCTACTACATAGCATAAAAGAAAATTATATATTGTTTATACTCATTCAATCTTTCTGTAGGTGGGATGGACGTCATTCTTCAACATGCTTTGTGGGTACAACACCACAATTTCCATAGAGTTTGACCACCAATTTAAAATAATATATTACTACAGTATGGGGATTAATTGTGGAGGTCATTGAAGAATCAATTTATATAGTAACATGCCCAAGAATATTAAACATCACATACCACTTTATGTGTTTAGATCCTTGTAGGCTATGGGATGCCTAAGGGATTAGTCATCCCACTTAGTGTATGGGGGTTCTTGTTCACACTTGAACCAGTAGTTAGTTAGCTAGATATAATATTAAATAAATGAGCCTTATCAATGAGCTCAGTGAAATGTAATGCTATATAAAGGCCTTGCAAACCTTCTTCTAATGCAAGTTAGATTTTGTATTCTTCTCATTATTATGTTATTGAGTTAGATTATTCCTTTCTGAGTGAAAGTTCACTTATTGAGTTTTTATTAAAAAATGAGGCTCCTCTTTGAGCTTCATCTTTTATTCGAACGAATTGGGTTTTTAGCTTAAAAGGTGAGGCTCCTCTTTGAGCCTCACATCTTATTCGAATGAATTGGTATCAAAGCTTCGATTCTCTGAAACTTGGTCAAATTTGCTTTAATTTGTTTTTTCATATCCCTTTTTCCATTTCTTACTAGTGGTTTATTTTTATTTTTCAGGTTCTTTTTCAGTAGCCATTCCGCTCCATCAACCATCCCCGCGCTTCTCCATGCCTTACAGCGGAGTTCCACATCTCCTCTCTCTCAACCCTAGCCTAGCGGCTACCTAATCCCCTCGTTGTCATCTTGCCCCTTTCTCACATTGGCTGCTTCTCCAAGAAGCACTAGATCTGCAATACAAGCTACCGCTTCTCCAAGCAACTCCAGATCTGGAATCCAACATTCAGCCCCAATCTACAAAGCAATGTTTTCCTTTCTATTTTGTTGCCTTAGAGCTAATCCTACCCAACATTCTGATGCAACTCCATCTCCCTCAAATCCCCCTCGCTTCCTCTCTCACATCCGTAACTTTCACGACATCCACCTAATGCCCAGATTTCCCTCCTCGGCCCCACCCCTTCTTCATTGTTTTGTTTGAGCGATATTTTCTGTAGCTGCAGGTTCTTTTCCACATGCCCCAACAAATCCATCCAAACCAGTTTTTTCCAAAACACCCATTCTTCCCCTCTGTCTTCCCTCGATTCCTCACTCATTTTTGCAGGTTCTTTTCCACATGTCACAACAAATCCATCCAAACCAGTTTTTTCCAAAACACGTATTCCTCCCCTCTGTCTTCCCTCGATTCCTCACTCATTTTTATCCTATAAACATCCATATGCTCTCAAAACGCTAGACACTAGCACACACACAAAAATTATAGCCGACCTCTTGCAATTTTCCTTAACACATAAAAATAAAAAATAAAAATAAAAACCCTCATACCCATCTCCTCGCCACACCTCGCCTATCTTCCCCAATCCGCCTAGATGTGCCATTGCTGTCGGCTGCAAAATGGTTACTCTGCATTTTCTCTGGATGCCGCTTCCATTCTCTCCACAAAAACCCTAAAAAATGGTTGATTATTACGCCGTAAGGCGTTTTATTTCAAGTTTGGGGGTTGGGGCAGAGGTGGATGATTTTTCATTTTAAAAAAAATGAATGGCCAGATTTAAAGAATGGCGGAATATTCTTCGTCTCGTGCATGAATAAACGATTGAGATTTATTGAATTAACTAAGGTGCATGTTTAATTTGAAGAGTCACCACTAATTAATAAAAAAATAGAATTATTTTAAATGGCACGGTGGTGTAAGCGCACACAGTCTTGGCTGGAACGTGGCAGAAACTGTTACTGTAACGTGGCTAGAAGGCTGAAATATCAGGAACTGGAACATTACTCCACCGCAACGTGGCTGGAATTAAAGAATCGGTTTGTTTTTCTTTTTCTACTACTGTAGCATTCATCCTGGTGATGGCCTTCTTGGTGGGAACTTATGGCTTATATTCGCAAGTGATCGCCTTCCTGGTGATCGCCTTCCATGCTCCTGAACATTCCCGTTTTTTCTTTACAGTCCTGCCATGTTTTGCATGCTCCTGAACATTCCCGTTTCTTCTTTACACTCCTTCACGACACTATTTTCCTATTCGAATAGGGATAGAAGGGGGCAATGGCCACCCACCGCTTTGTCCCAAACAGCTCAGCCAGCTTTGCTCTCAGAACGAACCATGGTGTTGAATCGTGAAGTTCATAAAGCCTTATTAGATCACTCGTCGGCGGCCTTCATTTCTCCTCCAATCGAGTTAGATCGAAAAGAATTTTTTTGTTAACAAAAAATTGAAAAGAAAAGGAGAAAGGGCGCTCAAAGCCATCATGCCACTAAGGAAAATAATTCTGATCAGAATGAAGATTCTGCCTCCACTAGCAGATCTACGACCTGCTTGCTACATATGGAAAAGACCTGCGATATCAATTACTTCAAAAATATGCCAGAGTCTAATGACCAAACGGGATTTTAAGGAGCCCGGTGAATGTTTGAATGAAAGCCTTTTTCATGTTGAGTTGATTGACGGCTGGTCTCTTGCCTGCGGAGTGACTGAAGAATTAAGAAGTTTGGAGATGCAGTGAAAGAGGGTATCATAAAGGATACCTGCATCATAGGGGCTTGGGGTTGAACCGGTTGAAGTTGGGGCAATTCAAGGCGATTCTTTCGAGTTTTCACCATTAATGCCTTCAATATTGGCATGCATAATGGCGACACCTTATCTGTTGTGCGGCTATTGTGGGATCTTGGTTCTTCCAGGTATGTACATTGTGATGGATTCCTCTCAGCCTCTTCTCAGTTAAATGATAAAAGAAGACACAATGCATCTAGCATTCGATTGAATCTTCCATGTGGAATCCGTTGATAGGTTTTATTTAAATGTTCTGTGTAGAGAACTGGGTTTTAGCCTTTATAAGGGTTAGTAAAGGCTACAAGTGTTCCAGATTTCATTAAGCGGATGATTAGTAAATATAACAAATGCTTGCTGGTACGTATGAAGCTTTCATTCTTATTTTACCGGCTACATTTTAACCTAATTTCTTGATCACTATAAATTTTGGGGTATTGCAGACCCTCTACAAAAATCGGGCAAGAAACTTTCTTGTTACAATATGCCTTTACTGATTTGCTTTGCTCGCCTTCACTGCTCCAAGCTAATCTAAGCTAAAAACTATATCATCCCGCCCAAATTTGTTCGCAAGCAACAACAACAAAGCCATTCCACTCTCTATCAACATAAATTATATCATCGGCCCAAAGACAGCAATAGAAAAAGCAACAGAAACTACATCATGCCGGCCAAATTAGACATCAAAGTCGCCATAAAAAATTAATTTAATATTGACTCAATCATCTCAACATATCAAAAACCTGGCTAACATATCAATCCATAGATCAGAACTCAATGGCCATGTCATTTTGATCTACAAATGATTCTAATATTTTGGTATTTCATTCTTTTCTACAAAGCTTGCCTCCAACCAATCCCAATAGCGAGTATCTGCAACATGCTTAGTGCTAGAGAGTATATTGGTACATAAAAAATCGCTCCACTTGGTATTGCGTTGATGTGCAGATTGTCCTTGCTACAAATCTCAAGGTGCACACAACAAAGAACTACATATAATATGCTGGAAGCTTATCGTGTCATTTATTCAAGCATTTCTGCAACTTTTACATTGTCTATCTTTTTCCACTTTCTCATTTACTTTCTACCCATGCATCTACATTTGAAAGAATATGCTTCTACAGAGAAATAGAAATACAGTTTATGCAAACAATGTCGGTGCACACTATGGTAAGAATCATTCTTCATCTTTATTGAATTATTATGCTTTTGCTCATTGTATATATACTATTAACTCTTTGCTCCTTGCAACAACAAAAGCAGAAGATGATAGTGGCATGTTCCAAGCTTTGCTGCCTAATGATGTAAGCTATCTTGTAACCCGTTTTTCTTTTTCCTGTCACTTTTTTTATTCTCTATAATAAATGCCTAAAAAAACTATGCACAATTTCTCAGGCTATAGCTATTTCAAGCTTGTGCATCATTTTAAGGACTTTGGCTATCAACCATTCTTCTATGCCCTATGGGAATTTACATTGGATAGCAAGCACTGATCTTCTATTCCCTGTAGTCATTTCTACAACACTGGAAACCATTCTTCTATTCCCTGCATGCATCTACATTCGTTGATACACATTCTTCTATGCCCTACGGGCATTTCTATAAGCCTGACACAAATCACTGGCGGGCGTTTACATTGGCTGGTGGGATTTTTTCTATATCCTCCGTGCATTGTTCTCTTCATCCTTTGTCTATTTTGTCCTTTTTTTAGTTCAGTAGCCAAACAATCTAGATATCTCATACAATATTCCTGCCTTATAGTCAATTTGATAGTACAAATGTTTTCCTTTCTTCGCCATTGACATAGAGATTTCACATTGCCAAATTGTCTAAATAAAAAAGAGCACCTACCTTACACTGTCTTTCTCTTCTTGCATTAACAATTTCATGTAAATGCTATGAATTGTGTTACTAGAGAAACTTATTGACTAACTGTAATGTTGCCTCTTGCAGATAGACCAAACCAACATTACCAAGTACGATAGAAATTTGATCACTAGATACAATACTCAACTTCAACAATTGATAGTGCTAGAAAAGAGTGTACTCACATGCAACGTGTACCTAGATCTTCCAAAATGCATACAATTAGATTTCACTAAACCGTGTTTTCATGTTTAATGGAGCTATTGTGCAATACCAACTAAGCATGCAACCCACAGTTTTCTGGATAAGATGGTCATATTTTATATACAATAATCCTATCTTCCAAATAATTCGCCATAATTAAATCATGCCCAACAAAAAAGAAGTCTTCTTCACATGAAGGATAAATCATTTTATAACCTTTGCTGCAACAATGCACTGCTATGAACTTAAGTATGCACTTGTTCGTCAATCAATGAACAAGATTGTAAATATTGCAGTAATAAAAGTAAAAACTCAATTAAGATTTGTATGGCATGGATAACAATCTCCATTTCAATACATATCAAGAAAATTATGAAATTTAACAACCAGTATGACAATGTTTTCACTATGAAGTTTTTCCTGGAAATTTGCTCTGCCATTAATGCTTTATCAACGAGAGATTTATATAAAAGAAAGAAAACAGAGATTATCGTCATTCCATGTTATTTGGTATACACGAACAAGTACAGGTATATGGACTTGCAAATTTTAAACGAGAGGTCGAAGAGCTAAGAACCGACAAATAGTCACAGAGCTGGTTTGAACCATGTAATTAAACTTTTGTACTGCCTAGCAACTTGATTTTGGTTCATGAGATAATTGAACTAACATAATGGACACACTATATTTGTATATTATCTCCCAGCTTTGACAATGATTGTAATTAAAGGCTTTTAGCTTCTATATATTCTATAGAATATATAGAAATACAATGAATGTAATTAAAGGATTTTAGCTTCTATAAGATATGTAGATGAATATGAATAAGTCATGGACTAGACGGAGGCATATTTATTATTCATAATAGACGGGAGATGAACTGGCTTAATATTTTGCTCTGTTATTTGTTTCATGGTTTGAATGGAATCGTATTTCTTAATTTAATTTAAAAACTGTTAAAATAACAATAACTATTGGTGATGAAAAGACCTGAGAATTATTTTTGCGATTTCAACTGTGGAGAATAGCTATATGGCTTATCACGAGGGATAGGTTGGTATCCCTTCTTCCTGTTCTGTCGTTCATTGTTATGATCAGGAAGAGCTGGCTATGCTTTTCTTATTTATCTGTGATCTATCATATTCTTTTTATGTAACGACATTATTGATATGGATTTTCTAGAGGTGATTCTTTTCCGTACGAGAGCCAGGGTGTTTTGTATCTGGTTTTCGGATTTCTTACTTCATTGTCACGGTATATTCTTTGAATTAATAAATTTCTTTGATACAAACTTAGATTTCGCATGCTACAATGGATGGCATGTTATACAAAGTTAGGATTTGTCTGTTTTAGGGTTATTTTTAAATTTCTTTGACCAGAATGTGCGGTAACTTTTTGAAATCTTTCCAGGTGGGTGACCCATCTCTTGAATTCCTTTGCTTATAGTGATTATTTTGCATCTGGATGGTTGCAAGCAATCTTATTTCATTTAGGGCACTATCTACGCATGAGAAATGAATCCTAAAGCTGGACCAAATATTACAGCACTATCTACGCTTGAGAAATGATGATAATTGCCTTACCTTCAAGAAGCGAGGAAGGAGACCATAGAATCACCCAGCGTATAGGTCTAAAGATTGAGTTATTTTCAAATCTTACCATTTTCTATATCATGAAATTGTATGGGATCTAAAGATTTTAGACAAGTTTTCATTATTTATTTGGTTTATTACAAAAATTTTATTGTTTTTTTGGTTTATTTGATGCAGTTAAATATAAAATCTATGTTATAGAAAAAATAGCAAATTATGGACACTAACAATGGTGTCAATGATATATAATGACATTCATTTAAGTTTTTTTTATTTGGATTCGGATGATCATCTTCACAGTTTTAATAATTCGCAATTTTCTTTCTCAACTAAACCATAAAGGTTGTTCAACATTGGATATCAATCCCCAAAAATTGGTGTTCCACATACCAAAGAACCAAGAAATTGTAGCTAGCCTTAGCCAACTGATTAACCTGGTCAAGCCAATGATACTTTTGCCACAGAATAAAACTAAAATACTTATGCATGTTGCATTCCAAACAGCTCAGAAAGCATGTTCACACAACAACCATTAATATTATTAATTTTTATTAGTTTATAATCATTTAATCAAAATACATAAGGAATATTTTTGTAGAATTTGGGAATTAGGAAACTGCGGCATCCACTCAAAAGCATAATAAATAAAATCATTCAAATTCAACGGTCAATTAATGCACCAATTCATATTGGATTTGATGAAGAAAACCATACAAATTGTAGGGCATTAAATCTTATGTTAAAATGATTCACTATGTAAGTAACTCCTTTGTCTACAACCAATATATGGAGTTATGCTTTTACCTAATAATTATTTTTATTTAAAATACTTTTAATTTTGTATTTGAAATTTAAATTAACTAGAGCATAGTAGCTTTTTGGAGGTATAAAAATTCTCAAGTTTACATATTTTGTAATCTTATTTTAAGAGATTAATTTGGTATTTATTTATTTTTTTACATTATAATGATTATCAATTCACATAAAATTCATTTAATTAGAAGTGTTTAATAGATAAAATTCAAAAGTTTATATTTTTAATTTTTGATGAATTTACTTTAATTTATTAATTCATTTCATTAGAAGTGTTTAATAGATAAAATTCAAAAGTTTAATAGTGTTTAAATGATAAAATTCAAAAGTTCAAATTATTAATTATTGATAAATTTATTTATTTATAAGTGAAGATGGATTAAAATACCACAATTTGTTTGGTTTTTTGATATTTTGTTTTTTAAGTAAATAAAAATATTTTTTACAAGTGAGAACAATTCATCCTATCCTATTATATATATAAAGAATATGTAGTTTTTCACTTTAAAGATATATCAATATCATTAATGATATACAAGAACCTTCATAATTCTCTTCCACACATAAGTTAAGAATACCACATTTTGTATTTCAAATTTACATTAATATGAATCCACATCTAACACCCTTGAGTATGGAGCATGCCCATGAAATTTGAATTTGGATATATTTATCACTACAATTCCCCAAAATCACAACTAAACCACATCCAAGAAACTCAAAAATTAAATTATATATATATCTATATATATCTATATATATATATATATATCTATATATCTCTCTCTCTCTCTCTATATATATATATATACACACATTGATATTAAATAATCAATAGGACAATGAAATGTGTTCCATTAAAAACATACTTATAAAAGCAAACTCTAATGATATTTTTGTTCGTATATACACAAAATTAACTTCTTGTGGTCGGTGAATACCAATAAGCCACAAAGTAATTGCCACAAATATATATATATATATATATATATATATATTGATATTAAATAATCAATACGACAATGAAATGTGTTCCATTAAAAACATACTTATAAAAGCAAACTCTAATGATATTTTTGTTCATATAGACACAAAATATATACTAGCACAACCACTTAACTTCTTGTGGTCGGTGAATACCAATAAGCCACAAAGTAAGTGCCACAAATAAGTCTCATGTTACTTGTTCTCCATGCATACTTATAATTACCTGTTGTTTATCCTTTAGCTACATGTAAACCATGGTTAAATATAGGAAACCATGGTTCACCAAAGTCAAACATTGTAAACCAAAGTCAACCATTCTCAAACAACTAAAATCAACTAAAGTCAACCATGCTCTTCCATGGTCAACCATGTAGAAATAATGTCAACTAAAGTTTACCAAAAGTCAACCATGGTCAACTCAAGTTAATCGTGGTCAACCATGGTCGACCATAGTCATCCAAAATCAACCAAAAGTCAACCATGGTTAGCCATAGTCGACGGAAGTCAACCATGGTCAACCAAAAGTCAACCATGGTCAATCATGGTCAACCATTGTTAACAAAAAATAAACCAACATAAACCAAATTCAACCATGGTCAACCAAAATCCTACCAATGTCAACCATGGTGAGCTAATGTCAACCATAGTTAAGCAAAAGTCAATCATGGTCAACCAAAGTCAATCATAGTAAACCAAAGTCAACCATGGCCAACCAAAGTCAACTATGGTGAACCAAAGTCAACCATTGTTAGTCATAGTCAAACATGATCAACAAAAGTCAACCATGGTTAGTCATAGTCAAACATGATCAACCAAAGTCAACCATGATCAACTATGGTCGAACAAATAGTTAACCACATGTGCTCAACCAAAGTAAACCATGGTCAATTAAAGCGAGCCATGGTAATCCAAATACAACTAAATTCAGCTATGGTAAACCAAAGTCAAACATGTTCAACCATAGTCAATCAAATGTCAACCAAAGTCAAACATAGTTAGCCATAGCCAGTCTAAGTCAAGCATAGTTAACCAAAAGTCAATCATGTTTAAACAAAGTCAAGCATGGTCAACTGTGGTCAATCAAGGTCAACCATTGTCAACAAAAAAAACCCAAAGTAAACCAAATTCAATAATGGTTAACCAAATTCCAACCAATATCAACCATGCTCAACTATTGTGAATCATGGTTAAGCAAAAGTCAACCATAACATCAACCATGGTCAACCAAAGGAAACCATGGTCAACGAAAGTCAACCAAATTCAACCAAATTTAGTTATGGTTAACCAAAGTAAGCTATGGTCAACCATAGTCAGCAAAAATCAACCATGGTTAGCCATGGTCAACGAAAAGTCAACCATGGTCAACTAAAAGTCAACCTTAGTCAACCAAAATTCAACCAATAATCAACCATGATCAACTATAGTCAACCATGGTCAACCATAGTCATCCATAAGAAACTATAGTGAGTCATGGTTAACCATGGTTAAGCATCATCGACCATTGTCAACCATAATCAATCATGGCTAACCATGGTCAATCAAAGTCAACCATGGTCTACTTAGGTTAACCATAGTCAACCATGGTCAACCACCATTAGCCATGGTCTTCCAAAGTCAACCATGCTCAACCAAAGTCAACTACACTCAACCATAGTCTCCCATGGTCACTCGTGTTCAACCAAAGTCAGCCATGGTGTACCATGTTAAACCATGGTCAACCAAAGTCAACTATGGTCAACAATGGTCAAACATCGTCAATGATGATCAACCATAATCATGCATAGTCAAGCAAAGACAACTTAGGTAAACCATGGTAAATCATAGTGAATGATGGTCAACCAAATTCAACCATGTTGAACCAAGATCCAAATTGAACCATTATCAAACATAGTTAGCCATGGTCAACTAAGGTCAACCATGGTCAACCAAAATCATCCAATATAAAGCAGAGTCAACCATTGACAACCATGGTCAACCAGGGTTAATCATAGTCAACCATGGTCAACCATGTTCAACCACGGACAACCTAAGTCAACCAAGGTTAACCAAAGTCATCCATGGTCGACCACGGTCAACCAAAGTTAACCATTGATTAACTTTGGTAAACCATGGTTGACTTTGGTTAAGCAAATTCAAACATGGTTAATAATGGTCAACCATGCTTAACAATTGTCATCGGTGGTCAAACAAACATGATCAACCATGGTTAACCTTTATATATAATTATTATTATTATTATTAATATTAACCATATTATTTCTTATTATTTAATTTTAATTAATATTATTAATTATAATTATACTTATAATAAAAATTGTAATTATAATAATAATTATTTAATCATTATAATAAATAATAATTAAATGGTTGACTTTGCTTGACCAAAGTCACCCATAATCAACCATAGTCAATCATGGTCAACCGTGGTTAACCATGGTCAACTATGACCAATAAAAATTAACCATAGTCAAACAAAGTCAATCATAATTAACCATATTCGACCAAATTCAACAATGTTCAACCATGGTCAATCAACAATGGTCAACCATAGTCAACCATGGACAACCAATAGTCAACCATGGTCAACCAATATTCAACTAATAGTCAACCATGGTCAATCAATAGTTAGCCAATAGTCAACCAATGGTAAACCATAATCAATGGTCAAGCAATAATCACCCATGTTGAACCAATAGTTAACAATAGTATACTAATGTCAACCATGGTTAACAAATGTTCAACCAATGTCAACCATAGTCAACTAATGTTTTACGATGGTGACCAATGGTTAACCATTGCTTGAAATTGGTTGACCATTGGACAACCATTGGTGGACCATATTTAACTATGGTTTACATTGGTTGACATTGGTTGACCATGGTCAACTATAATATTAATATGGCATCTCAACCATGGTCAACCACCATTAGCCATGATAAAGCATGGTTAGCCGAAGTCAACCATAGTGAACCAAAGTCAATTATAGTCAACCATGTTCATCAATGTTCAACCAAAGTCAACCATCATCTACCATGTTAAACAATGGTCAACCAAAGTCAACTATGGTCAACCATGGTCAACCATAATCATCCATAATCAACCAAAGACAACTAGGAAAAAGCATGGTCAACCATGGTAAATCATAATTAACAATGGTCAACCAAATCAACTAAAGAAAACTATGTCAACCGTAGTCAACCATGGTAGAGCATTGTTAACCATTTTCATCCATAGTCAACCATGGTCAACCTAAGTCAACCATGGTCAATGAGAGTCGTGCATGGTGAACCCTTGTTAACCATGGTCATCCAAAGTCACCCATGGTCAGCGATATTCAACTATGGTCAACCTTAGTCACCTATGGTCAACCATGTTCAACCAAATGCAACCATGGTCAACCATGTTAAACAATGGTCAGCCAAAGTCAACTATGGTTGACCATCGTCAATCATGGTCAACCAAAATCATCCAGTATCAAGCAGATTGAACCATTCAAAACCATGGTAAACCTAAATGAACCATGTTCAACCATAGACAACCAAAGTCAGCCATGGTAAACCAGAGTTAGCCTTAGTTTACCATGGTAAACCATGGTTGACTTTGGTCAAGCAAAGTCAAACATATTTAGCAATGGTCAACCATAGTCACTGATGCTTAACAGTTGCCAACCAAACATGACAAACCATGGTTAACCATTATATAATTATTATTATCAACCATTTTATTTATTATTATTTAATTATACTTAATATTTTCTTTATTTATATTTTTTCTTATAAAATATATTTTGAATTTTTATAATAACAATTATTATCATAACAATAATTTATTATAATATTTATTATTATTATTTAAATATGGTCAACCATGTTCAACGAAAGGCAACCATGTTCAACCATGTCAAACAATGATCAACCAAAGTCAATTATGATTGACCATCGTCAATCATGGTAAACCAAAATCATCCAGTATCAAGCAAATTCAACCATTCAAAACCATGGTAAACCTAAATGAACCATGTTCAATCATGGACAACCAAAGTCAACCACAGTAAACCATAGTCAACCATGGTTGACCATGGTAAACCATGATTGTTTTTAGTCAAGCAAAGTCAAACATGCTTAACAATGGTCAACCAACCATGGTCAACCATAGTCAGCCATGCTTAACAGTTGCCAACCAAACATGACAAACCATGGTTAACCATTATATTATTATTATTATCAACCATTTTATTTATTATTATTTAATTATACCTAATATTTTAATTATTTATATTTTCTGTTATAAAATATATTTTTATTTTTTATAGTAACAATTATTATAATAATAATTATTTATTAGGTTGAAAATAATAATTATTTATTATAATATTTATTATTATTATTTATTATAATAATAACAATTATTTATTATAATAATTATTAATATTATCATAATTATTTATTATAATAATAGTAATAATAATAATTATTATTATTATTATCATAATGATTTATTATAATAATAAAAATTATTAGCAATCCTTACTATTATTTTTTAAATTTTTTATTTTTATAAAACAATTTTTATAATAATAAATTGACAATTCTTCTACACACGTCGACCCTAAACTAGCAAGCCATATTAATATTAATAATATGGCTTATATACAGAGATCGGCATATATAAGTCATATTATTAATATTAATATGGCTTACTAGTTTCTACCTCATCTCATCTCACAACACTCCACTACCGGCTTTTCTTTATTTTAATTATTTATTTTCTTTTTTCCTATCGCCTCTCCCGCACTCTTTTCATTTTTTTCCCTACCTAATTTCTCTCTTGCCTCCCATGCCTTCCAACCCTCATCTTTTCATGGCGCCGCCCTTCACTCTCTATCAGATCTCACAAACTGTGTATTCTTCCCTACTATGATCGATCAATTCTCTTAGCAGTCAATGGTCGCTTCAATATTGCTCCTCTTTTGTATGCAGTTCTCATTTCATTTTTTCACTCTCTCGCACAGTCTTTAGCAGTAACACTTTTTTCTTTATTTTCAGCAATTGTTATCAGTTTTTCAACATTCGATCTCATTCTCGGGTTCAGTTCTAATTTCCCATATCCTTAGTTGTTCCCTAATTCTCACTAGTGAATCAACATACTCTGATTAAATTAGAGTAACTATATTTTCCGGTTTATTCCACTCACACATGCAACTCAGAAGTAGTTTAGTTCAACTCAGAGAAAACTTCCACACAACCATCCTAGCAATATCAGTTTTCATTTTTCGATATCCAGCAACATTATCAATCTCAACATTAGCATCAGTTTATTTATTAGTTTCATAGGTGTGCTTGGGGTGAATCCACCCTCCATGTCTCTCTATCAAGCAGTATGCTCGGGTTTTCCAAACAGTACTTGTGATTTGGCTCTCCATCCTCAGAGATGCGGTAGGCGTGGCTCCACCCTCCATGTCTCCATGGGCTATGTTGACAGCTCAGTTATGAGCTTTGAAGTTAAGCGGCATTAAGATTGGGTTCCTTTTGGAGCCGTGCCCTCCCTCCCCCAGTCTATGTAGACACCTGCTCAATTTAGCAACACCTCACAACAGCATCAGGAAAAGGGTTCATTTGGAGATGTTCCCTCCCACCCGGGTTTATCTAGGGATATTCTCAGTTCAACACTCCTCACAGCAGCATCCGGATCGGGTTCCCTTGGAGACGTTCTGTCCCACCCTAGTCTATGTAGGCACTTGCTCAATTCAACTACTCTTCAGAGTAGCCCTACCCTAGTCTATGTAGGCCCCTACTTAATTTAGAAAAATATTCATGAAAGCATTCGGATAGGGTCTTTCATTCGGATAGGGTTCATTTGGAGACCTGCCCTCCCACCCGAGTTTATGTAGGCACCTACACAGTTCAACCAATATTCATCACTCAGTTTGACAGCTCTTCACAACAACATCCAGACTGAGTTCATTTAGATATGTGCCCCCCACCCCGGTCTATGTAGGCAGCTGTTTCGACGAACACAAACACACTCTTTAGTGTATTCAACATTTTGCAGCACAATTCAACAATAGTTTTTGCAAACTTGGTTTCAGTGTCCTCAAACATCAACCGAGAGGAGGCAACCACTAGATAGTTAGCTATATATAATATTAAATAAATGAGCCTCATTAATGAGCTGGCTAGTATGTAATGCTATATAAAGGCCCAGCAAGCCTTCTTCTAATTCAAGTTAGTTTTTGCATTCTTCTCATTATTGTGTTATTGAGTTAGATTATTGTATTCCGAGTTCAAGTATTGAGTTTCTAGATTAAGAGGTGAGGCTCTTATTTAATCCTCAGGTTCGATTCAGATCAACCTCTTTTCTCACTATCATTGCAAGCTCATTAACTAGGTGGACTGCATCTTACTGTGACCTGCACATCGCTAATGAAATCGAACTTATGTATATATTTCTGTGTGGTGGCAATGGGTTGAGGGGGAACTGAAAAGTATATATGTAACAACCACAAAAACCTTGGCTCTTACCTTTGTATAAGTTGCCATCTAGCCATGATTTTGAGACCCCTTGATTCATTCAGATCGTTGGAGCCAAGGTGTCAAAACTCAACCTTCATTGTACATTTCTGAATAAGAGAATTGGACTATGAAAAGAGCAAGGATCTCAATCCTTTTGTGGCTTTTAGAGTGTGGAAAAGGGAAAAAATACATTTACATTAGAAGAGTTTTCTTTAGATGGAGGCATCCTATTAGAAAGGAATAAGCAAAAAAGAAAAGAAAATAAATTAGAAAAAATAGGAAAACTTTCCTCACATTGAAGTTTCCATACATTCATGTTACTAAAACAATTTTTTTAATATTAATTTTTATGATATGGAACCAATTATATTTAAAAGAAACTCATGTAAAAATTTAAAAAAAAAACATTAATTCCATTTTAAACATGTTGAGATATTAAATATAATCCCACGAAATTAATAAAAAAAACCTAGTCTCTTGCAAGAACTAACAATAAAGTCATAAAAATTATAGTTTATATGCCTTATTATTCCGTTTTAATATGTTCAGCTACACATACAAACATTAAACTAAAAATAAAAATAAAAGAAAAATAAAAAAACATATTAAATTAAAAACAAATATTCTAAATAGTTAAGTTGCAAACCCAATGAATGCCACATACTTCCGAGCATATATTCAAGTCGTATAGATCTGAGGTAGATATTCAGCTCATACAAAAGCAATTACCCCTCCAAAATGTTTTACTTAATTTTTAAGGGCATCCCGACTCATAAATTTCTAATGAAAATGAAAATGGGGTAGGGACAACTAAATCACCCTGGGCTGTGAGAATCTGTCAAAGAAACAAGTGTTGAAATTGCAGTTTGCATTGCATAAATTCTGATTTTAAGGATTTGGGCAATTTTAAAATCCAACATTTATTTTAGTAGTGATAATATTGATTGTTCAAATAAAATTGCATAATTACAATTTTGACAGGATTTGATCAAAAAACCACCCCTAGAGCTTATGCTTTTTGTACTCAAATACATTACAAGAGAAAAAAACTAAAGAACTGACAAAATACAAGTTTTATTGAGGATTTCCAAATTTCTGAAGTCGCGATCGAGAAAGCACTCCTCCACTGGTTCCAGATAGCTCCTTGAAGTTGGTAAGGGAACTTTGGCCAATTGCTTGGTACTTGAATTTCTATGCTTGAATGCTTAGACCAATTATTTCACTATGCTCTAATGAAGTAAAGAAAAATTTCATTGTTCGTCCACTCGAAAAATTCTTTCTATCATCCATACTATTCTTTCTAGCTGAAGTTGCCCAGTCCTAGCCACAAAAAAAAAAGCATGTATGCGTCGCACAACTTCTTCTTTATCCAGCTCTTCCACACACAATTTTAAATTGTTTGTCTCAAAAAGAAGCGTTGATAGGGCTTCTACAGCTGCAGTTTGCACATCAATATTGCCATCTTCAAGTAGCTCAACAAGGGGCTTGATGTACTGTCCTTAACTAGACAAAGCATGCTATTTTGGTCATAGAGTACTTCATGAATAGCTAAGAAAACTGGAGTAGGTAATCGATTCACACACATAAACTTAGAATTTGGGGTGGACTACTATCTATGTTTATTCTAGATTGGAGGATATAACAAGTGTACTCTCTAGATTGATTTTATGGGAATGGTTCAAAATTCAAAATAAACAGTTATAAAAAAAAGAAATTTTTTGGTAACTCATACATGGATAGCTTGTAATGACAGACAATCCATTTAGCTAAAGAAGGTG
Source organism: Larix kaempferi (assembly GCA_027924585.1). NCBI lineage: Eukaryota > Viridiplantae > Streptophyta > Pinopsida > Pinales > Pinaceae > Larix > Larix kaempferi. The sequence goes on along the minus strand of BSBM01000753.1, from coordinate 14,060,482 downwards.
ACAATAGCTTAGGCATAGACAACATGTGATTCCAAGTAAACATTGAGAACAAGTAAGAGATAATTTCGTCATGACACTTAACTTGTGAGATATCGATGTTCACCAGCCACAAGTTAAGTGGTTGTGCTAGTGTAGACCTTTTCTAGATAGTTGCTTCACCTTAGGCTAACCATGATACATAAGCTACTACTTGAAAACAATCAACAGTTGATTTTCCTAGACATGATCTAGTACAATCCTGTTTGGTGGGCAAGCAAAATGAATAAGAATTCCGAGGAGTCCCTCCACCATGGTGTTTCCAGCCCATGAATTTCTTCCAGCTCTACCACCCCTTTGTTCTCTAACGGCATTGATAATCCATCCAATAAGAACTAGTCCAACCACATTATTCACTTCATGATCTCAAAGTGGGAGGTTGGCAAGTGTGTATGTAGTTGAGGAACATTCTTCACATCCATTTGTCCCAGGATTTAACAATTTGTCTTTTAGCAAGACCAACTGATTATTATTCAAGGCAGGTAAAAAATCCTGGCTTAATCTCTCTCAAAGAGTACTCATCAGATTAAATGCTTGAATGCGATGTTCCACTTCTGGATCTTCCAGAAAAGCAACGAGTGAGATGGCGCCATTACAATTTTTAATGTGTACCGCTGCAGATTCTACACAATTTTATTTAAGGAAATGAGAAATTACTGAATTCAAACTAGTTATTATGAAGAATGGAAATGATGAAAATGTGCAAGTGGTTTTCTCCTAAACTAGTTATTATGAAGAATGGAAATGATGAAAATGTGCAAGTGGTTTTCTCCTTTTGTGGACATCTGGATGAAATTTTCTTTTATTGAGAAATCCATCCTATATCACTTCATGGAACACAAATTTTAGACAGGCCAAAGCAAAAATTTGACGCACACTTTTTTTCCTGCATAAAACTTTTAAGTAGAATATATGTTATCTTGATTATGAAAGTGAGGTGCAACCTATGTGGGAGAAATGAGAAATCTCTAAGTTTCTTCTGTCTTTAAAACAATGATTTTTAACTGGAAACTAAGCCAATTTGAATACATAATCCCCATTTTATGGTGTTCATTGTGCAACCAAAGTGTATGTGGACGACACCTCATCTTTAAGCAATTGGAGGGACTTACCAAGCCATGAACCTCACGAATAAATTTTTAAGGCATGTTGAGATGGTGTGGTGCAAGAACAAATTTTAATGTGCAACTATATACCACTCACGATCTCATTCTGTTTCGTTAGTTTGCTTGGACAGTGGATACGAAGCAACATGTTTTCAGTAACTGTAGTGTATGGTGGAATGGCGATTATATAGAGGGTCCTTTAAAACATTAAAATTGAGTAGCTTTGGGTTTTGAATTTGCTTAAAAATTAAAGGGATTTTGCAATTTGAATACAAGTAGCTTGTATATTATTTTCTTGGTTTTTAGTTTGTGGAAAAAAGAAAAAATCTATTTACATTAGAAGAATTAGAAGAATTTATCTTAGATGGAGGAAACTTATTGGTAGGAAAAAAAACAAGAAAGCTTTCCCCCTCACATTCACGGAAATTTACATACATTCATGTTAGGAAAAAAAAATTTATTTAATTTTTTTTTGTCAATTTTTAAATCTTAATTTTTATGTTATTGCATCAATCAGATTTGAAAAAAAATCATCTAGAAATTAAAATAAATAAATATACCAAAACTTGAATTGCACTTGTTTAGATGTTAAATGTATTTAGGTAAAATTAATTAAAAAAAACTAAAACAATAGTCTCTTCCTACAATAAAGATATACATGTTATTATAAAAGTAGTGTTTTTAAAAACAAACCAATTAAATTGTAGGATATCTCAATTCAAATTGAAATGAATGTGAAGAGAGAATGAAAGGGAAAAAGGCCCTTCCATTGTGATGAGAAGATACGCTTACAAACCTTAGGTGTTTAATTAGGATTTTTTTTCTGAATATTCGTTTCAAGATTGGTTGGTGGATTTTAGGTTATTAATGATAATAATGTTTATTAAATTATTAAAATAAAAAAAATAAAAAAAAATGTTTGTAAATTTTGGTTTTATCTAAGAAGAAAGAAATAAATTTTGTAGTTTGCTATAAAATTGTATTTTTATGGTAGAAAAAGATATATAAGGAAGTATACAGAGTTCACCATAATTTTGACAAGTTAGAAGATTTGGGATGTTAGTATTATAATAAAGATTGTGAAACTATGATCTATGTAATGTGGGTGTACCAATGGTACTCTAAGAGACACTGAATTTTATCATCATTGCTATTAGTCTTATAGAGATGGCAAGTCCTTTCCTCTCACATTGTGTTAGGAATTGTCTAGTATCATGTTTCACTAGCAAGCTCATGAAAGTTTATTCTTACTTATGTTATATTAATTTTTTTTTCAATCTAATTAAAACAGATAAATATTATTGATCTTCTAAATTAAAATTAATGACCTTCTTATAATATTTTAAAATTCCTTTTAAAATACTATAATGATGTCATATTAAATGCTCTTAAATATATAATATAACAAAGTCATATTAGATACTCTTAAGTCATATTAAATACTCTTATTATATAATAAGAAAGTGATCATACCATTTAGTATATAATTCATTTTTGTGTTTTGACAATGATGTAAATAAAAATACTAAAGATCATATTCAACTTAGAAAAACACATGAAAAGTGATTAATTTTTTAAATTATATAAAGTTATGTTTTATATTATGAAGGGTAGGACATTTTAAGAAAAATAGTGCTCATATTCATATTCATGTTTGTATAACATTTTTATAAATTCAACCACTTTACATATAATTTAGGGTTGGGTAAGTTACATGACTATTTTATGCAAGTTATGGGTATTGGTCATGATTATGATTATGATTTTAATTGTATTCACAGTATTATTTAACAATTCAATGCAAGTTATGGGTATTAGTCATGATTATGATTTTAATTGTATTCATAGTATTACTTCACAATTCAGGCATCTATAAACTATTTGAAATATTTCAATTTATTTATATTAGTGATTTTATTGTCATCCTACTTTTTATCTTTAAACTTGATAGAGATGTAGATTTAATATTAATCATATTAATATGCTATAAAGTATTAAAGTACTGTGATAACACATTTAAATGTATGAACATGTTATAGTCATTTTTTTTACATAAATTCAAAATGTCTCGAAATAATTTTGATGAACCAAATTATCAACTTATAATTTAATTTATATTTAAAATATGTCGATTTATTTTTATTAACAATTTTATCCAAATTATACATCTTTTGTTTAAACTTGGTAAAAATGTAAGATATAATTGTTAATTTTTTTATAAATGCATTCAAACATTATCTTAGGATCTTACTAAGAGAATAACATGCACATCATGACAATCATAAACATAAGGGACATAAAATTTCTTTGGGGAAAACCAAAAAGGTGAAAAACCCCGCAACTTCCTCAGAGATAGAATAAGCCACAATACAATATCACAATGATAAAACCCAAGATAGATAACTCCAACAGCTACTCCTCCTCCACTAGTGCGCACTCCTCTCTCAACTAATGCGAGTTGGATGAGTGAGTGAATGAATAGAATGAGACACACTCACTCTCTATTTATACACTGACTTGACCTATTAATAAACTAATAGGGTCGACTTCTTAAGGAAGCCTAATAACCCATCCACATGACTCAACTAGGGTTGAACCCACACTCATGGTCTAATAACCCATCAAATATAAGTTGCGACACTTGCAACACTTGCGACACTTACGAATACAAATGACGACACTTTTGATTGGAAGAATAATACATCTCCATCATGAATATAATAAGGTACAAGCATAATACATAGAATAATATCTTCCGAAGTTGTAGATACATCAACACTCCCTCTTAACTAGGAAGGTATTCTCTGGACATAGGTCATCAACACATATCGGCACAAATATTCAATTCTGGAGCTGGATCATCATCACTGGATCATGGAGCATCATCGTGACTACTACTGTACTCGTCATCCCGATCTCAAGTCTATCTCTCAATTCTTCTCGTCATAGGAATTTCTACAGAGCCAACCCTTTTTCATGTTGGTTGTAGGCCTAGCCTCCTATAGGTCTTCATCATCTTTTTCCATCCTGTGGAATCCTCAGGACTAATTACATGCGTCAACAAAACCTTGAAAGAGCATCCCAGGAATTTTATGAGTCCATTGCTCAACATATTGGATCTCCCAGGATATTTTACATGCAACTACACAACCTGTCCACGGCCACGGAGTATCATCCTGATACTCATGATCATACTGATCATATCATCTCATCATCCATGGAGCATAGCTCAAATGCACATCATACAACACTTACACCACAGACATGGGAGAACACATCTACACCGTGTGAAAAATGGCTTCAGTGCTTACATCTACACCATGTGAGAATGGCTCCAGCCCTTACATCTACACCATGGGAGAACACATCTACACCATGTGAGAATGGCTCAGCAATTACATCATGACCATGGGAGAACACATCTACACCATGTCGAAAAAATTTAGCAATTACATCACGACCATGGGAGAACACATCTACACCATGTTGAAAAAGATCAGAAATTACGTGACGACCATGGAAAAACACATCTACAACCATGTCGAAAAATGCAATGTGCATCCGCATCTTTCGAACTCATCACACATGATCCAACTGATCGTGCAATGCATCCACTTGATGCATATCATCACATATGGTCATCCTGATCATCGTCATAGCATCCACCTGATGCATATCATCACATATGATGATCGTGATTATCGTCATAGCATCCACCTGATGCATATCATCTGGAGCGTTTTCCTGATGCTCAACACAAAACTCTTACATCCATAACCATGGGAAGGATCCTCTTGCCACCATGCTTGGAATGGCTACTGCAAATGTGTCCCATCACTTCTTCCTCGAAGTATCTTCTATCTGAAGAACACCAAGCCTGTCTCTAAAGTACTCAAACATCACTCTGGCTAGTGGTTTGGTCAACACATCTACAATCTGCTCATCCATCGCAACATAGAGGAGCTTCACTGCTCCTGTCTACACTATATCCTTGATATAGTGATATTTGATCTCAATCTGCTTCGACTTGTCATGGAACACCCGGTTCTCAGACAACCTCACACAACTCTGCTTGTCACAGAAGATACAAGTAGCATCCAACGGGATATTAAATAACTTAGACAGTAGCTTCCTAAGCCATACTACCTCACAACTAGCCGAACAAGATGCAACATACTCTGTTTTGGCTGTACTCAGTACTATGCAGGATTGCTTCCTGCAAAAACAAGAGATCACCCCTAATCCCATACTGAACAACACCCCAAAGTGGTCTTCCTATCTGCAGCACTTCCTGCCCAATCTGAATCAACATAACCCTCCAGGTTAAAATTTTGATTCACATCATACTTGAGCCCATAATCAATTGTACCCTTCAGGTACTTCAGAATATGCTTTACAGCAATCAGGTGAACATGTCTAGGATTTTTCAGAAACTGGCTCAAGGTGTTCACCGCAAAACAAATATCTGGTTTTGTGTTCGTTAGGTACATCAAGGACCCAATCATCTGATGACACACCATGACATCAACTGTCTCAGATGAAGCATCATTCAGTAGCTTCAAGTTTGATGCCATAGGTGTGGCCATGGCCTTGCAGTCCATCATCCCGAACCGCTTCAGGATCTCTATTGCATACTTCCCTTGTCCAAGGAAGATTCCATCTGCACTCTCCGAGACCTCCATACCTAGAAAGTAATGCATCATGCCCAAGTTCTTCATCTCGAATCTTGGCAGCAAGCTTCTTCTTCATGTCAGCAATCAATCTATCCTCATTTGTCATGAACAGGTCATCCACATACAATAGAAGTATCACTGGATTTCCTTCCTCAACCTTGTAGTAAAGGTTGGAACCTGCTTTACTCTTGGTAAAGCCCAAACTGGACAGGAAGTTATCTATCGTGCCATACCATGTCCTAGGTGCTTGCTTCAAACCATACAAGGATTTCTTCAATCTGCACACATATGACTCCCTGTCATGTGTCTCAAAAGCAAGTGGTTGCTCCACATACACTTCCTCTTCAACTACACCATTCAAGAAAGCTGTCTTGACATCCATCTAGTGTAACTTCCACTTTATCACTGCAGCCAGGACAAGTACTGTTATGATGGAAGTGTGTCTAGCTATAGAAGCAAAATTTTCTTCATAGTCTATCCCCTCTTTCTGGGAGAAGCCACGAGTAACAAATATTGCCTTATATTTGTCTATGCTACCATCTGCACCATGCTTGATCTTATAGATCCACTTGGAAGTCACAACAGACTTCCCTTCTATTCTTGGGACCACAACCCAAACATCATTCTTCATGATCGACTGATATTCCTCGATCATGGTATTATTCCATTACTGCATCCCGAATCTTGGGAACGTCAGATTCTTCATTATCTTCAATAGATACTTTTCTTGAACTTCATTGTTGGAACGAATGTTGTAGTCCTTCTTTTGTAGGTTATTGTACACGATCTTTCCTACAAGTCAAATTCAATTGCATGATTAGAAACTTCTCATATTTTATAGAATAAAATATTACACATAAAGGCATATGTCATACAGTCATGCAATTATCTTAGCCAATGCTTCAATACAACATTCACCCATATCCCGTATTCATACGGTAACTTTCTAGATGCCTTCCATCTCTACCAGAACATTGTTAAGAGTTTGCACTACTCCCAACATGTCAGCAAAGAGGTTTCATTCTAGATACGTAGAAATGGAATGTTGTACAGTGCCATAGGCCACTTACCCATCACATGCATATTAGTTGTATACTGTTCATTAATGCAATTATAATAATATGCATAATGCATAACCTAAGTCTAGGAACATAAGTAAATACATCATTGAACAATATTATTTAAACAATCATATTAAAAAGAATTGACAAGTCAAATACTTATCTTTGTTTGTTTGTTGGGTGGACTCCCTCTCAATCTTTGCTTCCTTACAGGAGTTGCTGGAGTATGACTCTGAAGTAGCTTCTTCTACTCCTTTCTATTGTGGATTGTAAGGAGTGGTCAACTCCCTCTTAATCCTTGAATCACTGCATAGTATCTTTGAAGTGTGCTGAAGTGAATTCTCCACCATTTTCGGATCTAAAGGTATTGATCTTCTTATCAAGGATTTGAATCCCTTGAATTTGCTGAATAATTCATCTTTGTTCTTCAAGAAATAAATCCAAGTCTCTTTAGAGTAATCATCAATGAAAGAAACATAATATACATACCCACTCACAGAACTGGATGACATTGGACTGCATACATCGGAGTGGATAATTTCCAAGATTCCTTATGCCTTGCTTTCACTGCTTGGAAATGATTTCTTTGTATTCTTTCCTTTTGCACACTCTTTGCAAAAACATTCATGCTTTGACTGGATTTCAGGAAGTCCTTCTACTGCTTTGCTTGCAATTGGTATTTCCCTATAGTGCACATGAGCAAGCGTTCTATGCCAAAGTTCACTTGGCTTCATGGATTCATGTACCATGGCATGTTCAGGCTACCCCTTCAATTTGTACAAGCCTCCCTCTTGTTCTCCAATTATTACTACATCATCAATGGTCTTACCTTTAGGCCACATGAGTACTTGGCCATCCACAAACGCAACTCTCATCCCTTTTGCATCCAAAGATGATATGTAGACAAGGTTCTTCTTGAGTCTAGGTACATATAGAACATCTTGCATCTTTAAAGACTTCCTAGAGTATAACTTGTAGGAGGCTTCAACACTTCCTTTTATGGGGTATTGATAGTCATCCGCAAGTTTCACCTTATGAGGTGACTCATGTTCAGATAGGTCCATAAGAGATTCTTGGAATCCTGTCATATGTTTAGAATCCCCACTATAAATAAGCTAATCATTACATACATCTGTAGCATTACCTATGACAGTAGAAATGAGAACATACTCTTCATCACTTGAAGAGTCCTCACTTTCTTCTCTAGCTTTCTTCTTGGGAGGTTCATCATCCTCTGCAGCATGAGCATGATATCTCTTCTTGTTGTTCTTCTTCTTGAAGTTGTTGTTGTTATTCCTTTTGTTCTTGGGACAATCTGAAGCAAAGTGTAATTTTTCATTGCATGAGTAGTATCTCAGGTCTTTCTTCTCTTTTCGATGGTAGTGAGAATATTTCTTGTGATGATATTGCTCCCTCTTGGGCTTACTTCTATTGGTGTGAGCTGTGAGGTCTTGGTCTTCGCTTCCCATCTTTTCTTCTCGAGCTACAAGCCTAGCTTCTTCTTGTGAATATTCCTCCCATAGTCTACTGAAAGAAATTAACTTCTTTCTTCCACAAATACCTTGGATGAAGGAGTCCCATGACCTAGGTAGGCCATTCAATGTGGTCATGAAAATTTCTCCATTCTCCACTACTTCATCCACTGCTTCAAGTTGTTCTTTGATTTGAGAGAACTTAGTAAAGTAGGATTGGATGGTCTCTCCATTCGGGAACTTTACCCCTTTCAATTGATTCCGCAGAGTCATCTTCTGATTTATATTCTTTCCTTCAAACAACTTGGTCAAAGAGTCAAACATCTCCTTAGGTGTCTTTAGTGAAGACACATGGGGTATGAGATGGTCTTTTATAGAATCAAAAATGATTCTCTTGGCCTTAACCAAGTCCTTCTTGTGTAAGGCCTTAGCCTTATCTCCCTCTGGAGCTGGAACCTCTTCCTTTATGCAGTTGTCCAATTCATTCTCTCCTAGGATTAACCCAATCCTATACTTCCATGCTCGGAAGTTATCAGCTCCTTCAATCTTATCCTCAAGCTTGGTTTGGTGAGACATCTTAAAGAGTACTTCAAATAGAAATATAAAATTTTAGGTCTTACCACTTGATTTGCTCAAAACTGGTTTTGGAGCTGGATTAGGGTTTGTCAGAGAAACACTAAAAATTCAAACTTTGAATTCTAAACTTTTGAATGGATGGAAAGATGCATCTTGATGAGCGGATCAAGCTGGTATACTTTAATTTTGAAATCTGCAAAATTTGACCCCTCAAAATTTCCTTTGAAACTTTCAGATTTCCTCGACAGGATCCCGAACTAGGGTTTGATATTGCTCGGGGTTCTACCGAGCCAAAAAGTTTGATCTTATGCTATAAAATTTGATTTTTCTGAGGAGCATCCAGGCGTGGTCACAGATTCCAAAAATTTTAACTTTTGCAGAAACCCTAACTTTCCACCCTTCGATAAAAATCCCGATTTAGGGTTTGATGACGCCCATCCTTCTGCCCAACCAAAAAGTTCAATATTGGTCATCCAACCGTGGCCTTGGATTCCAAAAATTCCAACTTTCTTCGAAACCCTAATTTCTTGCACTAGTGACGGGCCAAAAACTGAAAGTGCTCAGAATTGAATTATGTCTCGACAGAAAGATGCGCCATTCCAAGGAGAGTCAGCCTAGCCTCCTTCCCTTTATGATCTGAGGAGAGAAACTGAAATATTAAGAAGCCCTAGCTTTTGGAGGTGCATAGTGTCTTCTTCTTAGCACGACTCTGATTCCATGTTAATTTTTCGAGAAATGCATTCAAACATTATCTTAGGATCCTACTAAGAGAATAACATGCATAGCATGACAATCATAAACACAATAGACACAGAGTTTCCTCGGGGAAAACCAAGAAGGTGAAAAACCCTGCAACTTCCTCAGAGATAGAATAAGCCACAATACAAGATCACAATGATCAAACCCAAGATAGATAACTCCAACAGCTACTCCTCCTCCACTAGTGTGCACTCCTCTCTCAACTAATGCAAGTTGGATGAGTGAGTGAATGAATATAATGAGACACACTCACTCTCTATTTATACACTGACTTGACCTTCCAATAAACTAGCATGACCGACTTCATAAGGAATCCTAATAACCCATCCACATGACTCAACTAGGGCCGACTCCACACTGGTGGTCTAATAACCCATCGAATATAAGTTGCGACACTTGCAACACTTGAGACACTTACAAATACAAATGACAACACTTCTGATTGGAGGAATAATACATCTCCATCGTGAATATAATAAGGTACAAGTGCAATACATAGAAGAATATCTTCCAAAGTTACAAATACATCAACAATAATATTATGGATATTAATATGCGTTAAAGTAGTTTAATAGTACATTTAATTGTCTCCTTATATATAGATAGGTTATTAAATGCTTACATTTTACAAATTGAGCAATGTATTGTTTTTGGAATGGAATCGGAGGTTTATCTTCAATTTTTAATCATCCTCTTCTAAGTTGGTCTTTCCCCCATAAAGAGTATAACTCTTACTAGGTATATAATCTACATATATTAGCGTGGTATTTTTTAAGGATTATAAAAGTATACTTCAGTATAGTATTCTAGGCAATTATTTTGGATTGAAAGAAAACATATATATAGATTGGTAGGCGAATATTAAATACGAAACATACAATTTACTACTTAAACTTGTAAATTTTGGCGAAGATTTATGTAAATATAGGCAATATTAGAGATTAAAAATGACCAAATAGTGAATTTATTTTTTGAATAAATGCCCAAAATATACCCAATTGGTGAAATTCCCCCCCACAAATTTCCGTGAGGGTTTTGTTTTCCTTGTAATTTTATTTATGTGCTCGAAAATATTTAAGAGATATATTCACAAGTTAATGTTGGTGTATGCATACAATTTATAATATATTAAAATTTCTTAGAATTTAGGAACTATCAACTATGTAACTTACGAAAGTTTGTTATTATTTTAACAATGTTGATTTTCTTCTTTGTGTTATTTAAAACAAAGATACACTTTTAATCTTGTAAATTAGGGTTTATCACCTTATTATAATATCTTAATTTTTTATTTTCTTCTAATTCTTTATTGCACAACAATTTCCCCTTTAATATAAATGAAAAAATATTTAATATTATTGTTATTCTACCTAGTGACATCTTCCTTAATTCCACAATTATTTAGAAACGTCTTGTCCTCCTTATTGAGTTACACGTGATTTTCACTAAAGATTGAAGAAATCATACAAATCCTATCGTCTTCAATGGTTTTTATCTTGTTCTTTTCTAGTAGAAACCTAGTAATAACCAAGCTCTTATGGAAATACTCACTTCTATGATCATCCTTTAATTGTAAAGATGGTTATAAGATGGTTATAAATAGAAAAGCTCATTAAATAGAAAAACACCCAAACAATTTAATTGTAAAGATGGTTATAAGCTAATCTAATCTTGGAAACCTTTAATCCATAGGATTGACCATTAACCTTTGTATATTAACAATATTTTTTTCGTAATTTATCCTTAACATTTCTCCATTTTGTCCTAAATTTTCCTCTTCCTCTAACGTACTTTGATACCCTGTAATATTATCTCTTATCCTCTTGCCCCAAGCTAATTTCCTTACCCTTATATTCTCATTTCACTCTCTTATTTATTATAGTTTTCTCAGAGTTTAAATTTCCAATCTCCTAGCTTAAATTTTAGTTGTTAACTTATTTTTCATAATGTATCTTTATCTCAAACCATCCCAACCTAAAAAAACGTTTATTTTCAATCGAATCCCCATAGGTTTTTCCATCCTTCTCTCATTTTATTCCTTTAATTACCTTTTCTATTATTTTTAATTTGAGAGCATCTCGTTTTAAATATAATAATACTAGTGGTAGGAATAATCTCATACGAAGGGGGAAGACAAACTAAACAACTCTAGGAAAATCGTAACACTAGCCGATGTCGCCGCAGGGCCTCATGGTCGCCTGGCCACTCCAAGGAAGCCATTTCCCTTGAATGTGAAGCTACCCACGGGCCCTGATCCATGTCAGAATCTATTGCATTTTGGAGAAGGCTTCGATGGGCTAAAGATTTAGCAACGAAACCCTAGGAAAGACGCATCCTCGACACTCCATCTTCTCGACAGGCGCATGATGGCTGTGAGATGCATCCAAGAGGGAACCCAAGATCGCCCTCAGAAGAGGGATCAACTCCTTGCGCAGGTGCTCAATGCAAAATGGTTGCTGCCTCTCTTGCATTTGCATCCTCACTGACCAGAGATCTCCAAATAGGAAGATCTAGGATTTGCATTCTATCGATCTAACCTGACCACCTCAACAGATCCAACAATCTTGAGACAAGCCAAAGCCTCCAGGACTCCTCACGACCCTTCTTCATTTCTGATTTTTGTAAGATCTCTGATGGGGGTTTCTCTCTATTTGCGAGTGACACTACAAAACTCTATTCTGGAGCTAAAATCCTTGATTTATTAGGTAGAAGGAACCCCTATAGGACTGCAGATGCTTATCTTTGGAGGGAGGCAACTTTTAGACCACCGGCAAATACACAACCTTGGGATATTAAAGGATTCATGCATTTCCTTGGTGGCAAGTCTAAGAGGAGGAAACAACATACCCTCTTCTTCTCAAAGCAAGTCCTTTAAGGATGCAACATGAGCAGCACTCTCTCAAGCAAAAAATCCGGTCCAAAACCCTCACCCTGTCTACATAGTGGACAAAACAGAGGAAGTTCCCACATTGGAGATCTCTCAACCAGAAGTCAACCAGAACATTCTCCAGTTCAAGGAGCAGACCCTAATCTGCAGATTCAATGGATTGTGGCCAAGTACAAAGGATCTCATTGATTGGTTAGATTTAAACTTGCCCAAGGATGCTTGTGTTTTATTTTGCTCCAAAGTACTTTTTCTTGTGATTTTTTCTTCTCAGGAAGACCTTCATGTTGTTACAAGAAAGGGGCCTTGGGTCTGGGGGACTGCAGGGTGCTTTATAACCCCCTGGTTCCCTGATTTTGACCCTCTAAATATGGTAGTTATGAAGGTGCCCATCTGGGTACGTCTTCAAAACTTACCAATCCATTTCTGGAATCAATTGGTCTTCAAAGAGATAGGAAACGCTCTTGGTTGTTTACTATCCTCGGATAACACTCACATGGCTCAGGGTCTTTTCACCTATGCACGCATCAATGCCACCATTGACATCAGTTCATGCCTTCCCGAGAAGATCAACATAATAATAGGCAGATCCATCTGGACTCAAGATTTGGACTATGAAAACACTGCCTTCAGGTGTCGTATTTGTCGTCACACGGGACACCTCCTTAATGCCTACCCGTAAAGAAAGACCCATTAGCAAAAGACAAAGAAGGCACACAAAGCCAAAAGCTGGAAACCGAGGCTGTCCTCGTATCAAGAAGACAATCAAGATGACTATATTGAGAAAGATATGCCCCCAACAAAGTAGGAAGAGAGATCCACTCCACCTTCGCCTGAGGTGCACATGCAGGAACAAAGATCCACTCCACCTCCACCTATTCAAGAAGATGAAAGCACGAAAAGCGTCCCTCCAGAAGGGAAAAATATATATCATGATCCTACCTCTTTAGACTCTGATAAGTAACTCGCTCAGGAATCCACGAACACGCTGCAACTGGCCTTAGTGTCCCCAACTTTAGGGGAATGGATACAAGTCAAGAAAAAACAAGGAAAAAAAGGAAAGACCTGAATATCAGCCCATTTCGGGGCCTTGATTTTCTTCTTCATTTTTTCCATGTCATAGCTTTTCTTTCTACTACTTTCTACTACTTTTTGTTGTGCCAATTCGGCTAAGAGTTCTTATATCTTCTTTTGGCAGATAGCCACTCCATTCTGCCTCACTTGGCCTTCGAGCAGGTAGCGGAAAATTGTTTGTAACACTATCTTATTTTTTGGCAATATAAGGTTCTTCACTAGCTTATGAAAAAAAAAAATAGTAATATTAGTACTTTATATTGAAATTTCCAATTCTACTTTGACTCTTTCTAATAATTAATTCTTATCCCTTTTTAATGCATCATTCTAACCATATTCCAACAAGTCTATGATTTTTATTTTTCATTATTATTTAGCGTTTACAATGCATTTAAGAAATATTAAATAACTACAATTCTTTAGAGATGTTTTTTCTTATCCTAGAATCTAAAGATGAATCATAAACACTTCCTAATTAATCACTGAATGAAGTAATCTAGTATATGAGTGTTAGACATAGTAGTTCCTATCCATTCTTTGGTGTAAAGGGCTCTGAAGCCATGAGTGTTGCATTCATGTTTATGAGGATTTATAATTGGCTTTATGCCCTACATTTATTACTTTTTGAATGCTATAGTTCCCATTAATTTTCTGATGAATATCATTTCCAAGATATTTGTATGAAGTACTTTCCTCAAAGCTATTAGTGCCATATACTAAATTAGCATAAGTGATATTTTTGGATTTGATTCTCATGACTTTTTTTTTGTAAATGGTAATATACCCATATGCAACAATATATGCTTTAGAATTTTTAGTTTCTTGTAGAGATCATAGGGATTCCTCGCCATAGGAACAATATCAGCAATGTAAAGAAGAAGGATGATGAATATACCTCCGAGATTTTTCCAAACAAACTTGCTCCTTCCAAATAACCTTATAACTTGATGTATATAGCAAAGAGGGTAGGTGTAACGACCCTATGTTGAGTGCCATTGGAAATGGAATGCTGAAGGGCACACTAGGATGCATCACTTAAGGGTTCATCGTGAGTCCATATGATTTTGGTATCCTTGGAGGTTAGACATGAGATGGATATGACGGTGTAATAACAAGCATGTTAGGAGGATTAAGGGACATCAATTCGAGTAGGACAAGACAAAGTAGCAATGCACTACATAGAAGGATTGAAGGAGGATGGCACGATTAACAATGTGATGCATTGTGTGTCAACCATGCTAGGACAATAGTGTGGATGGATGAGTCTATGGAATCTAGTTGGGTGGAGCCAAGACAAAAACTTCAAGCACCATCTCGGATTGAGACTAGATGGGAGACATTATCGTCATATGTTGGATAGTCAATCGTTCAAGTAATTTTATCTAGGGGGGATGGTGTAGCATTGTCTAAGGTTAGGTGGCGATGGTGTAGAACTTCCTATGGTGAAACAAGCACTTGACATTCCACAAAAATCTAAGGTTCCTCACTTGGGCTCGGTCAGGAGGTTTTGGTGAGGTGTAGTCTGTGTGATACTTGTAGTTGATGGTGATTCCCAAGTAGAAAGATCACATTGGTGCTGTGAAGTGACTAGGATTTCAAAAGGTATGGGATGCCCGAAAGGGAAAACAAGTCTATTCCTGTGACATATGGTATTAGAGCCATGTTCGGTTATCACATACACAGAAGTTTCTCTTCACCACCAACTCCCCATTCATTAGATGTGTCGATGGGGTTGCATTGACAAGGATGTCAACATCTAAGTGGGGGAGATTGTAACCACCCTTTGTTGAGCACCATTGGAAATGGCATGATGGAGGGAACGTTAAGATGTATTGCTTGAGGGTGCATGGAAATTCCATATTATTTTTGTAGTCTTGGTGGCTGGCTCATGGTTCTTGGCCATGAGACAAACAAGACGATGTACTAGCAAGAAGGATAGGAGAACCAACGGATTTTTAGCTGAGTAGGATGAGACAAAGCGATGAGGAATTGTGTAGAAAGCTCCACGAAAGATGGAAAGATCGGAAATGTGTTTCATTGTGTGTCAACCATGGTAGGAGAATAGTGTGGATGGATGCAGCAAAGGAATGCAGTTGGGTGGAGCCGAGACAGGACCTTGGAACACCATTTGGGATTGAGACTAGATGGGTGACACCATTGTCATACATTGGGAAGTCGGCCGTTCAAGCGTTTATAGCTTCGGGGGGGGATGGCGTAACATTGTGTAAGGTTGGGTGGCAATGGTGTAACATTGTCTATAGTGAAACAAGCACAAGCGACATTCCACAAAAATCTAAGGTGGCTAACTTCGGTTTGGTAAGGAGGGTCGAGGTTTCAGTGAGGCATAGTTTGAGTGATACTTTTTGTTGACAGTGATGCCCAACTAGCAAGATCATGTTGATTACATGCGGTGACTACACTTTCGGATGGTATGGAATGCTCGAGAGGGAAAAAAAAATCTATTCTCATGACATATGGTATCAAAGCCATGTTTGGTGATGGCATACATAGAATTGTATCTTCACCACCAATGCCTCTTTTAGCAAATGTGTCGATGGGGCCATGTTGACAAAGATGTAAACATATTTCAGTGGGGGAGATTGTAACGACACTACGTTGAATGCCATTGGAAATGGCGTGATGGAGGGCATGTCGAGATGCATTAATTAAGGGTGCATGGTGAGTCCATATGATTTTGGTAGCCTTTGTGGCCGGATCATGGTTGTTGGCCATGAGATAGACACGACGGTATACTAACGAATAGGATAGAAGGACCAAGGGACATCAAGTTGAGTAGGACAAGACAAACTGGCGAGGTGTTGTGTAGCAGGCTCGATGGAGGATGGCATGATTGGAAATGCAATGCATTGTGTGTAAACCATGCTAGGAAAATAGTATGGATGGATGCGATGAAGGAATGTGTCTCGGTGGAGCCGGGATATGACCTTCAGAAACCATCTGAGATTGAGACTAGATGGGAGACACCATCGTCATATGTTGGGAAGTCTGTCATTCAAGTGTTTTTGGTTCGAGGGGTTCAATAACGTAGCATTGTCTAAGGATGGGTAGAGATTGTGTTAAGTGTTATTTGTCACTACATCAACTTGAACCAAATACATTTAAGTTTAAATATTATTTCATTTTCTTACATCGTAGGAAGAAATTTAACCAATTTTAAACCCTCAAACTAGCCAAATTTTATCAATATAAACTCATTTTCTTATATCTCACGAAGATATTTTAACCAATTTTAAATCCTCAAAAAAACCTATTTTTAACAATATATATATATATATATATATGAAAATTTACAACTTCATAAATAAAATGAAAAGAGAATATAAAATCTCAATTTTATTTATTTAAAATATTATAATAAATATTTAGAATATATATATATATATAAAATAATAATAATTATAATTTTACAATTTAAAATAATCAATTTAATTATAAATAAACAAATACATTTTTTTCTATATTAATAAAATATATTTGAAAAACATTTTTAATAATAAAAATTATTCCAAATTATCAAAAATGAAATAACATCCACACCATAATTGAACACCTATTGCAATTTAATTACTAGCAAAGATAAGATAAGTAATGAAATTGTTGAGAATGATCAAAGTATAATAATACAAATTATTCCAAATTTTTAAATATGAAATCATACTCACAACATAATTAGGTCATTAATCCCTCCGTTGGTGATTGAAACTACTAGGAAATCAAACCTATCAAATCTTTGAAATAACTAGCGTTGGTAAATATGGCTATTTAAAATAAAATTGTGTACAACTAATTAAGTTGGATCCTATTCTGAAATTTCAAAATTCTATGAATAAAATCAGATGAAATCTTCTACCTACTTCAAAACTAGATAATTAGAATTTTTTCAATCCTACACAAATAACAACCATCTTAGAATGGAAGAAACCAACCTCTGGAAAAAGGAATAAGCTTTTTTATGACCTAGTACTTGGATAAAAATACTTTTAGAACAAGGATGAATTATTAATAATGTAAATTGCTAAAAGAATGTATATATCTAAGTGATTTGTTTCACAATGGTTTCAGACCCAACCTATCTAAATATTTCTTTCAAACCAAAGATCCATGGGTTACAAAAACTGTTATTGTGATATTTAACTATTAGGATCTATTTTCAAAATTATGCTTACTCATAAAAAAATGAAGAAAATGTTAAGCTTGCTTGTTCAAAGATAGATCTGCACACATAAAGAGTGATTTCAAATGGTCTAAATGCTTCATAAAAATCTATATCAGTTCTAGAGTGGGGACTTGTATTTTTGTTTTTGTACACTGAGCTAGATACGTCACATGTTGAGAACAAATAATTTTTTTCCTTTTAAATAAAAGCAACAGATTTCACCATTGTATTTCCAGTATATAACGAAGACTGAGCAGTGTGCAGCATGGTTATACATAAGCGCAAGCCATTTCTGTATAGAGAGATAGTCTGATGATTTATCCTAATCAAATCTTCTTGAAGTTTCCTATTTATATTAAAAGCTTTACAATCTATCTGAAATCAAAATCTATTGTGTATGAAAACTATTTTCTACTGAAAGTTAAACTATGTCTTGCTATAATAAAATAGAAATCAAACTTATTGCATGGCTATGAGCATATGTAGATCTAATAATATGCAATCTCTACAGAATATTTATTTGAAATGATACCAAATGAATTCTTCCTAATAATCAAATGCGAAACAGAGACAAAGCTGCAAATTCTATCTGAAAACAAAACTAAGATAAGCAATCAACCAACTACCCTATAAATTATAAACTAGATCCAAATGAAAGAATTAAAAAATTTGTGCAACCAAAACACACACACACATATATATTCACATATATTAACCTGAAACTGGATGTACAAAGATGTAATCAAAGAGAGCTATCAACAGGAAGAAATACACAAACATGGATTCGAAGGTGGCCCCCCTCCAAACTTTGTTAAACTAGAACTTAAGAACTTGAATGAAAATGCAAACACTGTTTATATTATATTGATTCAAAGTTCACAACATCTCTGTATATATCATCCATAAACATCTCTGTATATATCATCCATATCTGATGAGTCTCATAGCAGGCATTTATAGGCTACAACAAGGGTCGACCACTGAAAGGGTTGACCCTAAAAATAGTGACTAGCAACCATAAAATGAATAGATGGAAGTAGAGCCCTAAGATCACTATAATCTATCCACATCTTCAGCCATGAATCTTCATATTGTTCACCATTAGGGCCGCAATTTCCTGGAGCAATCTGATAAAAATATGGTAACTCATAACCTTCATGAGACAACAAAGAAAACACCCATAAATGCACTTCAAATGAATATTCCACTGTTTGAACTTCTATCCCTATGTTCTTTTGGTCCCGGATTAGGTGTCGAATCGACTACACAAGAGAGAGAGAGTGAGAAATCTGCATAGTAAACAATAATCTATGCCAGGTAATTGTTTGTTTGATGTGACTTTTTGAAATCCTTTTAAAAATGAATGAAATAATCAAAATAACAATACAAATTACCTTATAAAAGGATTTATAAAGTATTCTTCAAAGTGTGAATAAATGAAGCCAAAATGGATAACTAACACGTGGAAAATTTGATCAAAATACTTGGTTCCCTTAGGTGAATAGACTGAAATTTAACCAGAAAATAGGAAAAATAGGAGACCATCATTTTGTTCACAAAACGTTTCCATGGGCCAAGCCTGACCAGTGTCCTCATTATCCCTATTGAAACATCTTTCGATATCATCTCGATCAGTTATGTTCTTTCAGATGGTCCTTCTTAGGATCCGTGAGATATTACCACCGACATGCGAAAACATGAAACCCCTTCCTCTTGGAATTCACCATGTTGATCGTAGATTCCACTACCTTCCCTCCTGATTTCCACTCCTCGTTAATTTTTATTATTCAAAGGGGCAGAAGTAGAAACAGTGTAGCCCCTTCATTGTATAAATCCTCCTCTTCCTCAGCGATTGATTTGATTCATAAAGGAGCCTTCTTCCTGCACATATCCCATGCTTGGAATAGATCCTTCGTATATTTCCATTCAAACTATGAATGTTGGAAATTGTTCCCTCTATCACACTCATGTCTCGACAAAACTGGATGCAATACATCATGATCCATTTCATGGAACTAGGTCCCAACCCAACATATCATCTCTTATTATGAGCTTTCCCATGGGAATAGAAGACGATTTTGAGGCTACCTCATTGGATTCATGATTGAGGGATCTCAAAACATGATATAAAGAGACTAACTGGAAGTCTTGGAAGTCTTGTGATTCCAATTTAATTCTTCGCACAAGCCTTTAAAGATATGCATCCCCAAAAGAAACTTTCGATTTCATATAATTAGCAAGCAAGGATGAATCTCCGGTTATAATAACATATATAAGTTTTAAACCTATTGTAGAGAAGCAAAGCATACAGATTCTTTTAAGTAAAATAGAGATGACACCATAGCATTCACACATAATACATACAGATTTACTCTAGAAACCCTTATCTGCGAAAACCAACAAAACTTAGTGTGGCACCTCTTATTTTCTCATATTGATTATTAAGCACTCACAATACAAACATAGGTATTTCACAGCATCCAAAACCCTAATCTGTTAAATCGTATTAGAAAATAGACTCCAATGCCCTTAACTGGGATGAAACTACATATTTTTAGAAAGAACCCCAGAATAGGCCAAAAATAACCCAAAAAAAATTCCAAACTCACTTCACTCATATCGGAAATGGCATAATGCCCATTTTTTATGTCTACTTCACGGAAGAGGGGTGGAGTCGGCACGCCCCCCCTTATAACCCCCTGAGATAGTGCCACGTGAAACTCGTGGAACATATGACATAGCACTAGATGGAGGAGATCGTCAAGCATGGTTAAAGACACACCACCCCCCCACACACACCTGCAAAGAATATGACACATACTCAACATTCTTCCCCCTTCATATTTTTTTAGGATTTTGCAACCTTGATACAAAGCTAAGCCTTCCACTTGATTGTTGTACTTGCAAATGATACTATAACAGTATGCTAGCTTGACATTTCCTTTAGGGAAGAGAATCACCCCTCCTACACCAGCCGCCCTTGGGTTTCATTTGGCTGCTCCGTTGAACTTAAGTCACGATGATTTTTTGCTTGCTTTCCACTGATCAAAAATATTTTTCCATTTTGATATGCCAGTTTGAGGACTTCTTTGCCTGGCTCGTATAGAAGAGGTTGATTGGAATTGAAAACTATCCATCGAGTCCACCTCTTATTTAGAAAGAAGTTGGTCTTTAGGGGTTTTAAGAGGCTAGAGACTTTCCTTCAAAATATTTTTAGCTTGAGAGGCTATCTTAGAAGGATTACCAGGGATGTATTGGAAAATATTTTTGTTTCTAGCTAAGCAGATTTTCTAGAAAATAAATTTGGGAATAGTCAACCAGGCCTGTCGTAGAAATGGTTTTGATCAAAATTTCCTTTATGCTGAGAAAAATCAATATGAAAATGATACATAAATGTACTTGGGAATGATTTTTTCAGAGCCCAAATGACCCATGTCCAACTTCCAGATTGTTTTATCAAAAGGGCATTTCAATAATAGTTGATCCATAGAATCCTCAGCTACTACACATAGGGAACACCGAGACGGTCCTTGAAAACCTATTTGTTTGATATTTCTTTCTGTTAGTATTCTTCCATGAGCCAATAACTAGCAGAAAAAAAAATATTTTTGGGGTACCAACTGATTGCCAAATTTTTTTTCGAGATTCTGGAGAACAAGAAGCAACCTTCTCTAGAAGTTAGAGCTTGATACCCTTGAGCAACATTATATGAACCTCTTTCTCCCAAACCAATACTATATTATTCTTTAATGGACATTGGGGATGTTCCTGTAAAACTAGATTTAAGAATGGAGAACAAAGTTTGTAAGGGAGAGGGAAGATCAAGGTCGTTCCATCCATTCCAAGCTTCCGTGCTCTGCTCAATATAACTAGTGTTCCATAGGTATTTATATTCATTTATTCTCATCTATGGTTCAAGCTCCTCAAGACCTTCTTTAGTAGGCATTTTCTTTCCATTCATGAGTTTTTTCTTTCCATATATGAATGTTTTTCCCATTCCTAGGAATCCAATAGAGCTTGGAGTGAAGGAATTTCTAGGTAGCTTTACACAGTTTCCATATTTCATAGAAGTCCCCTTCTCTTGGTTTACTGTTGAGCATTATTAAATCCCTTATGTTGAGATATTTTCTATTTAGCACTTTCTTCACCCATCCATTCCTATTTCCTAGCATCCTCCAAAATATTTCGGTGCGAAGAGAAAGATTAACTTCTGAGGATCTTTGATCTGGAGGCCCCCCTTCCTTGAGAGGTCATTGAAATATTTTCCAACTAACTAGGGGAAACTTGTGTTCGTTGTGTTTGCCTCCCTTCCACAACCATTTTCAAAGAAGAAGATTCATTTGATTTGTCACACATTTAGGCGCCATAAGAGTCATGCTATGAAAAATAGGAAGAGATGAAAGAACTGCTTTGAGGAGGATCACTTTACCTAATGGATTTAGTCATATGGATCCCCACCACTCCATTTTCTTTTTACTTTTTTTCTAAAACATTGTCCCATATGTTCTTTGGGGGTCCTTCCCATGAGATCGGAACACCCATGTACTTGAAATACTCCAAATCCACTGAGGCTGGAATTCCCAATTTTCTAGAGATTGCAGTGATCTCCCTCTTAGATGTATTCCAAGTGTAAGCTTGGATTTTTTTTTAAATTCACCTTTCCACCTAAAACATTGCAAAAGGAGGATATTACCAAATAAAATATTTCGGCGATGATGAAAGAAGAACCACCAGGGAGAATTGTTTTATTTGTGAATTCTGCATGGTTGATTTCCTTTACTTTATTGGAAAAGGAAATACCTGGAATATTCACCATTCGTATCTATTCCTTGATATTGCTACTCACAGCCTCCATAATAATATATATGAAGGGAGAAAGAGGGCATCACTGCCACCGTCCTCTTGTCAGTTTGAATAATTTATTTAGCTTGTTATTCACAAAGAGGCAAATCAAGGGTCTCCAATACAGGATTTTACTAAAGAGATTAATTTGTAATTAAAGCCAAATCTCTCCATCACAGCCAGCAAGAAGTTGTGATTAACTCTGTCAAAGATAATCGCCATGTCAAGTTTGATGGCCATTCCCTTCTCTTTATGTTTTCTACTTGAATGCATTACCTCCTGGACTAGAATGACATTATCGCTAGTTGCCTTCCTTCTATAAAACCACCTTGATTTTCAGATATTATCTTTGGGAGAAATCTCTTGATTCTGTTTGCTAAAACTTTTGAAATGATTTTATAGGAAGAGTTGCAGAGAGAGATTTACCTCATTCTCTTGAAGGAGGAAAGTTTTTTTTCATGGGTGATTACAGCTAGGAATGTCGAATTCATTCCTCCACCTAAGTTCTTCTTCCTTTGAACATACAAAATAATTTTGTACATATCATCTTTTATTATTATCCAGCAGGCTCCATAAAAATGAAGAGAGAAGCCATCAGAACTCGAGGCTTTATCCGGTTAGGGGTTAGTGAGAGAAATTCCTCTTGAATATAATAGGAGCTATCATTTTCATTGGAATAACATGCGGAGGTCGACTTGATTATTAGTTTGCATGTAATTTTCTAAATGATACAAGTAATAAAATCCAATTTCTTGGCATTTCCAATTCACATCTTGTATTTTGTGAACATGTGTGTGTAAGTTGTGTGATTCTATTAAGAAGGAAAGGTTCGACCAACCTGCCTTGCATCAACAAATCTAAATTTGATCCAAACCTAGATATCATCTGGATATTTATTCCCAATATTTTATTTAATGCACATCTCCCTAAATTAGTAGGTCCACGTGGAGTGTATTTCAAAATATATTCAATCTATATTTGACCCAATTTAAATATTTTATATTTAATTATTCTTAACTTTAAACTTTAATGCATAAATAATTTAAATGCATACCTATGTGTTAATACAAGCATGCACATAATTTACTTATCGTCATTGTCTAGGTATCACATTCAAGGGTCCTTCGGACAACTAAATTATTCTTCTTCTGGTGTGGGGAGTGTGATGTAACGATTTAGGAGTCGTTACCTTAATCAATCTGCTACATTCTATGTGAGACTAATGGAATTTGAGGAATAAGGTCGTCCTTATTGTGCACCCATCAACTCCATCGAACGTGACCAAATCATTATGGACTTCTCATACGTCACACGCTACCTGAGTAAATTTGATAGGGATTTCAACTTGTGAGTGGATTGTTGTTCAAAGTTGACAGTGAGTCGTCACACTCTTATGTGTGTTTTCCCATTCTTTACAACCCCTTTTATTTCCATTTTAGAGTTAGTCAGTAAGTCAATTTACCTACCACTGCACACACTCAAAGCACACATTAGTAAGACTACACAATATAAAATATAATTATGCTTTATTCAATTTTATCCACTACTAATCAATATGGAACATTTATTCACATCTAAGGAACAAAAAAGAATTATTTCAATTTATTGTTGGCAGGCGGTTTGATAAGGAAGAATCGCAGCATCCTCAATGCTGCGACACATCAGACGAAGTCACGGATGGAAGAAGGCTCGATTATTTTATGTATTTTTTAAGTCATCTGTACCGCAATAGGCGGGTTTTTGGGTCGTTGGACCATATGAGATGTAATTTTGAGCTAATTGCACCGCCGTAGGCGGGTTTTTGGGTCATTTGGACCGAGTCAGTTAGATTTTGGGTTTTTTGTCCAACAGTCAGTTAGGAAGCCGTTAGTAAGTGGACAAGCATTGTAAAGGCAGAAGCCTATATATAGACAAGAAGTTGTAGGTAGAGACAGGGGGAGAAGAGAGATAGGGAGATAGGAGAGATCTTTGATATGCGGTTTTGTTCGTATGTTGGGAGATCAAGAGATATTGCTGGAATCTGTGATCTACAGAGGCATTGTATTGGGGTTTTGCAGTAATAATATGATGTGATGAAACTATTATGTGCAATCCTAGTGTGTCTCTTGTCTTTTGATGGTAATGCAATGTGTCTCTAATAGTCGCTTACTATTATAATATGCTGCAACAATGAAATGTTTCCATTAAATGATGATATGAGTACATTAATGTCACAGTGAATGCATAGATTTATTGAATGTTGCAATAAGATTAAGTATCTCATGCCACACACATCCTCCTTCATTCGGCGGAAACATGGTTCCGTCCACTCTCCCTTGATCGCCTCGGGTGAGACCTCATCTGCTCTGCAGGTGTTGCTGGGTAGGGTAAAACCTGCCTCGGCTGGTTCTCAGGGAGATCATGGTGGGTTGGTGTCGACAGTGATGGGAATCCCTGTCGATTGGGTTTGAGTCAACAAATGGGTCCATTGCCGGGACCATGTGCGAGGTGAAAGGAGGATATGTTGTGGCACCCAACGAAACTTGAGATCCAGGAATGGTTTGATCAAAAGCTACAAGAATTCGCTGAAGAAGAAAGCTGGAACACTCGACTGACAAGAGATCAGTGGGTGGATAGATATATTCATGATGGACCGCATGAGTGGTTCTTCTGTGAATTCCCAGTCATTTTGTATGAGTGGTTGGTGAAGTTGACCTTCAAGAAGAGGAACTTCCACGGTGGTGAACTGATGACCTGGACCCCCGAGTTGATTCGGGAACTATAGGAGGTTGGTAATAAAGCATCGCGGGCTATCAAAGTGTGGTTCGATAGAATCCTAGAGGGCTATATCACAGAATTCACGGTTGATACTCGGAAATCCTATAGTGAAGCCGAAAGATATTTTTTCTGCGAACCTCGGGGCAGGTTTCTACTATTGCTTCAACTGTTGATTAAGATGCTTATTTGCGAAAAGGGTATATTGAAGATGCATCTTGATCAGTAGACAGCCTCGTGGGTGGAGGTCGTGGGTACCGTGATAGTTGGGGGGTGGTACATGGAATGATAAGGGGTAGATGGGTGAAGGTCATGATGAGACTATGAGTGAAGCCGAGGAAGAAAGTTTTCTTATGAGAGGAGGAGCGAGGTTCCGACAGGAAAAGAGGCAGAGGATAGGAGAAGGTCCTGCTGCGGTCAAACCACAAGGCCGTGAAGGAAGACCACACGGGACAAAGCGACCTCAAAGTCCTGACAAGGAAAATGTGGCTACGCCCAGGATAGAGGTAAGACCAAACCCTAGCACCAACATACCCAAACCTCCTCTCACTATCTCTCAGATAGCAAGAAATACCACTTCGACACCGCCAAGTTCTTCAATACCACAGAAGTTAATCGGTAGTAGTACAATGAAAGGAGGAAGGAAGCCCAGAATGGCTGGTGATGATGATAAGTTACCATTGTTCCATGGGAGTGGGACAGACAACCCAGAACATATCGGTTTTTGTGTGAAGCGGTCTGGAATGTAAGACAAATCATTGATGATGCCGCTAAGAAAGGATAGTTAGCAACAACTCTGTGAGTTTGTGCATTAGATTGGTTTATGAAGTTTGTTCTAGTCCCTACAGGAGCCCCGGAGAAGTCACTAGATGAGATCCGGGATGGACTGATTGCAAAATTCAGAAAGCCCAAGTCGGAGATTCAGTATATTACGAAATTGAAAGAAATTAAGCAGTATCCCAATGAGACGATGTGGGATTTCGACCAACAATTCAAGACGTTGATGGCAATGGTTAGTTTCGATATCAGTGCTATCCAACACAAAGAGTGGTTCATCGCGACACTGCTACCAGACACTCGACTACCATTGATGCAACAAAAAATCTCAACACCTAGTGAAGCTCTGGAGATTGCAATGCGATTAGAGGTGTTGCGGATTGGAGAAAATGCAGCCGGGATGTCACAAATATAGACACAGCTCACTAACTTGAGTATACAACTGCAATATTTAAAGAAGGGCAAGGAGCAACGTGATGAAGTATGGTGTACGCAATGACGAGGAGAAGGGCCTATGAAGGACAATTGCCCACATTTCCACAATTATTTGGTTTCAGGAGCACCAAATCCATTGAATGGTGGTAGCATGCCGTGGTGTCGCGTCTGCGAGGTATACGGGCACAGCCATGAAAATTTCCCATATATGCAAAAAATGGTCACAACCCCAAGGAATCTTTATTGTACATTTTGCAAATCAGTGAGTCACGACGACAAGGATTGCCATGCATACGGATTGCTACAAGAAAGAATGTATGATGCGTTCTATGTAAATGATGACCAACGTGCCGTACAATAGTTGCAACCGTAGCCAAAGGTAGCCCAACCGCAGATGCAGTTTGTACCACAGCAACAATAACCGCCGCAATATGCTCTAATACAGATGGCTCCACAGTAGCCACAGTATGTACAACAACTGTATTATGCACAACAAGGGCATGGAATGCAACGAGTGCCAATGCAGCAACAGTTTAACCAACCATAGTACCAGCAATAGGGAGGATTTCAGGGAGGATACCGGGGAGGACGTGGTGGAGGATTTGGTCAAGGAGGAGGACGAGGTGGCCGCGGACCTGTTCAATGCTATCACTGTGTGGTATGGGGAGACTACCAGCGGGACTATCCATTGTTGCATAAATAATGTACGTTATGTTTTGTTAACGATCACACAGTTGAGAATTGTCCACAGTTGATTGCGAGATGGCAAGTAGGGAATACTCCCCAGTTGCAGAGCCAGCCCCAGGCACACCAGCATGCCCAGAACCAATTGCAGCAACTAGTGCAGAACCAAAATATACGGCCAAATCAGAATCGGAATGTGAACCCACCTGGGAATCCGCCGTTGAACCGGACCCAAGGTGCAAACATCGCGACAATTTCTGCAGAGCCAAGGCTGTAATATGATTCCGTTGCTATTGTCACTCGTGGAGGAAAGACAACTAGAGAGGACAACTCAATGATCCGGTTAGCCGGACAAAAGACTATATCATTCGACATTGATGTGGGGTGGGAGGCATTTCTTCAGGCACGTCATGCACTATGAAAAGATTGACGTAAAGCTATTATGTATGAAATGCCCTCAACTTTTGATACTACTTCGGAGGCTAGCTCATCACGGCCATCTAGCACACTTCAAGCATTTTTGGAACATTGCTTATCCTTAGCAAGAGATCCCAATGCTCTTGCTGTGATTGAAGCTCTATTGCGATGACCAGCCCAGGATTGACAAAATTTTGTAGTTAACTCCTTACAACGATGGAAGACGGTTAAGGAGATGCGGATGAATATTCAAATTGGTGACTATGATGTTGATTCAGTTATTCTAGATCTCGGTTTGAATGTCAACATCTTGACCAAGTTGGCTTGGCAGAAGATGGGGAGTCCCCCATTGAGCTGGTCTCTTGTACAGCTCCTGTTAGCTAATCATGCTAAAGTGACACCGATTGGGAGAGTTCCATGAATGGTGGTGGACATTGAGGGAATGAAAACATATGTCGACTTTGATGTAATAGAAGTGATTGAAGGAGGAAGCTCTTATCCCTCATTACTGGGGATTGGATGGGCTAATGATAGTGGAGCTGTAATCAAATTCAAGCAATGGATGATGACTTTTGAAAATCGCGATCTCAGAGTTATCACCCCGTTGGATCTAGCTGAAGGACACCACTACATAGAACCAGTGAAGGATGACGATCCTAGTGGATGGAACCATGCATTCAATACATTTGAAGATTATATCTATCCGACTACCAACGGTAAGCTAGGATGGCGCAGCGACAGCTCTGCGTCCTCCGACTCTGATGACGTGCTAGAATATTGGCAAAACCGCTTGCATGAGGTGTTGCTCCGTAAGTATGCGTTGATCACGCAGTCATTATGTCATGTTGCAATTGAAATGGTCACACTACCAGTATATCAAGGATATCCTGGCTTATCTGACTTTCTGACGGAGTTTGAGGAAAGAGTTTATGAACCATAGCAATTGCTGGCATTGAACAAAGAACTGAAGGATGCCCCAGCACGCTGGTGGGAGACACACAAGGCATCAATTGATGGATGGTCGAAATGCAGAAGATTGATGATGGTACGCTTTGGCGATACTGAGGTTTACCACACTGGAAAGTATGATGGTTGGAACGATCCTGGTGGTCACTTGATGGAGTGTCAGCGATTATGGGTATTGCAATCACAAGATGAATGGGTTCATGCTTTTATCCATACTTTCGATGAGATGCCACGATCATCATATACTGTAGCTGAGTTATGAGGAGAAATTTCTACTTTCTTGGAGCTCACAGTGTGTTTTACCCATACATTCAATTTTGCGGATGCCGATCTAGAGGTTAATAATGCATTATAGCTCATCCGTGATATAATTCTATAGGTTGTCCCAGTAGCATATCCTGCGGATCTGCACATGCACTGCCAGATGCAGTCTCTCATGGAATGCTTCAATATCAGTGGTGAGCCAGAATATGGTGATGATCCGTGGAATGTGAATATCCCAGAATCAGAAGGAAGTCATGGTGTGGTACGACCTGATGCACCAAGCGATCCGATCAGTCAGGCGCTGAAGATCCGCAAGATTAATATTGGGATAGAGGACTCTCTGAAGTTCACAAATGTCAGGGATTACTGGGATGATGAGCTGATAAGCAGGGTCACTGATTTACTCCATGACTTTCAAGACATATTTCCTACAAAGTTTTCTGACATGAAGGGGATTCTGGGTGACTTAGGAGAAATGATGATTGCATTAAAACCAAATTCTAAGATGATCTGGCAACGACCGTATCGATTGAATCCATGACATAAGGAGAGGGTCAAGGCTGAAATTGATCGCATGTTGTATGCTGGTATCATTCAACCAGTTGAGGAGTCGGAATGGATTAGTCCTATGGTGGTATAAAATAAGAAGACTGGCGAAGTGCGCATTTGCGTTGACCTCAGGAAGCTAAATGATGCATGTTTGCATGATCCATTCCCAACCCCGTTTATTGACGAAGTGCTCGAAGGTATGGGTGGCCAAGAGATGTACTCTTTCAGAGATGGGTTCTCTGGCTACCATCAGATCAGCATTGCAAAAAAAATCCCCATAAGACAACTTTCATTACTAAATGAGGTTGCTTTCAGTACACCATAATGCTATTCGGTTTGAAGAATGCACCTGCGATATTTTCCCAGGTCGTAGTTGTTGCATTCAAATATTTCATTCAAAAGTTTTTACAGGTATACATGGATGATTGGACAGTCTATGGTTTAGTCCGTGATCATCTGGCGAATCTACAGTTGATGTTGGAGCGATGTCGGCAGCACCAGATCTCGCTGAACCTAAAGAAATGTATCTTCTATGCACCATTTGGCATACTGTTGGGTCATATTGGGTCTAAACAAGGATTGTTGGTCCACCTAGCAAAGATTGCACTCATTCTAAGTTTGACACTGCTGACTACTGTTAAGCAACTACAGGCGACGGCGGGACACACTCGGTATTATCGCAAGTTCATCAGGGGGTATGCTGCGATTACCGCCCCTATGGAGAAGTTGTTGAAGAAGGATGCGGTATTCCAGTGGAGCCCTGAATGTGAGGATAGCTTTGAGACACTAAAGATGAAGATGGCTTCGGCACCGATATTGGTATTTCCTGACTGGAGTAAGAACTTCCATGTTCATGTTGATGCCTCATCGATCGTGCTAGGAGTGGTATTGGCCTAGCTCGGAGAGGGGGATCTTGATAACCCCATTACATTTCCTAGCCGGAAGTTGTCATATGTAGAATGAAACTACACTACTATGGAGAGGGAAGGCCTGAAAATGGTTTATGCATTACAGAATTTTTGCCACTACTTATTGGGAGGCCATTTCAAGATGTTCACAGATTATTCTGCATTGAAATACTTGGTCAATAAGCCTATGTTGGGGAGGAAGATTTGTCGTTGGCTACTTCTTTTTCAGGAATTTGATTTTGAAGTCATTGTCAATCTAGGGCGGTTAAATGCTGGCCCATATCATCTCTCCCGGATTGAAACAGGAGAGGAGCCAACTAATATTTAAGATGGGTTTCCTGATGCACAATTATTTAAAGTTGAAATCGTTGATGGATATTTTGAAGAAATCATTCAGTATCTGGCGACAGGTACTACACCAGAGGAATTCACCACTACTCAGAAGAAGTAGTTGGTAGTCAAGTCTAAAGACTTCCAACTAATCCTAGGAACACTATAGAAAATGGGTGCCGATGAGATATTACGGCTGTATGTCTTGCCACATGAGCAAGACCAGATCCTTTCCGAAGCACATGCAGGTGTCGCTGGAGAGCACTATGGTCGCAGTGGAAGGTGCTTCGAGCGGGACTCTGGTGGCCTACGCTACACACTGATGCCACAGAGTATGCACGATCCTATGACGTTTGTCAGAGAATCGGGAAGCCATCCAAACGGGATGAGATGCCGTTGATGCCCCAGTTGACATTGCAGCCATTCGACAAATTAGCAGTAGATTTTGTGGGAGCCATCAACTCACCAGGTAAGCACACTCGTGCTAGATATATTATCACGGTGACAAATTAATTGAAACGATGGGCAGAAGCTTCACTAGTCATTGATTGCTCCACGGCCACAGCCAAGCAGTTTCTCTTTGACCACATTGTCAATCGCTTCGGCTACCCTAAGATATTATTGAGCGATCAAGGTAGCCACTTTCTTAATCACATCATCAATGCATTGATAGAGGAGTTGCAGATACAACATAAGAAGAGTACACCCTATCATCCACAGGCGAATGGTGTGGTGGAGGCTTTCAATAAGATATTGCAGCATCCACTGACAAAGGTGTGCAATCTGAACTGCGATGACTAGGATCTAAAAATCCCTGCAGTATTGTGGGCCTATCACACCACATGTAAACGACTAACAGGGAAGACACCATTTAAGCTGGTGTATGGACAAGAAGCTATTATGCCTATGGAGTATCTCATTCTAAGTCTGCGCATAGTGGAAACAACTGGCATGGATTTTGTGGCAGCATTAGAGAAACATTTCGTGCAGCTAAAACAGCTGGAGGAAGATCACTTTATCATCGGTTTTCATCAAGGTGTGGAGAAGGATCGCCAGAAGGCTTGGCATGATCGCCACATCAAGAACAAATAGTTTCAACAAGGTGATTTGGTGTTGTTGTACGACAACAAGTTTATGAAACATCTAGGAAAATTGTAGATGCATTGGCTTGGTCCGTATCGCATTAGTGGCATTACTTCAAGAGGAGTGGTACAGTTGCAGCAGTTGGATGGGGCAATGTTCCCCAAATTGATTAATGGTAGTAGTTTGAAGCCCTATCGGTCGGGCTTGGAACAGTGCGATGCCTGAGTGGCATTGGGAAAAAAAAAGGAGAAGTATAGACTGATTGGTGGCAGGATGGCGCACCGACAGGGATGGAATGCGGAAGTAGGGAGGCTTCTCCTGCAAGTACGGAGTGATCTGTGACAAGTAGCAGCGTTGTGACTAGGTCAAATCAACAATAAATGACAAAATTTAAAACAGTTAATTAACGATGCTTGTTCAAATGATGGCCATTAATGGCAGATCCAGTTGATCAGCTGACAGAATCAATGACGGATTTCTTTCATTAATATAGGATTTTGGTTTAATTAAAGCAGGATTTAGTCATGATTACAGAGGATTCGGTAGCAAGCTATAAAAGTGGGTAGAAGTTGGTCGGAAGGCACTGATATTTTTGTTGTTAAGTGCCTGTGCAGAGCTGACGAGTATTGGCATAAACTTAGTAAGCATAAGGGGTGTCTTGGGTAAGGTTCTGTTGAACTTGGAGAGTGTTGCTAGGTCGAAGAAGCTATCAGTTGTAAGCGCTGGGTAAGGTATGCCACGAGAGCTAGAAACGATGGAGATTAGTAGCGAGATTGAGTCTCCTTTCACCGAGATTGT
The DNA here is from genome assembly GCA_027924585.1 of Larix kaempferi. Classification (NCBI taxonomy): domain Eukaryota; kingdom Viridiplantae; phylum Streptophyta; class Pinopsida; order Pinales; family Pinaceae; genus Larix; species Larix kaempferi. The sequence continues at coordinate 14,027,857 of BSBM01000753.1, read as the reverse complement.
AGTTGAGGAAGAAGTTGCGTCTACAGGAGACATCAATCTTGAGGCAGAAGTTGCCAACATTCTGGTAGGAGCATCAGTCATCATCAAGAAGCGTCGAGGGGGGAAACATTCTGAGTCCTCACAGAGCAAGAGGCATAAGAGATCATTCGCCGAGGTGGTAGGAGAAGCTCACGTGCAGACTAGGCAGTCCAGTCACCAAGTTGATGAATATGTCCCATGGGAGGGACTGTCTACCATTGAGATCCTTGGGTATATCCCTCCCAATCAGCCAGATGCAACCCTGTGCAAGATGAACCTGAAGCAGAAGTATGGTGTGAGGATGCCCGCGCTCCCTACCGGAATGGAGTGCTCTGCTGATATTGGGTCAGCATTGATGCTCCTCCAATACAATGATCATGATATGGTGGCCCACCCAGAAATTGCAGCAGCCCCATATGTGCCTGGATCACAACTTACCACGACACCTATTGTACAAGACTGGGCCCGAGGATTGAAGCAGGCCAGTTTGTTAGGGCTTATTAACATGCCACATTTTGGGCGACTGCAGAAGTTAATGCATGCATGAAGCAGCTACTTATGTGATTCCATGGTGGTTTGTTGTGACTCGATAGTGAAATTCTGGTCACTGTTGATTTAATTTCATACATTACTGGATTTCCTAAAGATGGGGTCGACCCATCATAGTTCTTCCAAGGGAAGGTGAATGACAAAAAGCGAGCAGGACATCTAGTGAAGAAATATGGCTTCGAGACGGATGGCCATGGGTATCGCACCAACAGTATTGATGATAAGGCGGTACTCTCCGGCACCAAGATTATATCCCGCAAGATGATCAGGGGTGGTCCTCCTAACCAGTGTAACTGAGGGATTGTCGCATGTGCAGTACATTGTGTGGAGGACGTCCAAATGAACTTGTCCTTGTTTCTATTAAATCAATTATCCGAGGATGTTGTCGCAGTCCAAGCCAGTAAGGGCTCGTTTACATATAGCTGGCTACTGATCTTGATTGCATTCATAGCTTGGAAGGAACCCGACACATACCAGGGCATGGAAGTTCAGGCTGTGAAAGAACGGCAGGGTGCGTGCTATAAAAAATTATGGTATGTATGGGAACCTGAGCGCCTCCAGGATTTCCAATTTCTATTCTGGCTCTACTGGGAGATGCTTGGCAATGCCGCAGAAAAAGTACCGTGGATATCGGAAGAACCTATGGAACAATTTAAGATAATCATGGAGTTTGTGGTTCGGCCACATGCTATTTATGTATAGGCAAGGCGTGACCCTGGTTAACAATCATTGCTGACCCCTTACAAGGTAACGCCTGAATCACTAGAGGCTATCATGAATGACTGGCCAGCGGAATGGCGTGAACCTGTCCTAGTTGTTGGGATTGAGGCTGGCGAGACAGCGAAGGGTCCAGAAGATCGTATATCGGCACAAGACCCATCGAGTCATCATGATTCTGATCAAGAGTCAATCAAAACACTGACGAATGATGATAGTGACCATACCTTAGAAGAGCATAGAAGGAAGAGGCACCAGGACCCCACAATAATCAGTGGACTGCCCCTAGCGGTGGAAGCACACTTGGGTCGACTGATACACTTAATCGTTTATACATCCACCACAGTAGCTCAGAAGATGATAAAGGTGACAAATGAAGGATTCCATGCGCTTACTGCTTGTGTGGACTTGGTACATGACATGGTTTCGCTACGGGCACCAGACGATGCAACGACACCACAAGTTACCACAATCAGCACTAAGCTACGGGTGAGGAATGTGGAGATACCCCCAATTGCAATTGTGACAGAGGACAAGGATGCAAACGCCATGCTATAGCAGTTGAAGAAGGTGACCATTAATGTGAAGGCACTTCCCATGGAAGGGTTGACCACTATGAAGGAAGCTACCAGTGAGGAAATGACCGATCGAGAGAGGCAGATTAGTGCCATGTGCGTACGATTGTAGGAGAGCGAGGCTGATGCGAAGCGCACCAATGAAGAATTGAATCGGAGGGCTGCTTCCGCACGACAAGCTATGAATGAACTTGAAGAGCACATTAAGAAAGAACGGGCCGAGAAGGAAAGGGAAATCGAAGGACTAAAAAAGGAACATGATTTCCTTATTGTGGAGAAGGCTCGTATGTGGGATGATAGTGTATGAGTTGACCGAGCTATCAAGGAAGCTTATCAACATGTGCCAGAACCCATTGAAGAGGTGGATGTACTCCAATGAGTGTAGTGGCTGGGGGCTGCTATTTTCTAGTTGTGGTAGGAAAATCAAGTGTTGAAGGCTCAGGTGAATCCCGGTATGCCTCAAGTTGAAGTTGACGACAGGAAATGAGCAATTGAGGAGGTTGCCACTCAGTTGGAGGAGCTGGAAAAGGATACAACAAAGCTCACGGCTAACACTGTGCAATTCTAGGGGCATATCATCAAGGATGAGTAGGTCAAACAACTAATGAAGGAATGGCAGGAAGCAGAGGGGCAGTTGGCGATGCTTAAAGCAACAATGCGCGTAATTCCCGTGATGGAGCAGGTTGCCAAGGTTATGGAGTTGAAAGATCTACATCAGCGCATCGCCAAGGTGGACGAGAGACAGAAGAAACGTGCTGCATAGTTGGAGCAGTTTCAGAATGTTGGGGGATAGTTCATGACCAAGGCAGGTGAAGTGCTTCAAGTGGTACAAAAACATCGGCAACAGGTGACGACCAAGCTCACTGAGCATCCATCTGCAAAAGATATGGTCGATAGTCAGGTGGTGGCTACGGAAGTCAAGGAAATGGTGATGACAGTCGTACAATAGTACGAAGACTTCAAAGTGAAGACCATGGAATACACCATGTCCAGTTGACGTGGCTCGAGGGTGAGCCACAGGATTCTGTTGGGGGCCTGTTGGCTGGCAGTTTGATAGGGAAGAATCGCAGCATCGCTGATGCTGCGACACGTCAGATGAAGTCATGGAAGGAAGAAGGCTCGATTATTTTATGTATTTTTTGAGTTGTCTGTACCGTAATAGGCGGGTTTTTGGGTCGTTGGACCATATCATATGTAATTTTGAGCTAATTGTACCGTAGTAGATGAGTTTTTGGGTCATTTGGACCTGGTCAGTTAGATTTTGGGTTTGTTTTCCAAGAGTTAGTTAGGAAGCCATTAGTAAGTGGACAAGCATTGTAAAGGTGGAATCCTATATATAGACAAGAATTTGTAGGTAGAGACAGGGTGAGAAGAGAGATAGGGACATAGGAGAGAGCTTTGATATGCAGTTTTGTGCATATGTTGGGAGATCAAGAGATATTGTTGGAATCTGTGATCTACAAAGGCATTGCATTGGGTTTTTGCAGTAATAATATGATGTGATGAAACTATTATGTGCAATCCTGGTGTGTCTTTTGTCTTTTGATGGTAATGCAATGTCTCTTTGATAGACGCTTAATGTTATAATCTGCTGCAACAATGAAATGTTTCCATTAAATGATGATATGAGTACAATAATGTGACAATGAATGCATAGATTTATTGAATGTTGCAATAAGATTAAGTAGCTCATGCCACACACATCCTTCTTCTTTCAAGGGAAACATGGTTCCGTCCAAACTCCCTTGATCGCCTTGGGTGAGACCTCATCTGCTTTGCAGGTGTTGCTGGGCAGGGTAAAACCTGTGTGGGCCAGTGCTTAGGGACAACGTGGTGGGTTGGTGTCGACAGTGATGGGAACCCCTGTCGACTTGGTTTGAGTCAACATTTATTCATAACATAAAATTTATTTCAAATTTCAAAATATACATAACGTAATCATCAGTTACTAGTCAGTGAGCAATTTTTATTCAAAACAAATTTAAATAGAAAACATTATTCTAGTTTATTTAGCTAGGTCACTTCAAAACAAGTGCCCTCAAAATCCAATCACTCAAACTAAGTCAAAGGAGGGCATTACATTATTAGCCATAACCCTAATAACAATAAAAAAATTGATCACATGCTTGCGGTGAAACATCTATTAGGTTATTACTATGGAAAGGGGTGAATTATGATATTATTAGGGGCGAATTAGGATATTATTATGGCAATGCTTACTATCCATCTCCCACATTATCGTATCACAATGGTTCACACTTATCAATGTAGACTACTTTTTGGCTACGTAAGGCTTCTCTTGGTAATGGCCGTCTCATGTCAACGTATACTATTTGTAAGTTTCGTAGGATTCCATTGGAAATTGACACTTCTATCAATACATACTAACTTCTTTGGAAAATACCACACAGATTGAGTTTTACTGTGCAATTTTGCTAAGTATTGTTTACTGCTTACTCCATAATTTTATATTTATTGTGCAATCTTTACACTCATTGTGACACAAATTACTCTACCATCCTTACTTCACTTTTTCACAACTAAAAGATATTCACTGTGCAGATATAAAGGTATATACTTTTTTACCATGTGAAATTTTATGAACTCGGAATGTAACACTTACTTCCATTGCAAAATATAAGGATATGATCCTAAATTCGCGTAAAGTAATTTGAAATTCTTAGAAAAAACCTTTTATGCGTAATAAAAATAAACTCACATAAAACAAGAAGGAAAAGCATTTTATCTTCTTTACAAAAGAAACATATCCATTATTTTGACGCACTTGAAAATAGAAAATATGTGCGACATGAAATATACTTTGAAACAAAACAACGTATGTGCAAATATATTAGCAAAACAAAACATGGGTAGCTACAGTGGCATACACAATGTTCAATTAAACACAGAGAGCTTGTACTTTCAACACTCTTGATTTATTCTCTATGAGATTGATCTCTCTATACTTCTCCTCTCTCTTTCTCTTTCTCTATTTTTTATAATGACTATGATTTCCCTTACATAGACACAACCACTGAGTTCTCTCGGAAGCCACCATAACACATATTAAAGACAGTAATAAATTTATGACCGAAATCTACCTAAGAACTTGACTTCTGAACTACTATGTTGTTTCTTAAATAAAGTGAGACATGTGTCCCATATCCTAACAGACTAACAAACATTGTAGATTGACAATGACTGACTAACTAAGTTGGTGCAAGCTAGATATGCAACAACTCATAATTAATATTTCCAACAGTGCCACTTAATTACGAGCAGTTGGATTTTTGACACAAAAAATTACATCAAAATTAAAATTAAATGTAACGGACTGAGGAGTCTCGGTCACTTGCAAAATAAACAACTCCTAAAAATTTGTGAATATACTAGAAAGTGTCCCTTTCCAATGATTCCATGAATATGTCTGTCAACTAATCTTTGGATTTGCAAAACTCCAAACAAATTTCTTTGTTATTTACCAATTCTCTGATGAAATGATACCTAGTGTCAATATGCTTCGTTCTCTTGTGATACACATGGTTCTTTGAAAATGGAATGGCTGAAATCTTTTCGCAGTAAATTGTTGTGGGTTCTTTCTGGCACTGCGACACATCTTTTGACTTTCTGTGCATCCAAACAACATGACATGCAACACTTGTAGCCGCGACATACTCAGATTCAACAAAGGAAAGAGTCACAATGGGTTCTTTCTTTGAATCCCAGGATACTACTCTTGTACCAAAATGAAATGTCTACCCAGGATTTTCCTATCATCTATGTTTCCTCCATTATCACTTTCAGTGTATCCAAGAAGTCCATCCTTGCTCAATTTGCAACATGTTATCACTGGTTTTGGGGTAGGCTTACAATTAACCATTTTAAAATGCTTCAATACTTCATTTGCATATTTGGATTGTGAAATGAATATACCATATTTATTTTGATGGACTTCAATGCCCATAAAATATCTCATATGTCCCAAATAAGTCATTTCAAATTCACTCTCCATGACTGATTTAAAATATTATATGCCAAAATATCTAGTAAAGATTATATCATCAACATATAAACAAAAAATTAACATGTCACCTTGCTTGTTAATTTTGATGTATAGTGTTGGATCACATTCACTTCTTTGAAAATCATTTTGGATGAGGTAGGAATCAATGTGATTGTAAGAAACTCTACGAGCATGCTTTAATCCATATAGTGCCTTTTTCAACCTGTAAACTTTATTTCTTTACCCAGAAATCTCATACCCTTCTGGTTGTTCCACATATACTTCCTCCTCTACATAACCATTTAAGATTAAAAACTTAAAATCCATTTCATAAACAAACCATTTTTCAATAGAGGAAATTTCGATGAAAAATGGGCCTTTTAACCCTAAAGTACAATTTCTTGTCATCACATATTAGCCAATCAAAATTCTTTAAAATTCAAACAAGGTGCATGTAAAAAAATTGGAGGGAAAAAATAAAAACTACTTTTTTGGATCGTATTTTGAACTTATTTCTTTGTAGGTTTACTCAAATTGCAAGCAAGAGGACTCATTGGATGCATAATTAAATTATGCATCCAACACGTACCCATGTTTCATACTTTTAACATCATCCACATCATGAAAAATCGAAAATACATTAAAAAATGTGTTTTCTCTCACTAGAAACACAATTTTTAATGTATTTTTAATTTTTCATGGTGTATATGTTGTTAAAAGTATGCAACATGGGTATTCATTGGATGCATAATTGAATTATGCATCCAACAAGCCCTCCTACTTGAAATTTGAATAAACCTACAAGGAGATAAGTTGAAAATACGATCCCAAAAAGTAGTTTTTTTACTCTCTCTACTATTATTTTATTATTTTCCTTAGGAGGCCCATTTTTTACCGTAATTTCCTCTAATGTGTGCACTACAATGGCCAAAATTGTTCTGACTGTGTCCATGCACACAATAGGTGCAAATGTTTCATTAAAATATTTGCACACAATAGATGAAAATGTTTCATGAAAATAGATATCGGGATGTTGTGTGAACCCTCTTGCAACTAATCTTGCCATGTGATTTTGGACATTTCCATCTGCATCTTGCTTGATTTTATAAATCTATTTGACACTTATTAGATCCTTGTCTTCAGGCACATCTACCAATTCCCATGTTTGATTCTCTTCAATGCATTCAATTTCTTCATCCATTTCTTGTGTCCACATATCATATTTGATAGCTTCTTCAAAAGTTAGAGGATCATCTATTTGAGAAAATAATGCAAAAGATGAAAATGAATTTGTCGTATCATCATTATATATCTCTCACAGGCGTCTTGCATTTCGTTTCAACATGCTTCGTAATGTTGGATACGATGATGTAGACTTCCTTGGAATACTTGTTGGAGTTTTCTACCTTCTAGATGTGCTTGCTGGTGTGACTTGTTGTGAGACTTATGACGTGGTAGCTTGAGTTGTGACATGTTGCACAATCCTGGGGGTGGATGGTGCTGCAACAATTTGACTTGTGTGTTGTGTTTGAATTGATTCTTCTGTGATGTCATCATTTGCAACATGATTTACAATTTTTACTTTCTTTTATATACTTTCGTCCCATGCTTCATTTTCCACAAAATGAACATCACGGCTGATTATAACCTTCCTTGTGATAGGGTCATACAATTTGTATGATTTTCTTTCTTTTGAATACCCAACAAATATACATTTATGTCCCTTGTTATCTAATTTTTTTCCTCAGCTCATCTAGAATATGAGCATATGTGACACAACCAAAATTTTTTAAATGAGAAACATTGTGTTTCATACTTGTCTAAGCTTCTTGAGGAACTTTGTTCTTCACACTCTTTGTTGGACATATATTCATAATGTATATAGTAGTTGCTACAACCTCATCTTAATATTCATTTCACAACTGTTTGGATGTCATCCTACTACGCACCAATGCCATAATGGTTCTATTCTTTATTTTTGTGACATCGTTTTGTTTTGATGTATAGCGCGCAGTAAATTGCATATGCATTCCATGAGATTTATAAAACAATAGAAAATCATTTGATACATTGTTGTTTCAGCACCCCGTGCTGAAACTTGGTTAGTTTTTCTCACTTCTCATAGACTTGCGAGGAGTCCCTCACACCAGTTGAACATTGTTGGAGCCATACACTCCTCATCATATATCATTTGGGACTTGCTCGCTAGATGATCAGACCTACAGTCATCCACCATCACAATGGTAAACAGAACTGTGTGAAGAGGCCGATCTCTAACCTATTTAATGGGAATCTTCCCACCTATCATCTAGGTTCCAGTAGTGCACCACTGGTCTATCAAACCCTCCACACTGCAATCACCTCCTCTTGATCCTGATCATGATATAGGATTCCCCTGTCAATACATCCCCATCAAGAAATAGATATCCTCGATATCTATGGTCAAGGTGTGAACACCTATCTAAAAATGTTGCTGCAGCGGATCCCAACATTGGGTCAACTGCTCTAGTAATGTCACTTGGGAACTTATTCCTGGAACCTGGAAGTACTTCAGTAACCCACAATTCCTCAACGTAGGCATGCATTGAGGATCATTTTCCACTTGGGAATCATCAAGCTCATGCTCTCATTCACGCCATTCGACCATTGTCTTCACTTGGACCCTGTCCAAAAGTCCATAAAAACATCATTAGGACCTTTCCACACCATCAAAATCATTCATCTTTTGTTTTAATTTGAGCTTTCTATACGGACTTGCGTTCGCACAGCCCATCCTTTTGGATAGGGCACTGCCGACACAAGACAGTCTTTCAGCATTTGTGCTGGTGCGCCCTAGGAATAGTTCCCGAAAAGGGAAACTGCGGCGGTCTGTGAGCGCAATATCCCTCCATTAACAAGCTCAAAACTCAAAAAAATGGAAAGAAATAAAAAATGTAAACTACTGAAAAGAATGAGGGCAGGGTTTAGCCTTACCTGACATTGACAACACAAAAAACTATTGATCATGGCTCCTGCAATCAACGGTTGAAAATCGCTCTCCAAAGCTCACTTTCACTGTCCAACTTGGTAAAAAACAATAATAATAATTTTTTACGATTTGTCCCTATTTATATTGAAAACAGAATATTCCTTTTTTAATTTATTTGTTTTTTGGGCTATTTTTCCTATAGTTGTAAGTGTTCTGTATGTTTGAACACCTAATCTATTTGTTTGACCTATTTTTTTTAGATTTGTAGGTACAATAAGATGCCATAACTAATTGCTCATGTTTGTAGCCTTTTCACACTCATTGTAGGGTGTGAACAACTCTTCGAGCATTTTTTGTGTTGTTGTCCCACCTGTTAAAACCAATTAATGACGACACCGAGATAACTCTTTGTTCCTTCTTGTGCTTGTAAAATGATGATAATAAGTCACCGAGTTATAGTTTATTTATTTTCAGGCTTGTTAAACTTCCACGAAAAAGGTAATCCTCAGAGTCTTTCTTTAATCTCTTTTCAGGATCTCAAAATACAAAAAGATCGCCAAGTGAACTTGATGCATTCACGCTTGTGAAAGTATTTGAATGATCATCTTCTCGGTGATAGTTTACCCCTTTTTCAGACCAAGAGGAACTATTTACGAAAAATGAGCACTCCATCCAACCATGGCCGGAATAGTTCTCTCTCGCGTTGTTTTACCCCTTTTCGGTAGAAGAGACTAACTTTATGAAAAATGAACTTTGGAGTCTTCTTTAATTCTTTTCAGACTCTCTAAACATGAAATGAAGCTGAGTTTTCCTTCTATGGACTCGTTAAAATTGAACATCGAAGGGACCGTCATGGGACGAACCCCTCCTATTCTAGGTTTCTAAAAAATTTGGGATTGGACTCATTGATGGGATGAACTATACCGAACATCTGTTACCCTACTCAAGCTCGTTAAAAAACAAAAGAGGTACTCATCAAGCATGATGGGGAATAGGGATGAGATTCTTTTCATTATTATTATGGCAGTACATAGTCACTCTTGAATAAGGCACTTGTTTGCATTTGCATTCAGTACTTGGGTAATCTGTTTGTCTTCGAGTCCTGCTGATTCCATGAGTCATGTCACTCCTTTGGATCATCCGAAGAATGCTTCCGTCATCAGTTGTGTTTGGGTTTGGTATCATTATCGTCATGTCAATACTACCAAGTCATGACATGCCCATGTTCAAGAGACATTCCTTATTCATTATCTGTAGTCGTTATACCTTCCATTGTGTTAGTCTAGCCCGAGGCAGTCTTTCACATCACTCTACTATCTGATTCACTGCAAACATCTGTGATCATATTTTGTGTCGATTATGGGGGATTCATCATGGCCCTCCTTTTACGGATTCATCCTTGTCGACTTCAACACATCATACAAGGATTGAATCTAGAAACCAATCAAGTACCTTGGACCTGCATGCCTCAATGGTAGGTTACCTCGCTTTCAACATGAGTTTACATCATTGGCTCTTACTTGAAAGATCCTGTCAAGTGTTTGACCTCAAATCGTTGATTCAAGCTTGATGGTATGTACTATTATACCTTGGGAATCATTGAAATTAATAATGATTTCCCTTGCGCTTGTTAACAATATACATGAATGACCGGTAATCAAGTGGTTTCTACAATGTTTGACTCCAAGACATTGTAATCACATTGGTAGATTCGTATCGTTGCGGGTTCGGCTTGAAGACCCTAGGTTGTTTCAAATTCTACCCAGGTTGCAATGGATATTGTTTGGGTCATATCACACAGATCCACTGTGTATTGGTCATGGTTGTTATCATCTCATCATGGATCTATGATTGTATCTAGTAGCCATGATTGTGTTCAGTCAGTCTTTACTACCATGGATCTGCATTGCATTGGTCGACAACCATGTTACAAGTCATGTGAGACTTATATCTCAGACTCAGTTGCACTACAATAGCACCTTCCAAAAAAAAATTCCTCACCATCTATCTTGAAAAGCATATCACCAGTCTTGTTTTTCCAACTTCATGCTTTGGGGGGCATTATGTTACACCTAAATATTGTCATCATGAGTCCTATGTCAACTCAGTGCCTTGATCACTGAATTTTCCTTGACCAGAAGTCATCTAGAGCAAGTTGTTGATCCTTTTTCCACCTTTTCTAGTTAGGTCAGTGTAGCTTGTCTTCCATCAATAAGCGTCTGACTAGGCTCGACGCAGAGTGTCATCTGGAATCTAGCGCCGGTGGCTCAGGTTTCCTTCATTCAACCTATGCTTTCCCCTTCCTGGCGCAATTTTTCCTCATACAACATGCATTGGGGTTGGTTGAAATGGATAAATGGAACCTTTGAGCGACTTCTCAAAGCCTGATGAGGTGGATGTCTATCCCTAACTAATAGGTGAGATGTCCTTCGGCTCCCTAACCTCTAGGAAAGATCCCTTAGACCTCTCCCATCATTTCTCAACCTACTCTATCCACTTGGTCTTATAAATATGAACCTTCTCTCCATTCCAAAGGGATGAAGGTCTATAGCACTATCATGCTGGTGGAATTGGCTTAGGTGATCCTTGCACATCCTTGGGAGTCTTACTTCATCCTTGGAGGCTTTGGTTTGGCTTGTTGGAATGAAGGTTGCGACATTAAGGCTTAGGTTGTAACGTTCTTCTCTATTGTACTCTCTTTCATTAGAGTTAACACAATCTCTTCCCATACATTTTATTGTGTTTTTAATGTGTAGAGCTTACTTCCTTAACTGTTAGCTTAGATCAATCATATGTGATATATGATTTTACTACTTGTTTGTGTCTTCTTGTTCAAGAGAGTTTTACAGCTGCAGATCTGAAGTCTCTGGAGCATTGGATCAAGCAAGGAGCAAAGGGAATCGTAAATCTCAGGTACGATACTTGTTTGTTACTTTATGATTCTATTGATCTAGGGAAGTTGATTATATTATGTATGTATTTGTTCTATATCTAATTAAACTAGTGATATCTGGCCTTTAAGTCCTCTAAGGTAGATTGTCCAAAAACAATAACATAGAAACAGACCAACTGAGGTTGAAAAAAGGGAACTCAACCTCATTGTAATCAATGTAATTTTAATTGTGATATTAATAAAAAAATATATTATTGGTGCCATTTCTTGAATTTCACTGTATTTGTGTGTGCCTACAGTTGTTTATGTATGTGCACTTTGATATGAGACCCATTGAGCTTGGTGTACCTAACACAAGTTTTTTATCAAAGTAGGAGTATATTCATGTGTGTAGAAGAAAGTAACTCTAGTTGGGATTGGGTAGATTTGTAGAGTCGAGGAGAAAGTCCAGTTTTGATTAGACAAGTAAACTGGGTCAGTTGATTGAAGGAACAATGGCTCAGAGAGGCATGAATGTATGTGGTATAGGATGGAGGCCAGGTGCAAAAGTGACCATTGATCATGAAAAATTTGAGGAATGAATTCAGACAATGAGAACTCTAAAGAATGATTTTGATGCTATAAAGGAAGAACATAAGAAGGGATTCACTACTGAAACCAGTAACCATAGTGATGCAGAGGCTGAGGGAGGTGAAGTTGTTGAGGAAGCAAATGAAGAGACAAAGGACATATTGTTAAAAAAATTGTCATATATGAGAGGTAGATCCATCATCGAAGTTTTTAACTATTCAGGAATCCTAAATCTCAAAGAGCTGATAGTTTGGAAAAGAGAGATGGAGAAATATTTTTATACAGAGCATATTGAAGACACAAAAACGGTAAAAGTGGCTTGCTTTAAGATGAAGGGTCATGCCTTATTGTGGTTGGACAATCTACAGTTTTAGAGAGTAAATAAAGGAAAATAAAAAATGAAATATTGGGATAGAATGATTTCTAGGTTGAAGGATAGTTTCATTCCTACTTACTACATCATAACCCTATTGAAGAAATTGCAGAGCCGATTGTTCATGAATTCACTAAGTAATTATATAGGTTGTCTATTAGTTCAGGACATACATATGAAGGTGAAGAAGCTATGGCTAAATATGTGAATGGACTGAAATATGACATTCAATATGAGTTGATCTTGTTAAGGTTCATAGTGAGAGAGGATTTCTAGTTAGACTTAAAATTAGAGGAGAAACTCACTAGAAAGACATCTACAACTAGGGAAAAGGATGTTGTTAGGGGTGGAATAAAATTTGTTTCTACTAAGGGATAGACTAGCAAAGTGAACAAAGAAAGAATCAATGAAGCTAAGAGAGATGAATGAACTACAAGGAGCCTTGCACCATAATACACAAGGGGTGGTGCTAACCCCATAGGAATATGCACATTTGGAAGAAGAGGGAATTTTGGAGGAAGAGGTGTAGACATATCGTTTGTAGTATAGTACATGTTCCAGGAAGTAGGCCATAAACATATGAATGCCCAAAAAACATGCATATAGAAGGTTGATAGGAGATCAAAAGTCGAGGAACTGACATAATCGAAGATAGGACTAGTTTGACCGTTGGGGATAGTTCAAATGATTCCAAGTCCGAGGGAGGCAAAAATTTGAGGAACATAAGGAATTTGTTACAACCTGCTCCATAGGAGGAGAAGGAACTAGTGAAAATGAATTCTATCTTCCGGACCATTATTAAAATTGGAAGTAAGTGTTGTCCCATGACAGTCGACAAAGGTAGTACTAAGAATTTAGTCTTGATTGAAGTAGTAGATAAATTGGGTCTGAAGTGCTAACCAAATCCAAATTCCTATAGAGTTTCATGGTTGCAGATGGGATGGCATGTTATAGTGTCTAGGATGTTTTCGATAAATTTTAAGATCGGTAATTTTTATGACAATGTGCTATGTGATGTGGTACCCATGGATGCTTTTAATCTATTATTGTGGAAACCATGGCATTATGATAGAAACATAATTTATGATGTACATAAAATTACCAATTCATTGGTGAAAGATGAAAAGAAAAGTAGAATGATTCCATTGGAAGAGGATAGGAGTGATAAGGGAAGTAAAAATAATTATTGGGAGAAAATAATTTTGTTATATTTAGCTAAATAATTCATGAAGGAGGAAAATAAGCAACGATATTGTCTTATAGTTATCCGAAGGGGATAAGTGAGGATGACCCAAGAGAAAATATCCGAACCAAATTCAAAAGAATGCTAGCTGAATTCAAGGGAATATTGGTCGATTAGATGCTAACAAGATTAACATTGATGAGAATCATATCCCATCAGATCTATTAAAGTTACAACATCATGAGCAATTATCTAGGTCAATCTCGTGTGTCAATATGGTATCTTATGTGTCGAGGTAGTTCCTTATAGGATCCTGAGTTGGACTCAAGAAACATGGAAAAGAATATTGAGTTGGACTCAATAATAGATAATCTTCATGTGTTAGGCAAGTGCTTTGTATGTCAAAGTGATGATGTTGTACAATTTTGCTACTCAAAGATAAGTTCGTATTTTTCAAGATAGATCCTCATGTGTTGAGGTGGTGCCTCATTTGTTGAGGTGATGCTTTGCGTGTCGGAGTATGTATGGTGTGCGATGTACTACTAACAATGTTTGAGAGATAAGTCTCCTCTAGAGACTAGCCACCTTTAGAGTGAATTACTTTATCATATAACCACTTGCAATGATAGTTTAACAATATGATCACATCATTGGGAAAATATCCTTAGTATATTTGATATGATAATTAAGCTTGCAGTTGTGGACCATGCAGATGAGACAAGAGATAAAGATAAGATATGAGAGAATTTGAATTTCACATAAAGAATTAATTAAGAGAGAATTCGAATGGCTAAAATTCAGTGAAGAATTCAGTAAATCAAAGTAGAACTCAAAATGATCACTACAGCCATGTTAACAAAAAATAATCAGTTAAGAGAGTTAACTAAGTAATAACAAAGAAGATCTAGTTAACTAAGTGTTAGTGCATGATGACACTTATGTTAAACTAAAAGATGTCACTTGAGTTGTGACACTAGAATGATGACACTTAAGTTACCCACCTAACTAAGTGGGAATGATTTCAGTTAAGGGGTGAGTTCATCCTAAGAGTCATTTTAGTGAGTTAATGCATTGGATGAGAAGTGGGGTGCACTTCTTCATGCAAGGTTGATGCATCCAATTAGAGGGAGAGTTCATCCTGAATTCAGAAGATAAAAATAGAAGTCGATGCATGCAAAGAATATATAAATATGTTATACAGTATTGATGAATCCAATGTGAAGTAAATTATCTTCTATCTTGAAGGTAATGTGCTTCTTCTTTGTGCAGGATATTATGTTGAGTCTCTCTTCTTTATCTTTCTCTTGCTCTGTAATTGCACTGAAGGTGCTTGATGTAAAATACATTCTCTGTTATTTATCAATATACTAATGAAGGTTTTGCTCAGGTTTTATCCCTCATCTCATAGAGGGTTTCCCCAAGGTAAATTCATGTGTCAAAGGTGATTTCTTGTGTATGATTGTTAATTCATTTCAAGTATTATTGTAGCTGCGAATTAAATATAAAAAATTAGCATGGTATAAGAGCTCAGGGTGTTAAAGAGATAAGTTTAGAAATCAAGCTTGATCCTACCTATATCCTGAGTGTGCATAGTACTTGAAGAACAATGGCATAAATCTCAATACTTGGAAGGATAGGATCCTGAATATCCTGGAAGATCATGATTTAGATGGATATATATCTAGTAGTATTGAAGATCCTACTTATAATGTATGGTGAATTACCTTCAACAAGAATCAATCCAAATCAAAGAGAATCATTTATGATTCTCTGAAAGACAACTTGATGCCCGTGATCAATCCATTGGAGACCGCAAATGAATACTTTGACACGTTGACAAATATCAATGAGAAGAAGGAGCCCATTCAACAGAGAGCATTGAAGAACAATATTTGAAATCTGAAAATGGGAAAGGACGAAGCTATGGATTACTTTTTCACTAATATCTCTCAAGTAAGAGATCAACTCATGAGAATTGGTGTGATAGTTGATGATGATGATCTGATACATACCGCTGTCGATGGTATTCCATATTCATGGGAGACTGTAACATCCCCAAAATTGATCAAAATTTAAAATTTTTCTAAGCGGTCCAATCGCCATTAAAATCCATGCAGAAGTATAAAAGTGTATGTTCAACATCTTTAATTTATGCTTACATATTTCTTGAATGTGACATCTATTTGTTTTATAAATTGTCTTTAATTAATTTTAATTGTCCTAACAACAATTAAAATAGTTATGCATTCCAATGTCTATAACTAATATGGTACTAACCGCAATATGACATTTTAGCTAGCGGATGCTCTAATACATTATGATAGTATAAATACTTTATGCTTTTACTGATGTTGATATGATATTAATGAATCCGATAATTACTGCTTTTGTCCTTAAGCCAGTTAACTAGGATCCTTATTAATTATTGTATTTCAGTTTCAATTATGGAATAATGATGCATAAAGTATATATTTAACAACTCGACGATCATTGTCCTATCCTCGTAAAATACTTATGTTTGTCTTCTTTACTAGTTGGCTTCAAAACTTATGTTGTAACATGGTTTATTTTAATAATTGATTCTATATAACTCCTTTGTTTGACTAGTGAATACTACAGTAAACTTGATGCTTACTTAGCTTTAATGCTAATGCATAATACCATTCATTTTATATAGGTTACATGTTTTTCCTTTACCTAGTAAGGGTTTGATAATTAATCCGATGATAAATTCTTATGGCCAAGGTTATACCATATGCCATTATATTCCTGGTTCGATAAATAAGTTAGGGTTGATGGCTCCTAACAAAAATCGGTGTTTAAATATTAAAAGGTCCTAAACTATGCAAAGGTGGTGGCTCGTTTCCATATTATGGTCCTGATCTACTATGAGCATTTTCAAGCATAAACTATAGCAATGTGGGTTTTTATTTAACGTTGGTGGGTGACAGATCAGGCATTAAATTCAACCACGTGAAGAGGATTTAATACCTCTCGGGTGCAACAAAACCCTTCTGCTACATTTTGGGGTTTGGTATTTTCGTTAATGGTTGGTTCCTCTGTGGAGGAAGAAGGTAGAGCCTTCTCAACTACAAAGGTTGTTACACAACCTGAGCACCACTCGGGAAAACAGTTAAACAAGGTCGTGGTGTCTTTATGTTGTTTTCTATCATGCATTTGTTAGGTTCTCTCCCCAGTTTGAGTTCGAATCCTACACGGTAAGTTCTTATAAATGAATTCTTGCAATGTTTACAATCTATGAGTTTGCTTCAACATCTTTTACCCTCATTTTAAATGTAATGACAGGGCCAAAATCCATGTTATTGATGGTGGCTAAAATGATAGAAAGGGACAGACTCTGGTGGTTGTGAGATCACGGTAAGCCTCGGGTCCATCCAGATGTTCCTCTATCAACAAATGTTGGTTTATTTCTTCTTTCATTGCTTCCCTGCGAGGTTTATTCACTTGAGGAAAGAGTCATGAGGCCGCTTAGGGAAACGTTGTAGTGTTAGATAGTTTTCTTTGTATCGAACCTGGGTTTTGGTTTCGAACATCAAAGCCAAAGGATAGTTTTGTTACAGGGTTTCCCTAAGAAGGAGAGCCCTTGTTTTCCTTGAGCAGTATGAATGTGAATGCAATACTTTCTTTCCTGGACTAACAAAGATTTATGATTCTGACACTAGATTTAAGTTCCCGTTTTAATCATGGTCATGGATTTGTTCTGAGCTAGAAATAATGAAGATGGTAATTGTTCTAGGTCCAACCCTAGCTCGCTTATGCGTTGCTATGTATCATGCTGGTTCGAATGTATAGTGTTGATACTATTAGTTGTTATAGGATTTTAAAACCCTAAACCCTCTCTAGTTATTAGATTTGCGCTTTATTACTTTATATGTGAAATTTATTGTGACAGGGTGACACTCCTTCAAGAGTTTCGAAACCAGGACCTGTTCTTTAATTAAATTATCGAAGCAAAGAGTTTACGCTGCATCATTTAGATATTATCGAGTTCGTTCTGTAATGCTACAATGGATTCATTTAAATTAGGTTAAAGGTTACGTTTCCAATTGTTTTAATGTATTTATAAAGGGTGCTGAATTCCACTATTTATTAAATTGGTTTGATATAACCCTCGGTTTATGTAACCCATTAACGTTTGAACTCAGGATGAGCCCTTTGGGTCTCGAATCCCTTGATATCAGTTTGCAATGTTTCCAAAAAATTATCCTATTTATAAAGTTAATATGGTTTGGTTATTGCAATATGTTTTAGTACATAGTTCTGATACTTGATAATTAATTGAAGTTTATGGGGTTTTACCATTGGCATAATCAATATGCTCTTTGTATAATGCATTTGTATCAATTAGCATCGAAGGTTTTTATAATATAATAATTCGAATGTGCACAGGTGTTTGTGTTTTGCAATACTTAGTTTTGATTTGTTATTTCTATATAGTAATGTTTTTATGATAACGA
Organism: Larix kaempferi; assembly: GCA_027924585.1. Lineage (NCBI taxonomy): Eukaryota > Viridiplantae > Streptophyta > Pinopsida > Pinales > Pinaceae > Larix > Larix kaempferi. The sequence continues at coordinate 14,009,530 of BSBM01000753.1, read as the reverse complement.
TACTTGTAGTGTTTGTAGATAGAATGAATATTTAAATTCCATTTCTATGAAAGAATTCTGTATATTATAATGATAAGAGTTTTTGTTTGAAAAATAGTTTATTTTGCTAGTAATACTCTGTTTATATTTACAATATCTAAATAATTTTATATTGTAATTTTGTTTATACTTGTGATAAAAATAACTATGTTATTTATCTATGTATTCAAAACATAAGTTCAGCGCAGAAGTTTAAAGATCCGAAGTATGGATTTTATAGCTATATTTATTGTTTGTCAAAGTAACATTAACTAGGTTTTAAGAGTTTGATTTCTATGTAAATACCTAAGATAAGATATTATAGATTCACAACTAGATTTCTATCATTACTATTTGCACATAAAAAGTATTTACATTATGAAATTTATGTTTGAGACAGTAGTATTAGCATATGAAAACTAATCCCTTTTTGAACAGTAATACCGCTATTTCCGTATCATTTCATCTATGTTAATTAAACCCTCTTCCTATACTAGAGTACATCACCCTAGGGTGAAAGGAAAAATACAGGAAGACATTTATTCTCAATCATTCTATATTATCAAATATGGCCATTCATTCGATTTACAAAAATTGACTTTTCAATTCAGAAAACCAGTGATTTAGAATAGATAACTAATAACTAGAAAACATTAGAAACTATGATAACCTATTTATACAGTTTTCAGAATAAGTTTTACAGTCTAAAATAAATAACATAGAAAACAATTAGAATGTGATAACTTGATAGGGTGAACAAACACTCAAAGAGGCCTGTTCCTCCCAACCTTCTCCAGAAAAGTAGGCAATCTTACTTGCTCTTTGGACCCCTGAGCTTGTTCACTGAACCACTAGGACGAAGTCTCTGTGTAGAAGCAAGGCACTCAGGTTGTACTTCAAAAATCAATGGAGACTTGCATACAAACCTCTCTGTAACATCCCAAAACTTAACAAAAAATTTAAAAATTGTCTAAGCAGCATTAAATGCTTACATTCGTTATGCAGAAGTGTAATTGATGATGTTTTGCTTATTTAAACAACAGCCTAAAATTGTAGTATGACGACACCTTTTTCAGTTGGTCGTCAATGTTATAAACATGTTACATCAATTACATGCTATGTTTGTCTGAATGATTAAATGTATGTATTTATGTTTGTCATTTACTGCTGGATGTTTAATACCATTTCTGAATAATTATGGTTACTTCTTTAAATGCATAAACATCGTCAATTACCTATAGTACTATTTTATTCATAAGTACTTACTGTTTGATTTTTGTTTTGATGAAGGGGTCCTATGGGCACCCCGAGGCTTAATTAGCTATTTATAGCTAATTCTCTTAAACCTTTGTCGTAGAACGCAAGTAAGAGCAAGACTTCTTTCTGAAGCAGTTACGATGTATGTAAAAAGGACTTGTTTAAACTTCAATTCGCATCCAATGTTGATTTCTAAAGTTTAGAGAACTTAGTTTGTGCAAGCGTATGATCTACCCTAGTTGTGATCACTAAGAAAAGAAGATTACAATGTCATGAAAAAACGATTTGCAAAAGTATTCTACAAATACTATTAATATCTGATATATTCACTATGATTTTTACAATCAAATCATTCTCAAGTGAATTGTTTTATTGATATTAAAGTCATGGCTTAGTTTATTCAATTATTGACTATAGCTTTTATAATTGCATGCTTAAAAAGTGTGGTTATAACCATAACTCATTAATTATGTTATTCAAACTCTTGTATCCGACCAAACCCTATACTAAAGGTTCTAAACCTTGTTCTATAACCTATGCATAGAACTGTTATGCAATTATACCATTGCTAGATATTATAAACTATGTGCACTAACCCTTATACAATACACATAGTGTTTCTCTCAAATTGCCCTACTATATATATGACTATAGTGCATAGACATATGTTATGTTTTAACCATACTTAAGGCCATGAATTAATCTCGGTGGACCTCTACGTTGGCAGGCATACGAGCAAATGGTAGCTATAACTCTTAAATTTTATTTAATGTCATTTGAATGGAATGTCCACTGGCATCCCTCATGGTAGGGCTCCATGCAAAGATTCTTGGTCTTCGTGTTAAACCCTAGATGGGTTTTGAACTACCTCAACGAGATATTAACCTAGATATTAATTTTTGCAAGGAAGGTGGGAGGAGAGGCCAACAGGCTCTCAGGTTTTCACGGTTTGTAAAACAGTGCTTGCAGTTCCCCCCAGGGTTCAACACCGTGACCTCTTTGCTTGTAAGTTGTTAACATAAGGTTATAAGGGCCGAGTCTTTTACAAAGTTGTTACTTCACTGGATTCGATGGTAAAACTTTGCACCGCATACGTGCTCATGCATGCTAAGAAATGCAGGTAATGTCATGGTTGTCCCTTTGTGTTTCGTCGAGTGTTTAACATTATCATTATTTAAAAAAATAATAAGTATGCACTGTTTCAAAGTTTAACGAGTCACTGTGTTGATGTTCTTGATAGGTTACTTCCTCGGCAATGTTTTAAAGTTGGCCTGAAAGGGATAAGAGCTTAAAAGGCCCTGGTAAGCCTCAGTCACTCCCTATGGGCATCTATTTGCACTTTGGAAGAGTATGGTTTATCTTTGCACGATGTCGGTCTTCGTTTGGTTAGCCGAGATTTCAGTTCTTAATTAAACTTTGGTTTTCATAGTCAATTGTAAATTTTATAAGCCGTATGGAATTTTTGGTAAAGAGGAGAGTTGAACCCTCAACCTGACCTATGTTGGTTTCTTAATGCTTCCTTCGTTATTGTACATGTATAAATTTATGGTTAAATACATATGGTTTTACAAGATCAAGGTTTAGATTGAAATACGATTGGGAGAGTTTACTCTCGACATTTTGTTATTTTTGCAATGAATTTACTTTGATAAAAGGTAACTGTGTTTTAGGGAAAAGCCCATCTCTGTTGGCAAAATGGTTGTGATGTTTTAATTTAAGAGTTGTTTCAAACGTTTGCCATAAGGCTGGGTTTAAAACCCTACCATAACTGCTTATTGTGTTTTTGATTTTCTTGTGGCAATACTAAGGGTTTCAAAAGCCCGAACATGTTATGTAATTAATATTTTAGTTGGTAGCTTGTAAAATTATTATGTGGCTTATAGGCTGAGTCGAGACTCAAACCCTGCACACTTGTATCTTTAGAAACTTGCAAAGGTTTTGTTTAAAATTATGAATTTGTGGTGTGTTTGGGTGAACTCTTCGGGTTTCGAACCCTAGTCTCATATGATGCTCTCGTTTTGGAAAAGATAACAAGGTTATTACAATATTATTAGTGATAAAATACGAACAGGGTTTTCAACCCTGCAATGGTCGATAGAGTTACTATGTGCTTAGTATATTTTTAAAGCTTAAAATACTTGATATTTAACTTTGTAAGTGCATTAAGGTGACATCATTACATGTTACAATAACGTGTAACAATGAAAATAGATACATGATTTCTATTTGCTTTCCTGCAATATTTACAACTTCGTTTTGTTTATAATATCTTGTATTATGAATTTTCGATACTATTAGGGTTTGTGATATAGAAATTATATTGTTTGTAATGGTTAATGATTTATGTTTATTTGAGATGTTTTCTAAAATTAAATGAAATTTATTTGCTTACTGAAATACAGGTTTTAAGATAAGTAAGATAAGGATTAACAGCCTGTTACTGAAATCTGAGTTAGATTATATTATTTAAAGAATAGGTTTTTACAATAGAGTTTTGTTATGAAAGGAAATACCTTAGTGTACATGAACTAAAAATAGTTTATTGATAGAAATATTTATGATACTCTTTCTATCTATGATAATGAATCATTCTAATCTACTCCTAAATTAACTTCTATGTACTAGAGTACGGTACATAATGTATGTAGAAAAATACAGAGAAATATTTCTACTCTATCATTTATCATTTAGCAAATTTAGAATTATTCATTTAGTTTATAACTAAAAAATACATGGACTTTCAGCATAGATAATATGGTAACAAATTAAAAGTGTTATTAACAGTTCAAGAGATATCTAGGTTTTAATAGAAAACTGATAACATAATATAATTATTTCCTTAGTAAATAATTTGGGCATAAAGTAAATAAGATAACACAATTAGAACTTGGAAACTATAGAAGAGACAAACAGCCAAAGGATCCTGTTCCACCCAATCTTTTCCTGAAGACAACCAAGTTACTTTCCTTAGGACCCCCGAGCCTGTTCACTGAACCACCAAGACAAAGATGTTGTGTGTAGAATGGAATAAATTCCATTGCGACTCAACAATAGTACTTCTGCCTTTAGCAATATTGAACTCAACAATGTTGTTGCACTAGTTCAGAACACAGTCTTAACTCACTCAATCACTTCTAACCTTCCACTCATCGAATCTCTTTTGCTCTATTGTCTTTCACTTTCACAAATTTTCAAAAGGTAAGAACTGAACAACCTCCTACTGAATTCGATGCGTAGATAAAGCATGCCTAGGTATTTGGTCAGTTTTATTTAGTTAATGAGCCACCTACTCAGTTCCACTTTCTTGGGGAGCATGACCATAAAAATAGGGAAGTTGCCCCCTTGCAATAGCTAGAAGTGAGTTGAGGATGATTCCAAGTGTCAGTTTGCTCTCCACTCCAATCCATTCCTCCTAGTGGGTTAGTGAACACTCATTCAACAATCTCCTTTGGATATTTGTCTCCTCTTTTATTTATAAATAAAAAAATATTCAGAGTAATTAATTGCAGTCATCCTTGACCCCACTTGGTCAATAACATAAAACTTTACAATAACATAAAAAATAATGTTTTTCTGACAACATAAAATGTTCAGACTTTGGTTATGTGACACTCTCATATGTACTTCAGCAATAAATGGGGACTTGCATACATATGACTACCTCTGCACTCAGCCGGAATAAGACAGTCTTACTCTGCAACTCAAAAAAGAGCTTCCCATCATTGAATCTCTTGTGTGCCCATTTCTGTCACCACAAGGAATAATTTCATCTCCTCTGAGAATGTGTGAGCCTCTACTAAAATTCGATGGTTATAAAATATTGTCTAGGTCTTTTGGTGGTGAGTTTTGCATTCAATGAGGCATCAGCTCAGTTCCACATCCTTGGGAACATCACCAACATTTAAGGGAGGTTGTCCCATAATAGCATCTAGTTACTGATTTCAGATGTTACCACTTGTCCATCTTCTACCCCAGATTCCATTCCTCCTAGTGGGTCAATGAACACTCTTTCAATAGTCCCTTTGGGTGAGTGTCTCCTATTTTAATTTATTAAATAATAATATTATTCATTTACAGTCATCCTCGACCACTTGGTCAATAATATAAAACTTTACAATAAAAGTTAAAGTAATGTTTTCCCACAAACATAAAATGTTTCAAGTACTAGGTAGGTTACAAACACCCCCTCTTAAATTCAACATCATCCTCGAGGTTTCTTATTCTTCATTAGAGCCTCCCTGGAATAGAATTGGATATGTTGCCCACATATTACTTTCCAATTCCCAGGTAGCTTCCTCTGGGCTAAACTACTTCCATTGCACGTTTACCTTCCCTATGGTGCGATTCTGAAAAAAAATATCCCTCCTATCAAGGAGATAGTCCGGTTCCACCTGGAAATCTCCTTTGGAATCCACCTATATGTCATTCAAATTGATTACATGAGTAGCATCATGCACATACTTTTTCAAAATAGAAATATGGAAAACATTATGTATTTTCAGATTAGATGGTAAAACCAATGTATATGCAACTGGTCCGATTCTTGATAGAATTTTGAATGGTCCACAATACCAGGGTGCTAATTTAGCACAACTCCCAAGCTTAAAAGAGCTTTTCTTGGGTTTTACCTTCATGAAAACATGCTCACCTACCTGAAATTATTTCTTAGTTCATTTCAGATCTGCATAACTCTTTTGTTGGTCTTGTGCAATTTTTAAATTGCCTTGTACGTACTTCACTGTTAGTTCCATCTACTTTAACAAATCTGGTCCTAACATTAATCTGTCAACAGGATTACTCCAAGAGATAGGAGTATTTCATTTCTACCATATAGAATCTCCAATGGACTAAGTTTAAAATATGCTTGATAGTGATTGTTATAAGCAAATTCCACTAACTGCATATATTCTTCCCACTTAGTTGGTTGATTTTTAACATATAACCTTAACATGTCTTCTAAAATCTGATTTACCCTTTTAGTTTGTCCGTTAGTTTGTGGGTGAAAAGATGTGCTGAAATTTAACTTAGTATCTAAACCTTTAAAATAATGACTTCCATAAGTTTCAAGTGAATTTAGAATCTTCATCAGAAATGATTACCTTAGGTATTTCGTGTAAATGAAAAAATTGCTTGATAAACACATATGCAATGTTAGCGGCTTTAAAAGTGGTTTTAACAGGTATAAACCGAGTTTCTTTACTGAGCTTATCTAATACTACCATTATTGAATCATTCTGCTTTTGATTTTTAGGCAAACCAGTTATAAAATCAATGCTCATAATTTCCCACTTCCATTTTGGAATTGGAAATGGTTGTAATAGGCCAGCTGGGTGTTGATGCTCAGCTTTAACTTGCTGGCATTCAAAGCACCTAGCTATGTATTCAACTACTTCATTTTTCATATTTGGCCAATAGTAATCCTTTCTCAACATTGTTATCATCTTCTAGTAAACAGGGTGTCCCGAATAAGGACTTTTATGTACTTCGTCTAAAATCAACCACTTAATTCTTGATACATTAGGCACACAAATTCTATTTTTATACATCATTAGACCTTTTTCATTCAAGTTGTAATCTGTTATTAAATTTTCAGATATATTTTTAGCAACTTTTTCATGTAATTTATGATATTTTTCATCTTGTTTAATTTCTTCTTCTAGTTGATTTTCCAGATCTGTTTTATAAGTGTTGATTGCTTCCATGAAATTCAGTTTTGCATTTATTCTTGAGGCATCGGCCAATTATTTTCTTTGCCCTTTATGTGCTGAATCTCGAAATCATATTCGCTAAGGAAAGCTAGCCACCTAGCTTTCCTTGTGTTCAGATTTGGTTGATCCAATAAGTATTTTAAACCTTTATTATCTGTCATTATTGAAAAATTTCTACCAATCAGATGATGGCGCCACATCTTTAAAGAATGTATCATGGCTTCCAACTCTAGATCATAGGTAGCGTAGTTCATTTCATGAATTTTTAGCTTCCTTAACTCATACGCTATTACATGAAATTCTTGTGTTAAGACTGCGCCAAGTCCATGATTGCATGCATCAGTGCATACAACGAAGTCCTTGTCTGGATCTGCAATTTTTAATATAGGTGTCATTGTTAACAATTCTTTCATCTTCTTAAAACTCTCTTCACACCTTTGATCCCAAATGAATTTATTTCCCTTTTTCTGCAAAGAGGTTATGGGATTTGCGATTCTTGAGAATCCTTCGATAAATTTTCTGTAGTAACCTGTGATTCCCATGAATGACCGTGCATCGGTTACATCTTTACGGACATGCCATTCATTAATTGCTCTTATTTTAGCTCGGTCAACTAAGATCCCATCTTTGGATATTAGGTGACCCAAGTATTGAATTTTATCTTTGAAAAAGTCACACTTACTGAATCTAGCGTAAAGTTGATGTTCTCTTAGGACTTGTAGAATTATTCGTAAGTGATTGTCGTGTTCTTCTTTAGTCTTAAAATAAATTAAGATATCATCAATGAAAACAATTACAAACTTATCTAGATACTTATGTAAAACATTATTCATAGGACACATGAAGACTGTTGTAGCGTTAGTTAGCCCAAATGGCATAACTACGAACTCGTAATGCCCATAATGGGTTCTGAAAGCATTTTTAAAAATGTCTTTGTCTTTTATCTTGACTTGATGATAAAATGGTGGAGAGGAGAACTGCGTTGGTGAAGTTATCTCTCGACGTTTCAAGCCGAAAAGTAGGGCTCATCATCAGAAGAGAGTGTCTCACTTGATGATATCTAGATCTTAGGTCTACTTTAGAAAATATCATTTCTCTACGTACTTGATCAAAGAGATCATCTATGCGAGGCAGAGGATATCAGTTTTTAATAGTCATTTTATTTAACTGATGGTAGTCTATGAATAGACGCAAGGTACCATCCTTCTTTTTAACAAAGATGACAGGTGCTTCCCAAGGAGACACACTTGGCCTTATGTAAGTTTTATCAATTAGTTCTTTTAACTGTGATTTTAGTTCATTAAGATCTAGAATGTTCATTCCATAAGGATCCTTTGAGTTTGGTACCACACCCGGTACTAGCTCAATGGTGAAATCTAATTCCCTTTTTGGAGGTAGTCCTGGAATTTCTTCAGGAATACATCAGAAAAGTCTTTTAGAATTGTTATGTCTTACAGTTTTCACTTATCTTCCTTAGTTGTATGTTTGTCATTAATTACATTTACAACAAACATTTTAAACCCTTTTCTTACACCATTTTTCACTTGCAAAGCAGAAATCTGCCTAATAGAGGTTTTTCTAGGGATTCCTTTTACAGTTTCCGTTTCTCCTTTATTACTCAAACATGTTAAAGTCTTTTCAAAACAATTCAGCACTACCCTATGCTTTTCCAACCAGTCCATTCTGATTAAGACATCATAAGACCCTAATGGTAATACGTTCAATTTAACTTGCATCTTTAACTGACTCATAAGAAAATCACAACTTTTAACAAATTCTACTACTTTTCTTTTGGTTCTTGTAGCTAACTGAACCAACCATGATTTATCAAACTTTTCCACTTTCAACTTATATCTTTTTACTAAATCAGGTGATACATAACTCAAACTTGCACCTGGATCAATTAAAATAGAAATAGGTCTATTTTGTAGCATACCTTCGATCTCGACCATTGAAGTTTGATGGTCTACCTGTCAATTTTCCAGTGCTGCATTGATCTTGGGCATCTCCCTTGCTAAATCACCAATTGTTGGTTTTGCCTGCATTGTATGAATGTTGCTGACTGTTCTTCTCCTATTCGTACAGTTTGTTATAGTGTGCGGTCCTTGAAGTCATAACATTTTAAAGGTGGTCTTTGTTTATTATTTCTGGCATTATTACTATTATTAGGCACGTTTCTTACAGTTGTGAAATTTTGTGGTGCATTACTTCTGAAATTATTACCATGAAAATTTTTGTTAGCGAAATTTCTCTTGTTATTTTCAGAATTCTTATTAACATTAAAATTTTTCTTTTTATACTCAAAGTTACTAGGTTTATTATTCCTCCATCTAGATACACCTTCTCTTTTTATGTTATGTTCATAACAGAAGTTGGCCTTTCTCATGGCTTCCTCAAGAGTTGTAGGGTTGTCATATTCAATTTTGTCTTTTATATTGAAGTGTAAACAACTCAAAAACCTTTGTACTTTAAGTTTCTCGTATACTATGTAAGGAACATATCTTAATAGACTTATGAATTTACTGCTTAACTCCTTCATACTCATAGAGCCTAGTTTTAAATCATAAAACTCTTTTTCTTTTTCTTCGTTGTACTGTTCAGACATAAACTTTTTCATTAAGTATTTCATAAATGCACTCCAAGTTACACTCTTTTCTTAAATGTTTTTTACTCTCTTAATATCCTTCCACAAGATATCTGCTTTCCCAGTCATATTGTAAATGGCCATCTTATCTTTTAACTTTTCTGAATAATCATAAATTTCAAAATATTTCTTCATGCCTGACAGCCATGTTTCGACTGCCTCTCCCTTCTCACTTTAACCGTTAAAGGTTGCAGGCTTTATCTTCTTGAATTCCTCTGAAATATGTCCATAAGGTTTTTACTTTATTTTCTTAGGACTATAGTCACTATCACTGTTGTCTCGATCATACTTATGTTTTCTTCTATATGTTTTATCAGTAGATTCATAAGAAGATTCGCTTTCACTTTTATAATATTTTACTTTCTTACCTCTGTGTTGATAGGACATGGTTGCATACTCAGATTTTATTTCTGTTCTCATATCCTTTTCGTCATTATGATATTTATCTAGTAAAATATGATTAAGCTCTTCTTGTGCTCTTAAAATTCTTTCATTCTCTTCATTAAAAGTATTTATCTCAACTTCTAAATCTCTAACTGTACGTAAAAGTTGAGATGATTGATCATTTAATTCTACATAAATTTCTTCGTTAACATGTTCATGTTCATTATTATTACGTTCAGTATGATGAGATCCGTCCTCAGCAGATTCTTCTAGTCCTTCCATACCTGTAATTTATATAACAAATGTTTTGTACAGAAACAAATACAAATAAAAATTAGTAACTATTTTTTCTGTTCTCAATTTTCATGTTGCACGCGTTGAGTCATATTCAGGCCTAGAGTTTGAACTTGCACTCTAATACCACATGTAACATTCCCAAAATTGATCAAAATTTAAAATTTTTCTAAGTGGTCTAATCGCCATTAAAATCCATGCGGAAGTATAAAAGTGTATGTTCAGCATCTTTAATTTATGCTAACATATTTCTTGAATGCGACATCTATTTTTTTTATAAACTGTCTTGAATTAATTTTAATTGTCTTAATGATAATTAAAATAGTTATGCATTCCAATGTCTGTAATTAATATGGTACTAACCACAATACGACATTTTAGCTACTGGATGCTCTAATACATTATGATAGTATAAATACTTTATGCTTTTATTGATGCTATTATGATATTCATGAATCCAATAATTATTGTGTTTGTCCTTAAGTCATTGAAGTAGGACCTTATTAATTATTGTATTTCAATTTCAATTACGGAATAATGATGTATAGAGTATATATTTCACTACTCGACGATCATTTTCCTATCCTCGTAAAATACTTATGTTTGTCTACTTTACTAGTTGGCTTCAAAACTTATGTCATAACATAGTTAATTTTAATAATTGATTCTATTTAACTCCTTTGTTTGACTAGTGAATACTGGAGTAAACTCGAGGCTTACTTAGCTTTAATGCTAATGCATAATACCACTAATTTTGTCCACGTTACAGGTTTTTTCTTTCACCTAGTAAGGGTTTGATAATTAATCTTATGATAAATTATTATTATAATTTATTATGTCCAAGGTTATACCATATGCTATTATATTTCTGGTTCGATAAATAAGTTCGGGTTGATGTCTCCTAACCAAGCTCGGTGTTTAAATATTAAAAGGTCCTAAACTATGCAAAGGTGGTGGCTCATTTCCATATTATGGTCCCGATCTACAATGAGCGTTTTCAAGCATAAACTATAGCAATGTGGGTTTTTATTTAACTTTGGTGGGTGACAGCTCGGGCATTAAATTCAATCACGTCAAGAGGAGTTAATATCTCTTGAGTGTAACAAAACCCTTCTTCTACATTTTGGGGTTTGGTCTTTTCGTTAATGGATGGTTCCTTTATGGAGGAAGAAGGCTGAGCCTTTTCAGCTGCCAAGGTTGTTACACAACCTGAGCACCACTCGGGAAAACAGTTAAACACGGTCGTGGTGTATTTATGGTGTTTTCTGTCATGCATTTGTTGGGTTCTCTCCTCAGTTTGAGTTTGAATCCTGCACGGTAAGTTCTATTAAAATAATTCTTGCAATGTTTACAGTCTATGAGTTTGCTTTGACATCTTTTAACCTCATTTTAAATGTAATGACAGGGCCATCATTCACGTTCCTTGATGGTGGCTAAAATGAGAGAAACGGACACACTCTGGTGGTTGTGAGACCACGGTAAGCCTCGGGTCCATCCAGACGTTCCTCTATCAACAAATGTTGGTTTATTTGTTCTTTTGTTGCTTCCCTCCAGGGTTTATTCACTTGAGGAAAGAGTCATGAGGCTGCTTAGGGTAGCATTGTAGTGTTAGATAGTTTTATTTTTATCGAACCTCAGTTTGGTTTCGAACATCAAAGCCAAAGGATTGTTTTGTTACAGAGTTTTCCTAAGAAGGAGAGCCCTCATTTTCCTTGAGCAGTATGAATGCTAATGTAATACTTTCTTTGTTGAAATAACAATGCTTTATGATTCTAACACTTGATTTAAGTTCCTATTTTAATCATGGTCATGGATTTGTTCTCATCTTTCTATCAGTTTATCTTAATGCACTAAATTGATTTGTATTTTTGCTTACGAAATGTTATAGGTTCTCATTTCAATCTTCTAAATGTAATGATTTGGTTTTGGGGTTTTAAGCCGTATGATGGGAACTCGTCAATGTTTAATAATATTAATGTATTAATGTTTAAGCCTAATATTATCATCCTGGAATCGATGGTTTCATTGGCTAGCAATAATGAAGATGGTAATTGTTTCGGGTCTAACCCTGGCTAACTTATGCGTTGCTATGCATTATGCTGGTTCAAATGTATAGTGTGGATACTATTAGTTGTTACAGGATTTTAAAAACCTAAACCTTGTCTAGTTATTAGATTTATGCTTTGTTAATTTATATGTGAACTTTATTGTGACTGGGTGACACTCCTTCAAGAGTTTAGAACCTAGGACCTTTTCTTTAATTAATTTATAGGAGCAAAGAGTTTACGCTGCATCATTTAGATATTATCAAGTTCGTTCTGTAACATTACCATGGCTTTGTTTAAATTAGGTTAAAGGCTACACTTCTAATTGTCTTAATCTATTTATAAAGGATGGTAAATTCCATTGTTTATTAAATTGGTTTGATATAAGCTTGGGTTTATGTAACCCATTATTATTTGATCTTTGGATGAGCCCTTTGGGTCTTGAATCCCTTGATATAAGATTGCAACATTTCCAAAAAATTATACTGTTTATAAAGTTAACATGGTTTGGTTATTGCCGTATGTTTTAGTACAGAGATCCGATACTTGATAATTAGTTGAATTTTATGGGGTTTGACCCTTGGCATAATCGATATGCTCTTTGTATAACGCGTTTGAATCGATTAACATCGAAGGTTTTTATAATATAATAATTTGAATGTGCAAAGGTGTTTGTGTTTTGAAATACTTAGTTTCCATTTGATATTTCTATATAATAATTCATTTATGATAACAATATCTGTAGGGTTTATAGATAAAATGAATATTTAAATTCCATTTCTATGAAAGAGTTCTGTATATTATAATGATAAGAGTTTTTGTTTGAAAAACCGTTTATTTCGACATTAATACTCTGTTTATATTTATGATATCTAAATGATTTGATATTGTAATTTTGTCTATACTTGTGATAAAAATAACTACGTTATTTATCTATGTATTCAAAACATAAGTTCAGTGCAAAAGTTTAAGGATCTGAAGTATGGATTTTACAGCTATATTTACTGTTTGTCAAAGTAACATTAACTAGGTTTTAAGAGTTTGATTTCTGTGTAAAGACCTATGATAAGATATTATAGATTCACAACTAGATTTCTATCATTACTGTTTGCACATAAAAAGTATTTACATTATGAAATTTATGTTTAAGACAATAGTATTTTGCATATGAAAACTAATCCATTATTGAACATTAATACTGCTATTTACACATCATTTAATCTATGTTAATTAAACACTCTTCTTGTAGTAGAGTACATAACCCTAGGGTGAAAGGAAAAATACAGCAAGACATTTATTCTCAATCATTCTATATTCTCAAATATGATCATTCATTTGATTTACAAAAATTAACTTTTCAATTTAGAAAACCAGTCATTTAGAATAGATAACTAATAACTAGAAAACATTAGAAACTATGATAACCTATTTATACAGTTTTAAGAATAATATTTACAGTCTACAATAAATAACATAGAAAACAGGTAGAACCTGATAACTTGATAGGGTGAACAAACACCCAAAGAGGTCTGTTCCTCCAGACATTATCCAGAAGAGTAGCCAAGCTTACTTGCTCTTTGGACCCTCGAGTCTGTTCACTGAACCATTAGGATGAAGTCTCTATGTAGAAGCAAGGCACTCAGGTTGTAATTCAGTAATCAATGGAAACTTGCATACAAACCTCTCATATGTACTTCAGCAATCAACAGGGACTTGCATACATATCACTACCTCTGCACTCAGCAAGAATAAGACAGTATTACTTTGCAACTCAAAACATAGCTTCCCCTCATCGAATATCTTGTGTGCCCCTTTCTATCACCACAAGGAATAATTTCATCTCCTCTTAGAATGTGTGAGCCCCTGCTCAAATTCAATGGTTATAAACGATTTCTTAGGTCTTTTGGTGGTCAGTTTTGCATTCAATGAGCCATCAGCTCAGTTCCACATCCTTGGGAACATGACAACAATTTAAGGTAGGTTGTCCAATAACAACAGCTAGTTACTGAGTTCAGATGCTTCCACTTACCCATCTTCTACCCCAGATTCCATTCCTCATAGTGAGTCAGTGAACACTCTTTCAATAGTCTATTTGGGTGAGTGTCTCCTATTTTAATTTATTAAATAATAATATTATTTATTTACAGTCATCCTTGACAACTTGGTCAATAATATAAAACTTTACAATAAAAGTTAAAGTAATGCTTTTCCACAAACATAAAATGTCTCAAGTACTAGGTAGGTTACAAATACCCCCTCTTAAATTCAACATCGTCTTTGATGTTGCTTATTCTTCATCAGAGCCTCCCTGGAACATAATTGGTCATGTTGCCCCCATATTACTTTCCAATTCCTAGGTAGCTTCCTCTGGGATAAGGTGTTTCCATTGCATCTTTACCTATCCTATGGTACAATTCCAGAGCAAAATTTTCCTCTTGTCAAGGATACAGTCCTATTCCACCTGAAAATCTCCTTCGGGATCCATGTGTATGTCATTCCAATTGATTACATGAGTAGCATCATGCACATACTTTTTCAAAACAGAACTACGGAACACATTATGTATTTTCATATTAGATGGTAAAGCCAATTGATATGCAACTAGTCCGATTCTTGATAGAATTTTGAATGGTCTACAATACCTGGGTGCTAATTTAGCACAAATACCAAGCATAAAAGAGGTTTTCTTGGGTTTTAGCTTCACGAAAACATGCTCACCTACCTGAAATTCCTTCTCAGTTCATTTCAGATCTGCATAACTCATTTGTTAGTCTTGTGCAATTTTTTAAATTGCCCTGTACCTGCTTCACTGTTAGTTCCATCTGCTTTAACCAATATGGTCCTAACATTAATCTATCAATAGGATTACTCCAAGAAATAGGAGTATTGCATTTTCTACCATACAAAATCTCAAATGGACTAAGTTTAGCAGATGCTTGATAGTGATTGTTATAAACAAATTCCACTAAGTGCAGATATTCTTCCCACTTAGATGGTTGATCTTTAACATACAACCTTAACATGTCTTCTAAAATATGATTTACCCTTTCAGTTTGTCCGTCAGTTTGTGGGTGAAAAGATGTGCTTAAATTTAACTTAATATCTTAACCTTTAAACAGTGACTTCCAGAAATTTCCAGTGAATTTAAAATCTTGATAAAAAATGATTACCTTAGGTGTTGTGCAGGAATATACCCTATAGTGGGGAAAATGACACTATCAACCTACATGGGGTGGCAGATAGATACATTCTACTTTGCACTAATTACTATGAATTAAATGAGATTAGGATTCTTAAATCTATACCTTGTTAACGATGACTCGTCCTAGCTTTCGTCCAATCTCCAGATTAATATTCCTACAAAATAATTCAACCTTCCTCAGCATATCTTGACTGTAAATATATAATGAAATTGAAACCAATCTAACATTAAATACAATCAGATATTCAATAGAAACAACATTCCATTGGGACGGGAAGGGTATATCAATCTTTTCTTGCCAAAGAAATGTAGCCAAATACAGTTATACCTGCTGTGTCCAAACACTTTTGCAACCGAGTCTTGGGCTCCTGCTCCTCACAATGGCTTATAAATTCCTTCAGCATAACAATAATTTCTTCTTCATTGTCCCTTTCCTCATGGATTCCCCTTATATTTATGGCACAAGAATGGAAATTAGATTCGTGAGGAAGTTGAATTGAGAGGTTGGGGGAGTACAAAGCCAACCTCAACTAATCCCAATTCATAATCTTAATATATTTTTTCCATTCATCTTAATATGTGCGCAGGTATCATAATAGTAAGCCAACGCATAGTATGCAACTAGTGCTCTTTACAACTAGTGCACACATCTTTTGGGATAAGTGCGTGGGTTATCTTCAGTAGAACCAACGTTTAGAACGCTAGATGTCAGTGACAATAGCAGTGCGCTCATAATGAAAACTGCAGAAAAAATATGATTTTCAGTTGAAGATGTGTGATCTCAGCAGAGACTCATCCAAGGTCAATCCAGCTCTTCTATCCATAGTGTCCTTTTGTGTGATCAAGAGGGCAATGTGATCACAGACAGAGAAGTGGATATTTGACCTATAACATATGCCCCATAATGTGTGAGGTGAGAGGGAAACGATGGTTGAAATACATTACAATTCCAAGTTAGAGAAGGAGAAAGAAACCACAGAACAAAGTCACAAAAGTACCTGAAAACAACGATCAAGGTCAGCAAGCAATTACAATCTTTACATCATATAGATGTTCGGTGTGATACAACATGATCTCCAATACATAGCTGGGAGATGTATATATAGCATGGCCACTGAAATACAAGCGTGGATCCATGCCAAAGATAAGAGATCATAGCCATAACAACAAGTTGGATCTATGTCTCATGAAGAGCTGAAATGAGTGTGGCTCAGTCTTGCGTAGCTTCGGTGATGACATGAATATGGTGATGCGATCAGAGTCCCAAGGTCTTCATACAAAATAACCAAAGGTACAAACGCTAACCATGTGAATAGATGAGCTGGAGTCGAACATGGGGGGTATCGTTTGATTACCAGTCATTGACGTATACCGTTAACAAACACGAGGGCTTCTATCGATAATGATAATGGGGCCCAAGGTACCTAGTATGTTCCAACAAGTGTGAATAAGTGGACTTAAAGTCAAACACCTGAGGAACCCGCCAAATAAGAGACATTATTGTATTTCCATTATCCAATAGCGAGGAAAACTACCACTGATGACTGCAATCCCCAAGGTACTAACCGAAACTCTAAACTTCATTCCCAGAGCATGATGAGTTGAACTTGATGGGAAGAAGTCCATTGGAAGGGTGGCCTTAAGGCATCCTCCATCATACAAAACGAGGAACACTCATAAGACTGAGCTAATTTGGAGTAGGGCAAGTAACAAGATGAAACAAACTGACACTAGGATGGCTGACACATGAAGTCAAGATAACTGCAGAATGGCTGACACATGAAGTCAAGATAACTGCAGAATGGCTGACACAGGCTGTATCCTTGAACAGTGAGTACGACACAAAGTGACTTGGGCAGCTTTTAACATAAGGGGAAAGTGATATAAACCTACAATGTAGGAGACATTAGCAGATTCTCCATATGGTTGGAACAATAACCAACCGGAGGAGTAAAAAACTCTGAGATCAAGTTCACCCTAAGGTAAAAAACTAAAAACCCCAATTGAAATGTGTAACATCCCGAAAAAATCGCAAAAATTTAAAACTTTTGTATGTGACAATAAATGCTATTTAATAAATGCGGAAATAGAACAATGCATGAAATGTTATCTTGTTGTATTAAATGCCATGTTGTTTTTATTAAGTAAGGGTTTGCGACAACAGATTTCTACTTATGTCTTGATGTTATCCATATTTAGTTTTGCTGCTATACATCTCTTCTGTCATTGTTTACGAATGTTGATACCAATATTTGACTAATCTACTTTTTTTTTATTGATGAAGGGGTCCTTCGAACGCCTCGAGGCTTACTTAGCATTCATGCTAAAGCATGTGAATTTGTACCTGTGACAGATAGACAGGTAAGAGATTAAAGTTGCGACAAGTAATCACCAATTTATCAAAGAAGATCTATATTGTTTATATCGCAGTGTTGTACCCAGATTTATTTGGTTTCTGTTCAGGTTGTTTGTATGTAAAATCCTACCTTCTACCTTCGTGGCAAAATGTGGAAATTCCATGTATAACTGTTTGTTAAAATTTTTTAAGGTCTATAACTTGCGATGATAATGTTGGTCTAAAATGTTCCTATTTCTTCATGCATTGTAAAGTATTTATGTGTACATCTTATCCGTTCACAAGGTATGGATCTATGGTTGTTCAAGGTGTTTACAGGATTGTTATCTAAACCGTGCAAATAGAGTTGTTGCAATTTTAACAACTATCACATTTGTGTAATGTGAGTTGTGTGCATTATAATACCCTAGTTGGCACTTATGCGATTCTATAAGCGCATTATGATTTATAGTTTATGCTACAATATCAGAATCTTATTGATTATTTTGCAAGGATAAGAGTTACATGCAAACCCTATTATCTATGTGCAAACAATATGAACTATGTGTAAACGATATGAATTATATAGTGGTGTGACAATATGAATGCAATGGGGTGCTATACTATCTAATTGATAATGTGCAAATGTTGCAATACTATACGATAGATGAAATATATGAAACTATATATTATGTGAAATATATGCAAACAAGTGATGTGTACTTACATATGAACCTTAGTGCATAAATTTGATAACTTAATGCTTTAACAGAGTTATAAACATTTGACTTCACCAATGTAATGTGTTTTGTATTGAATGCTATGAGGTGAATGTTTACATTACAGGTTGGCAAATGTAACCGTAACTTTTGTATTGAATGCACCCAGCTAACAAGTTTAGTGGAAGTCCAACGTGGATGGCACAGTATGCTTGGTTTACGTGATAGCTTCATAGTGTAACAAATGAGTGTTGAGTTGTATCACAACACCGGTTCAAACGCTGCCGAGCTGGGTCCTTTGTGGTTTTTGGTAGTGATGGCTCAATTAATGTGATGGACATTTTTTAAGTTTTGAAAACTTCACCATAGATCTCCACCGTCGATTCTAGTGAGTGTTTCAATGCGTTGGTTAAACCCTACCCTCGCTGCATATGATAAGTTATTGTGTCTTTTGTTCTTGGAGGTGGAACCTCTGCGTGGCCGACAGGATGAGGAATTTTAGTTAGGTTGTTCTGCCTATTGTTTTATAACTCAGAGTTCTATTCATAGGGTTTTGATATCTTTTTAGAAGAATGGGGAGGATATGCCTTGACCCATAAGGCAAATGCTGTGTTTGGTTTTGAATGCAACAATTTAATCAACAGGGATTGTAACACCCCATATTTTTATTACATGTATTTATCAGTTAGACATGCCATACTATATTTGCTTATATATTCTGTGGAACTCAGCTCGACTGAGTAAGCTATATTATGATATGATGGACCTCATTATATGATGTTATTTTGTTTAATGATTTCACCATGATTATGATGTTACTATGTTGTGCGGTTACCACGTCATGATTACCATATGATTTCTTTGTTTTACAATTACAGTGTATGTTTATATGTTTTCATTAATAAGATGTGAAATATAGGAATTGGTACATGGATACCATCTTCTTATATGAATTATTGAAGTATTATATGTCATACGCATCTATGATGAACTAAAAGGGTTACATGAAATAAAATGATTTTGATAACATGGATCAATTGGTGATCAATGGGAAATGCTTCTATAAATTGTACTTTGCGAAATACTAACCTACAGGACACAAGGGCTACCGGATAGCCAGTTACTTGATATGATATATGGGACACAAAGAAAACTTGTTCGTACAGTAAACCTAAGTCAGCCAAAAATGATGATACGATAACACAAACTGATAATCCTAATAGCAGCAAGGTATGAGTCGATAAGGGCATAGGCCTAGTATGTTGAGAGGGATGGATGTGTTTCCCACCCTATGTTCCTATGATACCCGAGATCGTGGGAGGGCCGTGCTGAGACACGCTCCCCATGTAGTTGTGATGGCGATGGTCGGATGCCTGCTAGGGGAGGATAGGTCCGCTGTTTAGCCAACGCTATCGCTCTCAAGTTCTATGTGGTCAGATCGGTGATTCCGACATCCACTTTTGTACTAGCAGAGGAAGGATAGGGAGGATGCTGGACGTAGGTTATGATGGGAGGATGTGTTAGTTAGTACTATTGAGGGTTGGGTATTCCTTGATTCTGAGTTAGTGGTAGTAGGTACCCTTCCTTGTACCTTATTGATTAAACTAATGTAAAGATAAAGATAATGATGTGAAATCGTAAAGAATTAACTGTTAAATAATTGAGGATGTTAAAGTAATTGCACTATATATATATTATGCTTGTTCTTCTACATAAGGGTAAATACTACTATTAGTTAGCAAGTATGCATAGGCGGGATGGGGTTTGTCTATAGTACATTTGTGATCTGCGCATATGCTGGCCACGCATGCATACCTTGCACATGTACACTAGTATCGATATACAAACAATTAAACATATGGAATAAATGTATAAGTTGTCATAAGTAAATATGTAAATCATGCATTGATCGAACTCTGATAACGAATATAAAGTTATTTAAGAGGTGTAAAACAAATCAATCAAGCTATGTATTACTTGTTGGTAAACATTGTGATAAACAAATGATTTAAAAGACATTTTTATTAAATTCACCATTTATTATTACTTTGTGGAGATTTAATTAATAATATTACTTAATTAATGTTATTTTAATAATGTTACTATTCACGTCATAACAATTGCAAAATAGGTAAAATTTAAATATGGATTAATAAACGATTAGAGTGTGATTATTCCATTAGACATAATAGGATAACAATTTTGGAATGGATGTGATGAGATGAAAAAAAAGGTTTATTACTATTTAACTATTCAATGCGAATCTTAGAATTTAATTCTCAAGATAAGTTATCTTGACAAATGTGGTAGACCATTAAAACATATCATGTCCAAGTGAAAAGAGTCAACTATTTATATAATATTTTACTAATGACATTAATAACATTAAATACAAAAGGAAAGGAGTTAATGGTTGAGGGGCTCGAGAGGGGAGTTTAGGGGCGGTGGAGTAAGCCCAAGGCCTTCTCGAGTAGGGTAAAAATGTATATAGAGTGGATGAAGTTGAAGGTAAGGGGGGAGATAGCGGGAAGGGCAGAGAAAGGTTGGGAGAACCAAAGGAATTCTGCTCTCGGGATTATCAGTTTGTGAGCTCGGGGGCTTGGAAATCCTTGAATTTCCAAGGGCCAGCAAGATAATAGCTGGTCGATAGGGTGGACACATTGTTTTGGCTGGCTAAGAGAATGAAATCATAACCTGCTGCAACCTACGGTCGACTAGCATCAGCATCAGGTAATTTCCTTTTTAGTTGTTTAATTTGATTATTATGCTGAGACTTACTCTGAAACCTACAAATACTTTGCTATTTACTGCTTTATTATGGTGAAACATATTCTTATGCTGAAAACAATTGTGGCAAGAAAATATTTATATGACTAGTTTATTTTTAAATAGGACTGTATGAATTTTAAGGACAAAACAGTAAACTAAATCTCATTAACACGATTAGAAATTTGGTTGGAAATTACTTCCATATACCTGAATAAGTTTGATACATAGAGAATTAACTCTAAAATTCTACCCAGTGCTCTGCTGTAAAACCAGGGCACTACAAATGGTATCAGAGCCCGGTTCAAACTCTCAAACCTAATGGCCTACCGAAAATAGAAACTAAGCATCCTTAAGCAAAATATTTGTAAATCTAGGTAGAACTCCATGCAGAAATCTGAAATCAATGTTCAAAATTTTACAAACCTTCTTCCCTAAATTTTTGTAGCATTAAATTACCTGCACAATATAATAAAAGACAAGGTAAGTAACTTGCAGAACAAAGGACTTTAAAATTGTGCAAAGATAACACAAAAAAAAAAATGCCATTTCAAAATAAGATATAGAATAACTCTTTGTGACCGTACGGTTTCGATTATGTCCTTGAGAAGTATTATTATTACCCTCTTCACCTTGACGCAATCCTTGTGAATTCCACACAACCATTCCAAAGCTAAATAAAAATATTCTATTTTTGGAATATGAACGTTTAAATTAATACTTTATTTTACTGACTTTCTCGAGTATTAATAAGGGAGCACATTATACACACCTGCTGCGCAATATAGGAACACACATGTAGTCCTTCTAAGAAGGTTTTCCCTTCTTTCAATTAATAAATTGAAACAACTTAGAAACTAAACAAATGCACATATAGACAGTTACTACATTCAAAATCTCCAAATATTCCTATAGTAATCTTCAAAGCCGGGGCTTGGAAGCTCCGATAGTGGTCTGTTATGTAACCGAATCTACATCGAAACCCAATCTGAAGATCTGGCATGCGATTCAACCATACATACTAAAAATCGTAGTTTGTTTTTTTCCTACAAATGATTTGATTCATTCATATTCAAAACAAAAATATAAATAAATATAAACATATCTCTACCAATGGTTCATTCATAGGTCAGATTGAATAAATATTCGCCTTGCCTTCTAAATGATCTTCCTCAGTCTACTACTCCGGCAGAAGCTACATTCTGTTCACGTAGGACATTTTGATTGCCAGCACTACAGCTACCTCTACCTCTCGCACAACCTCTACTACCTGCTTCTCTATTGACAATGTCGTAGCTGCCACTTCTATTTCCAGTAATAGCAAACCTTCCACTGCCATCTATTCCACCATCATAGTTTGCATTGCCAACAGGCCTACCCCCATTAGGTCCTCTTCTTTTGTGAGCAACATACTGACAACCCATTTCATAGTTATTATAGTTGCCGGAATATTATCCTCTATCACAAAAAAATCCTCTACCTCTACCACGCACATCCAAACCGCAACCTCTTCCACCGCTACATCCACGACCTTGACGCCATACATTATATAAAGAATTCTGGTATGTTGATGTATGCCCGTTCTGAGAACTTTGAGTTGTAAGACTTCCTCTAACTGTTACCCATCCAAGCCCACCACCTCGGGCCCTGCTATTTTGTCCAGAATATTCTCCCTCATATTCATGGCCTAGAAGTGGCTATAATTGATCTGCATGCGGCGGTGCTTCATAACCTGGAGATGGCGTGCTGAACCGTATTCTCGATAGCGTAATTGTTATCATCGACACACGCCTTGTTGTCTCCAAGGGTTGTAGACCATATTCCTGAAGTTCCCAGTTGTAGTTTTTATGGCAGTCGAATCCCTGCAGACCGTGAATTAGCAGACCGTGAAGAGAATAGAAAAGTGAAACCCTAGCGCAGGACAGAAGGGGTACTAGGCCTATCTGTGCGCTCAACGTAGAATGTTGCCAGTTAGCAGGTAGAGGATAGGCCCACGAGCCAAGCCACAAAGCTTTCCTTTCCTCAGCTTCAGAACGGAAATAGTAAAAAGAATATTAGAACCGAGCCCATGCACCCAACTCCATGTATCAGCCGCCAGGTCGAATGGGGGTCCACGTACACCATCGCAGTCTGAACACCATGCTCACTCATAAGCTTGATTTTCCTTTGTTCCTATCCAGCGACTGGTCCAACCCATGTGCTCACGCCCAACACCGAGGACTACCCATAGGAAACCGAGCACCAAGCCAAGAAAGGCCTACGTATCCTCCATTACTCAAGCGCTCAAGCCCGGAGGCTCATCTCTTTTGTTACTTATTGAATTATTGGGACCTGCAATAGTAGTATCCAATATTCAAATAATGAAACCCTAGTCTGCAAAAAGCCAGCATATCACCAAGTCCAAGGGCCCAGCGCACTAGTGCTAAACGCTAATGTAAAAGCCTTGCGCTACAGCCAAACTCGGGGGGGGTCACCACGCCCGTCACTACAGCCCATTTCGTTATATGTCATGCCCGCGCAGAGGTGAAGACGGAGAGGGAGATGGGAGGTGGTAGAGAAGTAGGGCCAAACCCTAGCGCTCAGCACCGCGAGCTCTTCACGCGAAGCAGCCCAACAATACCAAATAAAACCTCATTTCCTTCCATAAATAGGGAGTGGGTCGATGCCACGTAAGGCGGTTTCCGTGTTGCACCATAAGCGGTTCACCATACCATTTTCTTGTATGCGGATGAGGAAAATTTTTACACGTGTGACGGCGGTTTTCTTAGCGCGACCACCAATCACCGTTATCGTGCGTGCATGTTGCCGACGCATAATAGAAAGAGAGCCGTCGATCTTTCTCTACGGCTCTCGCAACCCTCTGAACAAAAGGACTTTACCATGTCAACACAACTGCAATATCCCCAATTTGCTGCATCGAATTTCGTGAAAATAACCATTTATGGTTGCCGCCCACACTCAGACTCAATAGGGAATTGGGCACAGGGCCGTTGGATACCCAAAACTGGTGGTCGTATGGACCCACACATATATTTACCCTGCCACCAAATAGCACAAGTGCCGAGCTCGCGCCCAGCCTTCTTCATTCTTCTACAAATTATGTTGGAATAATTAAACCCGCAACAAAAGCTTGTTTGGCATTTCGCCCAAGTTCATGTGAAAACCTTAAGACGTGATATTCAAATATATATATATTTTTTTATTAATTTAAATTGATGTCTTTTAATATTAATTTAATTTTATTAATTTATTTTAATGTCTTTTAATTTAATTTAATTTAATTAATTTAATTTAATGTCTTTTAATTTAATTTAATCTATTTTATTTTTTATTTATTATTTAATTTAATTCAATTTAATTGTTGATAAGAATTAAAAGTTAATATAAATATATATATATATATATATATATATATATATATATATAGATATATATATAGATATATATATAACTACTCACCAACTTTAAAAAAAAAGGGGGAAAGAATAAATGCAAGAAAAAAAAAAAGGAAGAAAGAAATGTAAGGTAAAGAATAAGGATATATATATATATAATATGTAGAAAAGAGTACAAATATAGTTATAGAATAAGGTGAAAACATATTGGAATAAGAAAAATGAATAAACTAATAACAATATGAATAAAGAAAATATATATATATAAAAAGAACAAATCAACATATATATGTTTTCATGTAACTTCACATTTATATACCCCATGGTAAATTTTTATTTTTATTTTTTTTGAAATATTGATTATAGAAATTTTTATGGTTGTCATTTTAATTAAGAATTAAGTATTACAAACTATTCAAATGAAATTTCATCATAACTAGACTTTAATATTTTCAACCTGACACATTCATTGCAATTTTTGACTTAATAAAAATTTTAATTTTATTACTTTTGGAGTTGCATGTTGTTACTAAGTCTTCATTTTATTTTAATATTTTAAAATAATATATTTTTATGGGAAAACCACAAAAACATTTTTCAAAATAAAAATACGAAATAAATTAGTATAAGTAATTGAAACAAATATAATCCCAACTTCAATTATCTATGTGAATATTAAGAACCTTACTCTATACTCAAAATTAATATGAAACAATTTTAAATAAACATAACATTGTGTATATTAAAATTACAACAAAAAAAAATCATTATAAACTCATTTTATATTTAATGCAAAAAGTTGTACTCGTTTATTATACACATATTTGTCAAATGGTTAAGTTAAAAGCAAACGGGATACTTTTTAATTAATATCAACACAAAACATTTAATATATAAATGATTATGGCCCTAATCATACATTAGTTTCACAGTTAATTTATAAATTATTATACTCATAATCATAAATTTATAATAAACGTTAATAACAAAAAGATTTAAATATTTCACAATTATTTATTATACAAGTGGTAAAGCTAATAGTAAAAGAGAGTCTTTTCAAATGAGATGAACACAACACATTTAATTTATAAATTCTTATATTAGGGATGTTATTCACATTATTTCATAAATTCTTATACTAAGGATGTTATCCATATTATTGGAGAACAACTTTGTTACATCGACATTAAATTCAATAATATTGATGTAATGCTTAAACATCAATATTGGTCACAATTGATTTAACAAATACATCTAATAATACGATTAAATGTCTCACAACTTATCATCCCTATTATTAATTATATATATATATTATGAAATTTGCTATATCATTGAAATGACAACGCCTTTTGTTAGTTCAAAGTAGATGTGTTTTAACATGATCAAACAATAATATTTTTTTTTAAATCATAGCTCTTAGTGTGTTTTACTACACCATATAGTTTTGCAAAAAATGCTTAAGTCGAAAAACATTTAAAGTAGAAACAAAAGAGGATATGGTAAGATAAACATGGAGTGGTGTTTGAGTTTTGAGTTCCTAGGTCTCCACACTAAATTACGCAAACATCGATGTGTGTATATAGATAACTTGGTACAAAATACAAATTAATGTGAAAACTCATGAACACCCCATAATCATATTTACAAATAAAATTTTCATTTAAAAATATAAATAAAGGTAACAATATACAAGTATTTTAGTTGGGAAACGTTAAGATATGAAATGTTATGTAGCTCAAAGATAGAGAGACTTAGAAAATACATTATATATTATTTAGATAAGATAAAGGATGGAAATAAAATTGCTCGATACAAGGACTAGGTACCCTTTTGAATCACATTAGGGAAAACACCCTGCACTTAAACAAGGAGATTGCATATAAAGCTTATTAAAAGACTATTTCTTAAAGGGGTACATGACTTTAGAATAAATAAGTTAAATATTGGGGTAATGGTGCAATAAGGTTTTTGAGAAAATCTTGGATTAATCATACCTAATGTGGTGATGATCTTGGGTAATAATAAGAGATTCATAAGAATATCCACCTAATCCTCAACTTAACTCAATTAAAGCGGTTGTTATGAAGTAATGATGTTTCGTTCAACTTATAGGATTAGATTAAGGCCTTTATGAAGTAAATAAAAGTTGCTTGGGTGGGTAGGAAGAGTGGTGTTGTACAAATACAATGGCATACCGGGATAAATGCTAGTAATTACCTTTGTGATAGTAAGGATGGGAACAAAACTAGCTATGAAATTCTT
The DNA here is from genome assembly GCA_027924585.1 of Larix kaempferi. Classification (NCBI taxonomy): domain Eukaryota; kingdom Viridiplantae; phylum Streptophyta; class Pinopsida; order Pinales; family Pinaceae; genus Larix; species Larix kaempferi. The sequence goes on along the minus strand of BSBM01000753.1, from coordinate 13,982,498 downwards.
AAGGAATTGAAGAAATAATGGTTTCCCAATAGATTATATTAGTTTAAAAGGAGAGAATAACAAATAAACATGATAACAATTGTGTTTTGATAAGAAATAGCCATGAAAACCTTGTAAACGATAATAGTTCTCCTAATTTAATGAATGTTATGATACTTAAATATTATTGCATATTACCAATAATGAAATAACAAGGTAAGAACTTAGGATTTAGAGGGCATGAACCTTCTTCCCCTAAAAGTTATATCAACCTCCTCGATAGTTGCGCATGGAGTGAATGTAAATTATGAATTCTGAAGACCTCTATTTAAATCGTTGACTAATCCATGTCAAGTTGGATCAATAAAAGCTTCGGTAAACCTCGTTGTGTGATGGATAAACTTATCTGGAAGATATATCTTAAAGAATATTGTAAAAGGCATGAAATAGGATGCTAAGGCGGATAGAACATGATTATAATATTTAGGCAATCTAGGCATAATATTGAGATCCAACAAAAGGACTAATCTAAAATGTTCTTTAATTATTAGAACACATATCACGAGATAAGAAAAGTGAAATTTAAAAGATAATATCGGCATATTTGGTCAAGTTAAAGCTAAGTACGACATGTATGGCCAGGACCCGCCATTTGTGGAATTGCATAGACTATGAGTCAAGATTTTCCTACATTAATGTGATCATAACTTCGGGAAAAAGTTTCTCGAAGGGTGGGTGTATGTAACACCCCATATTTTTATTACATGTATTTATCAGTTAGACACGCCATACTATATTTGCTTATATATTATGTGGAACTCAGCTCGACTGAGTAAGCTATATTCCGATATGATGGACCTCATTATATGATGTTATTTTGTTTAATGATTTCACCATGATTATGATGTTACTATGTTGTGCAGTTATGACATCATGATTACCATATGATTTCTTTGTTTTACGACTACAGTGTATGTTTATATGTTTTCATTAATAAGATGTGAAATATAGGAATCGGTATGTGGATACCATCTTCTTATATGAATTATTGAAGTATTATATGTCATACGCATCTATGATGAACTAAAAGGGTTACATGAAATAAAATGATTTTGATAACATGGATCAATTGGCGATCAATGGGAAATGCTTCTATAAATTGTACTTTGCAAAATACTAACCTACAGGACACAAGGGCTACCGGATAGCCAGTTACTTGATCTGATATATGGGACACAAAGAAAACTTGTTCGTACAGTACACCTAAGTCAGCCAAAAATGATGATACGATAACAGAAACTGATAATCCTGATAGCAGCAAGGTACGAGTCGATAAGGGCGTAGGCCCAGTATGTTGAGAGGGATGGATGTGTTTCCCACCCTATGTTCCTATGATACCCAAGATTGTGGGAGGGCCGTGCTGAGACACGATCCCCATGTAGTTGTGATGACGATGGTTGGATGCCTGCTAGGGGAGGATAGGTCTGCTGTTTAGCCGATGCTATCGCTCTCAAGTTCTATGTGGTCAGATCGGTGAGTCCAACATCCACTTTTGTACTAGCAGAGGAAGGATAGGCAGGATGCTGGACGTAGGTTATGATGGGAGGATGTGTTAGTTAGTACTGTTGAGGGTTGGGTATTCCTTGATTCTGAGTTAGTGGTAGTAGGTACCCTTCCTTGTACCTGATTGATTAAACTAATGTAAAGATAAAGATAATGATGTGAAATCGTAAAGAATTAACTGTTAAATAACTGAGGATGTTAAAGTAATTGCACTATATATATATTATGCGTGTTCTTCTACATGAGGGTAAATACTACTATTAGTTAGCAAGTATGCATAGGCGGGATGGGGTTTGTCTATAGTACATTTGTGCTCTGCGCATACACTGGCCACGCATGCACACCTTGCACATGTACACTAGTATCGATATACAAACAATTAAACATATGGAATAAATGTATAAGTTGTCATAAGTAAATATGTAAATCATGCATTGATCGAACTCTGATAACGAATATAAAGTTATTTAAGAGGTGTAAAACAAATCAATCAAGCTATGTATTACTTGTTGGTAAACATTGTGATAAACAAATGATTTAAAATACATTTTTATTAAATTCACCATTTATTATTACTTTGTGGAGATTTAATTAATAATATTACTTAATTAATGTTATTGTAATAATGTTACTATTCACGTCATAACAATTGCAAAATAGGTAAAATTTAAATATGGATTAATAAACGATTAGAGTGTGATTATTCCATTAGACATAATAGGATAACAATTTTTGAATGGATGTGATGAGATGAAAAAAAAAGGTTTATTACTATTTAACTATTCAATGCGAATCTTAGAATTTAAATCTCAAGATAAGTTATCTTGAAAAATGTGGTAGACCATTAAAACATATCATGTCCAAGTGAAAAGAGTCAACTATTTATATAATATTTTACTAATGACATTAATAACATTAAATACAAAAGGAAAGGAGTTAATGGTTGAGGGGCTCGAGAGGGGAGTTTGGGGGCGGTGGAGTAAGCCCAAGGCCTTCTCGAGTAGGGGAAAAATGTATATAGAGGGGATGAAGTTGAAGGTAAGGGGGGAGATAGCGGGAAGGACAGAGAAAGGTTGGGAGAACCAAAGGAATTCTGCTCTCGGGATTATCAGTTTGTGAGCTCGGGGGCTTGGAAATCCTTGAATTTCCAAGGGCCAGCAAGATAATAACTGGTCGGTAGGGTGGACACATCGTTTTGGCTGGCTAAGAGAATGAAATCATAACCTGCTGCAACCTACGGTCGACTAGCATCAGCATCAGGTAATTTCCTTGTTAGTTGTTTAATTTGATTATTATGCTGAGACTTACTCTGAAACCTGCAAATACTTTGCTATTTACTGCTTTATTATGGTGAAACATATTGTTATGCTGAAAACAATTGTGGCAATAAAATATTGATATGACTAGTTTATTTTTAAATACGACTATATGAATTTTAAAGACAAAACAGTAAACTAAATCTCATTAGCATGATTAGAAATTTGTTTGGAAATTACTTCCATATACCTGAATAAGTTTGATACATAGAGAATTAACTCTGAAATTCTACCGAGTGCTCTGTTGTAAAACCAGGGCACTACAGGGATTTTACCCTCAAACTTGAATAATGTAAAACATGGTGTTCATGAATACTGTTATCGTTTTTTCTTTGTATATAACCTAAGTTATAATATAAGTATTTGAAGTCTGTAAAACGATGTGTTTGATTTCTACAGGATAGATAGTTTATATCTATGTATGGCTACGGCCTGTATGAAGTTTGTTTATTTTGTAACCTAATCTTGTGTTTAGGGTTTAATGGAAAAGAAGTTATAGCTATTAGAAAAGTAATGGAATCCTTTTGGTAACCTCTGTGTTTAATTTGGCTATAAATCGATGAGTGAAAGATACGACTATTTGCTTTAAAAGAACAATGGATAAATGAATTATTGATAAGGCTCACGGCTTGTACATGCTTCGTTTCGTTTATAATGTTGTTGCTGCGTCTTAAAGAAAATAGGAAATAATTCTAGTGTTAGGGTTTAGTCTTTGTTTTGAAAAATAAAGCTTAACAATGCTTTAGGTGAGGTCTTGGCAATAAGCATGTGTTCATTATTTTATCTCGAAACTTTAGTAGTCCTTTTGAAAGTGAAATCTTAACTACTCGATCTAAAGGCATGTTTAAGGTGTAAGTGCTTGGTTTTTGTCTTTGATCTTGTTATGAAATGAGATTCGAACTTGTATGTCTTGATACTTCTGTTTGAAATAGTTTTGTCTATTGTTGAAAGAAATAAGTACCAAAATGTTATTCAAACTGATAATAAATAACAAGTCTTCTTGTCAAAACCCATAATTTCTGAAAATTTTAAAATTTTTAAAATCGCAAGTAATATTAATAAATGCTTTCATTGATCTGTTTGATTAGTTAAGGTGATCATAAATGTGTCGGAATGATCTGTTGTTATACTTAGATTTTGATATGAGTTTCTTTACCATTGCTGATTGTTTTTCTATTTTTCAACCACAAGGGGGAGTTGTCATAGCAGACTGGGCTTACTTAGCTTCCGAGCTAATGCAACAGATTTTCTTTCTCTTACAGATATACAGGTAATGTTTGGGTCCCTGCAATAATCTTTAAAGTACTATAAGTCAATTAGCCGTACCAACACATTCAGTAAAAATTCTAAGCATGCTAGCCAGGTTTCAAGTGTTTAAAGGTAGCATTTTTCCTGTGACCTCCTCAAGATCTTACTGTTTAGAGAATTAGAAAATACTAGAAATTATGGTAGCTATGTTGCTTTGGAACAATGAATTAACTAACTTCATAGCTAGCGCTATAGATTACAACTGGTTGACCAATACCACATGACAATTTTTTTTTACTCATCTTTTGTTACTGTATCATTTACAATTTCAATTATAAAGGATCTGGAATTATCAATGTATAACTTGCTTATTTCTGGCATTTGCAAGATATTCTGTCAGCTACATGTCTCCTCTTAACATCTCAGAGTTTACAATGATTAGAAACTACTTTCTATTTGTATGATCGACGGTTGACGAAATCTATAACATCTTTAGTCATAGTCCTGAATTATTACGATTGAATTTAATTATGATTTTTCCAGACTATACTGTCAACAGGAGTGGTTATAATACTTCGCATAATTATGTCTAACATGCATTTCACGTATGTGTTCTAAGTATTTCTTGAGCATGAAAAGTAACAAAGTCTAATTGTCCATACGATAAATCTGAGTCTATTAATAGTTTGTTATTAAATGGTAGCAACCATTGAAAGGGACTAAAGTAACCCTAATCTGGAATTTCGAATTACGTGACTTGAATCTTCAAGTTAAAGTTACCTAAAGAAGAAATGGCGCATCCTATGCCATCTGTGCAAAGCTTTCTCAAATGACACTATTATGGTAGAATTATCAACCACCATACTTAACTTCATTCCATTATCTTGTAGACTTAAGAAATGATGTACCCCTTGTCTCTTCACATGAGACTAGGGTTAAGGCAATAATAGTGATATGTTTAATAATCAACAAATAACTCACGTGAAACCTACCCGCTTATAATTTTTATGATAATTACCAAATCCTCTAAGTGTAAATGGACTCCAAGACTCAATCTTGAACGTTATTGATTAATGCAAGGTCTTTTTTTTATTGCTCGTAGGGCAAGGTCTTATGCTCACTTGCAAGGTTCGAAAGCATTGTTTGATTGTGGAATATATAAATGGAAGGTTTAACTATGGTGTCACGACCCTAAAGTAATATCCATGTTATCATTTTATTTGGCAAACAAATGATGAAATTCTCGTCGTAGAAACTATGAAAGGTTGATCCACTACATGGGAAATATTAAAAATGCTACGTGGTTGTTTCGGAAGCAAGTGTTGATGAAATAACAAGCTGACTAACCCTAGTCTTGGAATTTCTCCCTTTCCTTCGGGATCAGCCGCTCTGCAAACCCTCCTGGCCCAACCTTGCTGATACATTAATGGACGCAGCTGCTATGCTGCTTCAGTGCTTGTGCTTGTTGACTGCTTCATTTGGGAGTCATTATATTATGTTATTCGCAGCTATAAGTTTGTTATAAAACTTGGGTTTATCCTTGGCTTCCTTTACCGGTCTGGTCCTGGCATAAGGATATCGTTCGACTTGCTTTGGTCACGGCTTCCATCGTGGAATTTATCCTTTGATTTTGCCAGCTCGTTCTTTGGTGACCATGGTGGGGTTTTCCACTTAATCAGCTCGTGGCTACTAGGTCATTCACTGTGGTTGCAACTTCCTTCAATTCGCTGGTGAGCTATAAACAAATTGCTTCGTCGTTTTTCAGTTTAAAAGAATTTGTTTTGTTTTTAAGAATAAAATTTGTAACTGATTCGATTTTGTCATATGCAGGTGCTGGCTACTCCTGAAGGTGTACAGGACACAACCCTCGGCGCTTGGCTCTTACCGGCTAAGCCTCGTTTCACCATGGCTTTTCCTCCTTGCTCCTTGTTAGGACGATTAGGTTATAGTTTGAGTGAGGCGACTGTGGGATCCCTCAACTCGGTTCAGTCTTGCACTGTTTGTTGTAACGAGTTCCTTGATAAGTTTATTCTGAATTGTAAGGGTAGATTATGACCTCAGTCAACATGGTGAATGTTTGTCATTTCATTTGTAATTAGGGTCTTTTTGCAGAAGGTTAATGTACAAAGATGGAAACCAAGGCCATGAGTCTGTCTGTGGTTGCGGCCTCATTGTCTTGTTAATTACTGTACTTCTCGAAGTTTGCAGCGTTTTCACCGAGGGTTTTGATAATATAACTTATTATAAAGTTTTGCCTATGCAGTGGGTTTGTTTATCACATGCATTGAAATTCTTTGCTATGTACAGTAGTAAGTGAATTTTTAAGTTTTAAACCACTTATATAGTGGATTCGTGGCTCGGATGTAGGTGAAACATTATCTTAATTAATTAGCATTAGCTTTACCCGAACTGTTTTTACAATTGGAATTTAAGTTCGAATGCTTAGGTTTTCAGTTAAAAATACGACTCTGTTGATATTGGTGAGCTAAATAAATAATAGGACTTCAATCCAAAGTTTATAGTTGTAATTCTAATTAATTTCTGGTTCTGTCATTTCGATTTTGATTCTGAAGCTCGACAATGAGCTAGAATCCTGTTCTGTTTGTTTCTACTATTATAAAGTTAATAACTAGGTTATTTCTCTACTGGAAATTTCTTGTTGTAGAAACTCGGAAGATAGGGTTTAAATCATACTCCACGGTCACGATTTTTGTTTAGGTACTTATTCTGTTTGTTATGAATATGACTCTGTCGAAGTAGATAGTCAAGTGGAAAATATTACTATACTGTTTTAGTTTGATAATGAGTCAAATAGGGTTCTGCTAACCCTTTCGTTTGTTCAAACAATAACTAAGTTATTAAGAAAAAAATGTTAAATTCTTTATAATAATTTTCTGTTGAAATTTTGCACATTCAATTGTGTAACAGGTAGTGACTGTATAATGGTTAACTAGGGTTTGGGTATTAATTTATTTAATAGATTGAGACTGTTTTAAATTCCTGTCTTAGGGTTTGTACCCTGTTATTCATAACATGACCGTATCTAACATTCTTCTGCAATATTAGTTATCAGTGTATAATTAATGTAATTTTTATTCTTCAAAGTTTACTATTGTTCCTATTATTGTTTATTTAACGTTATAATGTACAGAGTACAATTACTTTATATGTAAACTTTGTTTATCTATTCAACAAATATAATTAACTAGGTTTATAATTATAACTATAAATTATTACCTAAAGTATTAATATTTTACTGCATAAATTATTGATATATGAATAGTAATACAACAAGGATATTACATCATACTAATGATTCAGGAAAAAAAACACAGTAACTCTTAACAATCTTACTACTGATATTCTGAGATATTAAATTTACTAAACTAATTAATTACTCCTCAGACATATTAACAATAAACACAACATACATCCATTCATCTTTAATAAACATAAAGGAATAAATACCAGAACCTATTTCAGTGGATAACAACAGCAATGGGAGGCTGTTCCTCCCTACCAATTCATGGAGAGTGCCCAAACAACACTTCTCAGGACCCCTGAGCTTGCTCTGGTCTCCCTGGCTGGAACTAGGTGCAGCAAAGTAATTCTCTCAGCCCAAACAACTATAATGGAACCAAGTTACTGCATCATTCCTCTCAAACAACTTCCTTACTGTATATTTCCCTCTTCCTCAATGGGACTCTTGAATAACATTCACCTAAATGTATTCTCCCTCCAGAACAACTCGAACCCCCAGTTCAGTTCATTGAGTACTATTTAAAAGATTTCCTAGGTCTTTGTTGGGTTAACTGTCATTAATGAACCACCTGCTCTGATTCCACTTCCTTGGGGAATCATGACCCCAAATATAGGGAAGTTGCCACCTGCAACTTAGGAAGTGTTTGAGGATGCTGCCACTTGTCATTTGCCTTTCCACCTAGTTCCATCCACCAGTTTGACCAGTAACCCCTTTTTAACATCTCTCCCATGATGTTGTCTCCATAATTTATTTATTAATAATAAAATATTCTGAATTACATTCCATTTCTAGTGACTCTGCTGAGTCATCAATTCCTACTTAGCATTAAATTTAACATAATGTCTTAGGAATATAATGAAATAATTACATAATTTTTACAAAATTGGGGTATGTGACACTTCTACTGTGAACTATTGAGGTTATAATTCGATTATGTTTGTATTGTAATGCTTTTATATGTAAAGAGAAACAAGACTAAACTTTAAAAACAAAATGCTATTGTAAACTAATGTGAGCATGAAATAAATGGACATACTTAATGTTTGTAGAAGAATATCATTCTGCTACATTTTGAAAGTAAATCTTTATTTATCCTAGTGTAAACAAGAACAACTTAACTGCTGAGTATGGTTAAAATAATCCTATACTGTTAGAAAATAAATATAATTACATTGAGAACAAAGATAATTATAAACAAAAATATTGTATATAAACTATAAATACAGTTAACTAAACATAGTTAATAATTTAGAGTACTAAAATATAAATACAGGAATTTAATAGAAGGTAGAAACTTGAGAAATTATATAATTTAATCTTCGCATTTACTTGGTTAATTTCCTATCAGACTTTTAATCTGTTTTTGTACTGGAGTACGATGATGTTCCTTTTTGCATGGGGAAAAATACATAAACCATTCTATTCAATCATTTCACATTTTTACAGAATTATTAACTTATACAGGAAACTAAAATAACTTATAATTAAATAGTGAAAAATTAAGAAACAACAGAACTGTAATATGCAAAATAGATAACATAAAATTTAAAATAAAACAGATAAGACAATAGAACCTGTAACTAATGATAGAGCCAACAAACACCCAAGGAGGCCTGTTTCTCCCAACCTGCTTTAGAAGAAGCAACTCAGCTGCTGACTTCTAATGAACCTCCGAGCCTGCTTACTGATCCAGTAAGTGGGTGGAATCTGTGTAGAAGCAAGGCACTCAAAAATACCTTCTCCACTCGGTATCAACCTCCTGAAAAATGCATTCTACACTCAACATCAACCTCTTGAACTCAATAAGAGTTTGGCAGACTCACAACATCATCAACAACAGCATATCCCCTCATCAAATCTCTTGGGTGCTAACACAGCAAAACCCCAAGGTAAATTTCCTCATCAAGAAAAGTGATGAACCTAAGTTCAATATTTGATGGCTATTATATAGACTGCCTAGATCTTTTAGTTGTCAGTTTGGAATAAATGAGCCTCAAGATCAAGTCCCATCTCTAAGGTCTCTATGACCACATTTCAAGGGAGTTGTCCCATACCAACACCTAGTTAGTTGCATCATGATGCTACCACTTGTCCATTGCCTTCTACCCCATATTCCATTCCACCTAGTGGATCAGTAACCACTCTTTCAATAGTCCTATTAGGTGTTTGTCTCTTATTTAATTTATTAAATAATAATATGTTGTGCAAATTACAGTCATACTTGGACACTTGTCCAACATAAACTTTACAATAAAAGTTATCATAATGTTTCTAAACAAAAAATGTTTTCCAGCTTAAAGGGGATGTTACAAAATGATAGACTCAAATAGGTGTTGTGTTCAAGGACATGTCGGATTGGTTTCCTTTGAAACTAAAAAGATGTCTAACACCCTTCTCTTCCCTTATTAGTTTTGTCAAAAGAATATCCTTCTTGTTGTTGTAATGAGTCCAAGAAAGCAAACTAAATAGTCTTTCTTATTTTTTACAAAGTTCAAAGAAAACATAGACAAATACTCTATAATACTGATCTCTGGATTTTAATATCGAGCCAAGATCTGTTCTTGCTCGCCAGTGTTTTCAATTTTAGGGTGTCTGAAAAACTTAAACAATAACTCCATACACCTACACGTGGATATTAGTATCAATCCTGGGTTGGTATGTGCTCATCGGTGTTTTCCTGTTTATAGAGTCTAAAAAACATAAACAATCCTCTATATACCTTCTCGTGGATTTCATATCGAGCCCGAGTAGGTGAATGCTCGTTGGTATTTTCATGTTTTGAGAGTATGAAAACCCTAAAGAAGACTCCAAAAGTCCTTTTTCGTATAGTTAGTCTCCTCACCCAAAAAAGTGTAAAAGAATGACAGAAGAACTCTTCTAGCCATGGGTGACTAGAGTATTCATTTTTCGTAAATAATCCGGAAAAGTCTGGAAAAGGGTTAATATTATACTTCAGCGAATGTCGCTTCAAATCCTTTAGCGAGTCTGAAAAGACAACTATACTTGACAATCTTGTTTATTTTGGAAAGTCAAACAAGGGCTTAAAAAAATTAATCAGCTTCAGGAACATAAGTGATCATGACCTAATACGGCATGTCAATGAAGAAGACACACCTTTGACAGAAAAAATATGGTCAAATCTGCAATGTATACTTCACCTAATTCACCAAAACTCTGTTAGTTATTTAAATGAAACATTTAAAACAAATTAAAACTATACCACAGTTGGCAAAGTGGGTAAAAATTTAAAACCAAATTTTATAAATAGTTTCAATTTTAAAAAAAAATTCACCATTTCAAGTTTTTAGGGCAAAGTGTGGATACAAAACCTCTAACTTCTTTTGCTTGTTGTGATCAAACCGGGCTACCAAACCAACTTCCGCTTTCACCAACTAAATTGTCTCATCCTTCTTTTTCATTTACATGCAAATTTTTTTATTTTTAGTGGTCAAAATCATTTTTTATTGATGTTTTAAAAATGTTTTCGCGCGAGCGCTACTAGTTTTGAAAAAAACTAGCCCACTCGACAAAAGTGTGCTGGTTTACTTTCAAAATAGTAGCGTTCGGGATGCTACTGTCTATCTAAGACAGTAGCATTCATTGCAAGAAATAGGGCAAAAAATGAAAAATGACCAACGCATGCTTATTTACTTGGGAGGATGGTTCTTGTATGGCATGAAAGAGAGCATGAGGAGATGGATCAACATCCTCTAAATGATCCTTTGACCCTACATGCACTAAGAAGATGTGGTTTATTAAAATTCTATCAAACGATCAAAATGCGGGCACAAATCCGACTTCTCGAAAGGTTAGTACAGTATTGGGATGCCGATGCTAGAGTGTTCAATATCCAAGGGGAGATTTTGGAGCTTACTATTGATAACATCTATTTCATCACGGGTCTCTCTCGAAGGGGAGATGTGGTGAATCTCAAAGGTTCCTCTTGAAGTGTGGGTGCCTTATCCAATAAGACTATATCAACATCTACTGCATAGTGGGTACTGCAAAATCGGAAGTCAAGTTCTTATTACAACCATTGCAAGCTTCCAACTAAAAGTCATCTAGAGTCTTCTGAACCGGATGGGAGGAAGCGCAATGCAACACCTTGCTTCGAGAAACTATATACATGTGGGCATAGAATGCTTGTGAGGGATAGTGCATGACTGGTGTTCTAGCTTATTGGAAAACATGAAACTTCATCTTTTCGGGTGCAAAATTAGGAGGATGAAGAACTTTGGTTACGAAAGTATACTTAGTACCTTTTTCTTTGGAAGGGTACCTGCATTGAGTCTAGGGATGGCCTTGCCCCCACTCAATCTTCGTGAGCCTATTATGTCTCATTGGGGAGAAATATCCCTATGCCACGGTGGTAGTGAGAGCAACTTCTTCTATAGTGAGGATGATTTATGGGTGCGGTGGGACCGACAGGTACCAGCTCTTGAGCAGTTCCCTTATGCGGGTATAGACTTCCGCAATGATTCTATAACATCTCCAAAAATTTCTGATGTTATTTTGAGAAAATAAAATTCTTGCTCCTCTAATCGATAACCAACTTCACACGTTAGTAAAACAAAATATCTCCAATATTTATACTTCGTGTTTATCTTCAGAAAATTACTCCAAACAAACTACTACTAAAAGGGTGACAATGCTTTATGCTTGGTCCCACATAACTATTGCAACATACTCCAATAAAAAAGTTAATTAAGAACCATAATCATACCTGAATGACCCCGATTCTTATGCAATGCTTTAATGTTAACAACTTTCAAGCAGTAACTCACATATTCATCTAAATGATAAGAATACGCACTAACATCATTTCAACTATATTAATACATCGATGAGACACATTATTCATTATTCACAAATTTATTAATAACTTTGCCATACTTATCAACATAATGAGATTCTTTATCCATTGATATACAACCATCTTTACATATAAAAGAAGAACTGGCATATAAAAGAACATGAAAGTAGATACACCTAAAATCAACAACACACACATAAGACGAGACAAGAATAGACATGGTTCACCCAAACCTATGGGCTACGTCCACCAAGATGTTATCTCATGTATTATTCATCAAAATGAAGGAATTACATCCTTCATCATAATTGGGGTAACATGTCCCCATTTACCTTGTATAATGTCGCAATACATAATTTCTCCCTTTAGCTAACCATTCTCATAGAGAGTTTTTCCAACATGTTCACCATTAACAAAATGATTACAATAATCCACCTCTGGTAGAAACTTACAAGAATTCGTCAATAATAATTCAAAGAAATCTATTCTTTAGTAATTAATATGTCAACACCATTCTTTCAAACTATTCTATTCTTTAATGCTAATACGTCTTCTTTTGAGACTTCAACATAATCTTTGACTCCTATAGCAATTACGATTTCATAAAGATCTGTCATAATTAAACCCATATCGACTTCAGCACTAACACTAGCCATTTTTTAGAGATCTAGATACTAGAGACTCAAAAGAGTTTCAACTATAACATAAATAATAATACTATGTACAATTTATAAATAGCGGAAAGATCCCAACGACTATCACCCAGCATATTTAAATATCAAGACTATATGGATCTATGTGATTTCTAAATATGGAATTTATAGTCACATAAGAAGAAATTAGAAGGCATTACTCCAGCACACTTAAGAACAAACCCAATGCAATTTCAGTTTTGGAAAGATATTTCTATAAACCGAAATTAGAGGGTTTCATAAGCAAGAACCCCAACACCATTTTAACTCTGGAAATGACATTTGTCTAAACAGATCTTAGACGGCTTCACTCCAATCTAAACAAAACCCAAACCGAGCTTCTCCTTACATGAGGGCCGAGTATCTTTGTAACATAGATTCGCTATATCGATCTACAACAAGTTAGGAACTAGGTGATAACTGCAGAGTGTACATTTTTCATCCAGCATAACCATAAGACTGTAACTATGAGCAATGAGATTCCGAAACATAGATCTACTATTTTCCCAAATCAAAATGCAAGATAGGTATCCAGTATGAGAATAAACTAACATTTTTATAGGTATCCAGTATGCGAATAAACTAACATTTTTATAGGTATCCAGTATGCGAATAAACTAACATTTTTATCCAGCATAAACAATATAACTGTCACTAAAATTCACAGTCAACTCTTGATATCTTGCATCATAGATTTGCGACTTCCAAATCAAACTGCAAGATAGGTTTTCAGCATACAACTAAACTAACTGAAATGGAAACCAATAGCCCATCCCTTTAACCAGGATTGTTGTACCCCTAGTACCTAAAACGATTTAAAAGTAAAACTCTCAATACATTGGCAGCGATCCACCAATACGGCTTGAATAAAAATGAACAAACACATCTATGTGTAAAATCAACATTCAAGTTGTATCGGATTGGCATTTTACCCAAGATCACATAGAGAAAAGGAATCATGCTTTCCTAATTAATAAAATAAATCCTGTAGAATTAGATATCTACGATATAACTAAATTCTCAAGGCAGAACTAGTTATCTCATCCATAAATAACAACAAAAATATAAACATAGATGGCTACAGAGGTAACTCTGTCGCGGATATGGGGAAGGAAAATACCTCACGCAGAGGCTGTTCTAATCTACCTAACACTCCCGTGCATTGATACCTGGACGTTTAAGTCTAAACGCTTCTGGCATCACCGAGTTCAATATTCACAGAGGTGTTGTTACAGCAACACCCCTATTCTCATACACGGAGATATTCTTCAGCATCCATGATGCTTGAGTGTTTTGGGCTCCGCCTCCTTCAGAAACCGTCTGCCTTATTCCATCCATCATGCCGAGATTTGCATCCTCGACAATCATGCAAAAGCCATTAGTGATAGAACTGAAACTTATTCGTTGCATTTCTCCTCCGTCTCTTCCCAAACTAGCACCAGATTTTCCAATGGTAGATCTTTCAACCTATCTCTCCCTCCAGAATGGAGACTATTTTTTTTTTTTCTCCAAAACCGCCCTTCTTTTTTTTTTTTTCTAAAACCTTCGCTAGTATTTCCATTTATACACCTACACATAGCTCCTTTGGGAAGTCCTCCCAACCAACTCATGAGGGGATCTCCTATGAGATGTCCACCTGTCGACCCTCCCACCTATCGTGGAGTTGTGGCTGCCAAGTCCTTTAGTAAAAAAAAAAAAAAAATGTGACACACACCTAAATGCATCTCATGCATTTGACTCTAATTAACTCCGGTTTATATTTCCTATATATATATATAATCCTATGTATATATATAGATATATCACATGCGTTACCTTTAGTTAGGTCTATCTTATATATATAATATACATATGAACATCACATGCATTTCCTTTGATTAATTCTTTGTTTCATCTTTCCCATATATATATATAAATGCATCGCATGTACTAACTTTAGTAAGTTGTATCTTTTATATATATATATATATATATATATATATATGAACATAGATATATATATATATATAGGTGATGTCCAATTTTGATTACTCATCTATACATATCTACACAAAAGAGATTCCTCACCCATGGCAGGGTTTAATGTTACCCCTGTAGACTAGGACAACCTCTCTCTTTGGAGATTGAAGCGATTTTATGATAATTGCACGTGAAACTACAATTTTGGTGGTAATCAAAGGTGGCTCATTGAAAATTTCGTGTATGAGAAGAACTATCTTGTCATTAGATCATGTTTAGACCCTACTTAGGTGAACCCTTCTAGTTTATTACTTACTTGGTGAGAGTCCTTACTCTTTACCTTTAAGTATCTATTGTTCTTTTCCAAGATAGAACTCTCACGGATTCCTAGTCATCTCACCCCTCCCCTCAAGGATTCAATCACTTATCATTTTAGTTGTGCCACCGTTTTTAGTCTCCTATGCTTAAGAGTTTAAACCACATGAGTTAAAAGGTTTACTAGTGGGGCCTTCGCCTTGAGCTCCTCACTAGAACCCAATAATCAAGTATATTTACAAAAATGAGGGCATAAAGGAGGGATATTACAGATTCTAAGATGACTCTTCCTCCAGGATCAGCCTAGGGAGAGATAGGTAAGTTTTTTTTTTTAAATTATTAAATTATTTAATTTTATATATGATTTTTAAATGAGTTTGAAATACTGACAAAAATTATTTTGCATATGTTGGGCTAGTGCATCCTGAGGGACACCCTCGTACCTTCGTGCGACTAGTCATTGTAGGGGCAGTCGATGCCATGTTGGAGAACATAGAGGGGAATATGAGTTGATTGAATCATGTCATTCAGACGTACAGGATCGAGCGGATGCAAGTCAATATGTAGGAGAATGTTGTGGGTGTGCCCCCAACATGGATTTGGTTACTGAGGAAAGTAGCTAGGCTAGTCATCTTCTACAAAGAGGCTGTGGAAGAGATGGCAGAGGCAAATGAGGCCCCTCCTTCTCCATAGGAGAAGAACATATATATGTATATTTTTGTTGAATTTTCTGAATTTACTTCAATATGATATAGGATCTTAACTGAGAGAACAACATGTACAGCATATCTACAGCATATCAATCATGGAGACAATAATGTAAGCACACAAGAGCCACAAAGATTTACTTGGGGAAAACCATAAAGGTGAAAAACCCCAATAACTTCCTCAGAGATAGATAGAGCAATGATACAACCAACCAAGAGAGATAGCCATAACCTAGCAGCAGATCCTCCTCCTCCATAAGTGCGCCACTCCTCCTTGAGTGTATGTGTGAGAAGTGAGTGAGCAAATAGAGTGCCTCCCGCACTCTATTTATACTTGACTTGACTTGCCTTTTTTACCTAACTCATGTAGGCTCGAACTTAACCACATAACATAATGCTGAGTGGGCCGACCCCCAATAGGGTGGTCTAATAACCCTTTGACCCACATGATTTATACAGGGTCGACCCCAAATAAGGTGGTCTAATAACCCATCAAGTATAAGTTACGACACTTACAATATAAATGACGACACTTCCTTATAGAGGAATAATACCATCTCTATAGGAATACAATATACATATATGTGAAATACATTCCGAAGTTACATATACATCAACAATTTTTTAGGCCGTTGAGCCCATTTTTGTATATTATGACATTATGACAAACTTATGACTCAAACTCATGTATTTTTTGATACGGCTTATATATACAGTATCAGCCTTATTTACATGTGTGTTCTTATCTTTATGTGTGAATTGTTTATTATGATTGTGTATGATGTAGATGCCAATCTAAAATGTAATTTCCATATGAATCAGTTAGTGCATTTAAGTTCCCTGGAATATGTTGATAAGTAATGTAATAGAAATGTCTCTCAAGCAACCTAACTTGCAAGAATTGATGTAGCAAAATAGGATCTCTAACTTGATATTCACCCTTTAACTAAAACAAAACTAGCTGCGAGTTGAGTCTTACCTCCAGGTGTGAAATTCCACGGTAAAGAGCATCTTGGAGTAACTCTATGACCGCGCTGTGTGATATCCCTCATTTATGACCTATTATGTTAAAAATGAAAATATTGTTGTACACTTGGTTACTAGGCAAGAGCTCAAGGCCAAGGCCCCACTAGTAAACTCGGTAACTTATGAGGTTTAATTGCTAGTTTATAATTTGTAAACTTAAGAGGCAGTGATGCAACTAATCGGCGACAACTAAACCAGGGGGAAGAAATGAAAATCTATGGATGCACAGTGACCATGGGATGACAAGAGGAATGGTCATCAGGGTTAATTAATTTTATTGGAAGTTCGATGAAAAAGTTTCCCTAAAGAGAAACCTATAGTTATCAATTTAATTAAGATCAGTATTAAGGAAATGGCAAATAAAAGTATCATGTAATAGCGAGTATTTAGTGAACATGTATTAGGCACATAATAGCTTAAATCATAACTATTATTACGGCCACAAGCCTAAGTGAAACTAAGTTACAAAGTACCATTTTGTACTACTTTAAGACATGGATACACCAAGAAGATTATATTGGTATGAAGACATCCATAGGAACTTTTTATTGAGAACAAATAATTTATGGTTTAACTTACGAAATGGCTAATATTATATTAGGTTAATATCCTTTCATAAAACTATCTCCAACAAAGATAGCGAAATCCCTATTTATATGAGAAAAGAACTTAATTAATACTTAGTGGCTTACGTTATTAAACTCACCACGCCCTTGTTTCCCTCTAAGTTGTCCCTTAGCATTGATGAGCACCTACCATCAGATCATGCTCTTTCGTGATGGTGGAACCCCCCAAATTCGAGTTCGGTGGGGAACACCATTTGTCATCAGGGAAAATATTTTCGCGGGATAAAGCCAGATCCTATAGTTGTGATGGGAGGGAAGATTATAAAGAGATACTGTTTAGTATTAGTTTTGGAAGATAATCATTTATTAAAGTAAGAGCCCTCCTTTAGTGAGTCTCCTGGATGAAGCGCAATCTTGTGAATGCGCGGCCACTTGTCCCATACGATAGAGTGCTGAGTGGTGTTAACTTTAACATTTGTCATTCAGTCATGGGAAGACCCATCCTTCTTAAGAGAATGGATTTCGAATGGAGGGGGGAGGCAGCTTCGGAGGGGATAGATCAGCGAGAAGGAGCGGAATCCAAACACTGATAGGAAATTTTTTGGATCATTGAGTTAAGTTCTGGAGTTTTGTAAACAATACGAATTGGTTCTGGAGGTTCCCTCGGAGGAGCTCGATCCACACGATCTTGGTATCATTCTTCTCCGTTGTAAAAAAAAAAAAACATGACCCCAGGCTCAAAGATTTATCTTTGGATGAGGATTTCTGCATTCAAGGTTGCGATCCGTGTCTCCTCGATCTGGAGGTATGTAAACCTCTCGCAGTTAAATTTCTACGCTAACTCCTCGAATCTCAGTAATAGTTGAATATATGAACTTTTGCCAGTATTATAACTCCTTATATGCCGAGTCGCTATGCTGGTGTGGTTTATTAAAAGTAGTGTGAATCGGAGTGCTATATAACTTCATGGGATAGAAGTAGCTTGTTCTCATGCTTAGTATCTATTAAATTTTATAAATCCTTTTAACTATGAACTTTAGAATTATCATAGCATCAACATTGGGAGAATACAAACATGGCTTGTCTATTAACATTTCAGGTCATCCCATCATGTCACAGAAGGATAGGAGTTTTCGTTTAGTGCTACCACCTACCTTGTTTTGATCTGAGTTTTCCCTCTTAAAGCCGCCTTTCATGCCTACTTCCTTACTACCTTTGTAATCCAATTTTATAATTTTGTATATGTTGCGACGTTCTCTACATTTAGGTTGTTGATTACGTACTGATCAAACGATATCAGAGGATTTCATTTTATTTGATATTTTATATCTGAGAGATAGATAGGGTTTGTTTTGATTTCTGCGCTTATAACTTTGTAGGGTATCGGGACGATACAGTTTGGAAAATGGTTTATGCCGCCATTGGTAGGTTACATCCATAGGCGATTGCATTTCTGAAAGAACCCTAGTTAAAGAATCAAACCCTGGCTAAGTTGTAGAACCTTGTTGAATCTGGTTTTTTTGTACTATTGCCAACATCTTAAATTGATATATTTTATCCTTTATTATCATTGCATTTTAGTTACCGATATCAGATATTCTATCAGCGTATAAGAATTCTGTAGGGTTGATTAACATTACAACCTAGGTGATAGCGTTTTCTTACGGTTAAGCATCTCAGTATTTTTACTAGTAACCATGATCATAAACATTCTATGTATGGTATGCAAAGCGTTCAGGGCATTGTATCCATGTTTGGCATATGACTAAGAGAGGATGACAACCCTATTCTATCCGAATATTTTCGTGGGATAATAAATTGTCTGCAGTATCTAAATTTAATAACTCTAGTTTCGTATGATAGAAAGGTTAATAGACGAAGGCCGGGTTTTGTTTTTATAAAGTAAATTTTCAATACCGAGAGGAAATGGGAGTTGGATTTCTTAATCTGATGAATTTTCCCCCTTTTTGTTTTAAATTAAATTTCCCTGCAGTTCGTTTCATTTAAAACCTCGAAGGAGCTTTGTTAAAAATAATTAAATCATGGATTTTTTGTTTGATAAATAGCTGGGGCGTGGTTTGCGTAAGGATTGGGATCCTATATTGGCTATGTTTCCACAAATCATTATTAGCAACTAAGAACTATGGTTATAACCTTGACTCGGTTGCAATAGTTTTTGTTATAACACACTGGTGTGAATATCAAGCTAGAACGAAGCCCTCATTTTGATTGGGTTTATGAAATCATTTATATAATTATTTATATAACTGGATAATGTATGGAAGAGATATAATGTTAATATGAAATATGGCTATCTGGTTTTCTTGTAGAGATGAACTTAGTCTCGTTGGCATGATACTATCAAAAATAAGGGCGTTCTCCTTTAAAGAGCTTCAACCTTATGTCTCGATTTCGATCCACTTCGATGTTAGATTACTATAGATTATGAAGGTCACTGAGGAAGATTTTAGTCATCTTTGTGGTGTAACTCTGAATTCCAAGAAGGAATTATGAATGTCTGGAAAATCGCTCTCTAAGAGAGAGGTGTTGAGGAAATAGATTGTAAATGATGCAATAACTTATGTTGCACGGTGTGACTTGTTTTATGAGAAATAATACAAGAGGTGATTAATCTTTGGTGGACGTAGCCCACATAGTGGGTGAACCACGTATCATATCTGCATTTATGTGTTGTTTCACGTGTATATTATCGTATCATATATGTGTTTATGTTCATGTTATGTTGTGTGTTTATGTTAACGAGGTTTATGTTTTGTTTTGTGTTTATGTTAAATGCTCATATGAGTGATTACGATTACTGTGATTTTTGTCTTTATATAAAGTGTATGCCAAAGCAAACTTGCGTGGATTAATGATAATTCATTGTTAATGTCATATTGCCCAAATGATGACCATGTAAGATGTAACTATGGTATGGGTTAAGGCATTTTCAGTCTTCACAAATGGGAAATGATCTAATGAAGAGGTTGGAATATTTGATAAGAATCAGGGTCATTCAGGTATGATTATGGTTCTTAATTAAATTTGTTATTGGAGTATGTTGAAGGAGTTATGTGGGACCAAGCATAAAGCATTTTTCACCCTTATAGTAGTAGTTTGTTTGGAGTAATTTTCTAAATATAAATACGAAGTATAAATATTGGAGATATTTTGTTTTACTAACGTGTGAAGTTGGTTATCGATTAGAGGAGCAAGTACTTTATTTCTCGAAATAACATCTAAGAATTTTTTGGGTATGTGACTTATGGTATCAGAGCACAGGTTGCAAACACTCGGACTTAGTGGGCTCAACACGAGGAAGAGAATGAAGGCTGGTTGAACCAAAGAAGGTACTCTACCTATGAAGAGCAACCAAACGAATCTACTCCGACAAGTGGTAGCTTATAAGGCGTCGATAGGTAGATGTAAGTAAGTCTCTCTTGCCGAAGCGTTATGTTTTAAAACTCACAAAGGAGATTTAGGTGCAAAGTATTTGTTTTCCATAAGAAATGTTAGTAATTCTTATGTACCTTGATCGACTAGGATTGTTACTTATACTTATGAATCATGGGCTACTTATGAATATTTTGATAGTGATGCCATCAAAAGTATGTTTTACTAGGTTGCATAATAAACTAAGTGATGTTAGTGGGAAAGTGGGTAAATAGCCTACGCCTTATTATTATTATTATTATTATTATTATTATTATTATTATTTTAAAACTAATTTAGTATAACACTATAAGAGAATAATCCTCTAGATAGTTGGAGACTATATATATGTAGTTATATTGACGAAGAACATGATTTGAACGTGATCGAAAGTACGCATGGGTAATTAGTTAAGTTATCAAAATTGCAAAAATGTTATTGAGTGATGATCTTCCTATTCTTGAATTTAAGTAAATCATTACTACACAAAGGAGAATGTTTTTATACATGCATGTTTCAAGCAAAAAGACAATATGTGAAAATAGGAGAAAGGATATTGAGATGTGAAAAAAAAAAGTTATATTAAAGTATTAAGATGTACGACCATTAACATGGTTCTAATGTAGGAAACTGGAACTGATGTATTTCACACTTTTGGTAATGAAGGAAGCATGATTATGTTGATATTAAGATTTGTTCTTAAACTATCAAATAGGAATTGTAGGTTATATATCTATGTATCCATGTGCATTTAGTATAGTTACAAGGATGCATATGATGAAAATGCATGAGTACATCTTTATATTCCAGTAATTCCTAAGATAGATGTTAGGAAACGATGAGGGATGGTTATAAAAGTTATACTATTATATGACCAAGAATTATGATGACTTGCTATCCATGTACAAATTGTCTGTTTTGTTAAATATTATTTTTTGTTCACGTAGATGAAAATCAAGTTTTGTCAAAAGAGTGTTTTGTGGTAGGAATGAGAGTACTGGAAATATAGAAATAACATGAAAGGGTAATACAGGTTAGTAGGAAGCTGTAAGCTGTAAATTTCTGACGTCTTTATGTTGCCGCTAGGAATGACTGTTTTATATTATTATGAGTTAAGGAAACCATTGAATGGAATTTCCATGATAAATCAAAAGAAATATTTAAATAGTAATCGATGTATAATTTTTATGAAACATGTAAAAAAATGGCGTTTGGACACATGTTACGGGTATAATTGTTCTTATGATTTAATTACCCTTATAGAACTGACACTCTGAATGTGTTGTCAAACAAGTTTATTCCTGCACCTCACTGCCTTACAACTAGCAACAGGTAAATGTGGGATATACAGATTCATATTTAGTGCAATACTAATATGGGAGGATACCAGTAAATTGGTTCCTCGACATATGAGGATCTTATGATAAGGAGACATGCGGTCAGCCTTATAAATGAACATGGTTATCCTTATAAGGTATGCAAGTATGTTTTGACATTTGGTTATTTCCTATATGATGTTAGTGTATACAAAGAAATGTTGTATAACTAAAATAGGGATTGTGTGGAAATGGTAAAATCTAACATTCATAGTGTCCATGAATCATCCTAGGAAGAATGTTATATTGTGTTCAAAGCATTATGTAACATATAAGCTAGCTTATGTGCAGTAGGAAAGGATATCTTATATGATCACGTATAAATATTGTGGTAAGAAAGATGATTTTCTATTTTAGGAAGAGATCTTCTTACAATAATTCGATTCTTTTTATTAAGGTGATACTAACAAGTGAAATTGGGAAGATGGTCGAATTTATGTGGAGCTTGTGAAAAGGTAAGAGCATAAATATTATACATGGTCAAATAAGGTGGTGAAGAATTAAGATTCACATCACAATTGTTACTTATTCTTTTAAAATTTTGTTAATTATTGTTGAATAAAGAACTCGACCCAGATTGGTCAGAGTAATCATATGATTGCAGAATGTAATATGACGAAATAATTGATTAATTTGAAAGAGGATTTTTGTGACTCAAGCAAGGTGGCTTGGAGAAAATAAATTCTGGGACTCAAGCGAGAAGGTTTGAGGGGAAATGTGTAAAGAGTGCGGTAATGGCACTGAGACATTCCCTAACAATCATGGATTGGACAGCCACTAGGATTCTCGGGGAATCAGCTGGCTATAAGACCTAGGCAAGCTATAAAGAAAATGCATATGCGGGAGGCAGGACGTTGCTTAGTATGCATGAGAGAAAGTATTGTTGCGTGAGCACTATGGTGTTAGGAAAGAAATCTCCGAAAGAATTGCTGCGTGAGCACTAAGGTGTTAGGCAAAACATGAGAGAAATGTTTGTTGCGTGAGCACTAAGGTGTTAGGCAAGGCATGAGAGAAAGGATTGCTGTGTGAGCACTAAGGTGTTAGGCAAGAACTTCCTGGATCAAGTGAATGTTGTTTGTTGATTTAGTCAACAGTATACAATCATGGAGCGCTAGATTTATTCCATATATTGCAAGTGATATGTGCAATAAAGAACTCATGATTTATGTTTCTGAGTTTGATTATGAAGTTGATGACAAGGTATTACTAAACATTGCTTCTTTTGAATTCTAGTTTTGTGGTAAAAAAAAAAAAAAAATGCAGATATGATCGATAAGTGACTTGCAAAAAAACTCGTGAAAAATCCGAAGAAGATCAAAATAGAAATGGCGAAACAAGCAATTGATTGCTCCAAGAGAAGAGTGAACACCGAGGACGGTGTTATTTTAAAGGGGATGAGGATGTGATATCCCTCCTTTATGACCTATTATGTTAAAAATGAAAATATTGTTGTACACTTGGTTACTAGTCATGAGCTCAAGGCCAAGGCCCCACTAGTAAACTCGGTAACTTATGACGTTTAATTACTAGTTTATAATTTGTAAACTTAAGAGGCGGTGATGCAACTAATCGACGACAACTAAACTAGGGGGAATAAATAAAAATCTGTGGATGCACAGTGACCATGGGATGACAAGAGGAATGGTTATCAAGGTTAATTAATTTTATTGGAAGTTTGATGAAAAAGTTTCCCTAAAGAGAAACCTATAGTTATCAATTTAATTAAGATCAGTATTAAGGAAATGGCGAATAAAAGTATCATGTAATAGCGAGTATTTCGTGAACGTGTATTAGGAACATAATAGCTTAAATCATAACTATTATTACGGCCACAAGCCTAAGTGAAACTAAGTTACAAAGTACCATTTTGTACTACTTTAAGACATGGATACACCAAGAAGATTACATTGGTATGAAGACATCCATAGGAACTTTTTATTGGGAATAAATAATTTATGGTTTAACTTACGAAATGGCTAATATTATATTAGGTTAATATCCTTTGATAAAACTATCCCCAACAAAGATAGTGAAATCCCTATTTATATGAGAAAAGAACTTAATTAATACTTAGTGGTTTAAGTTATTAAACTCACCATGCCCCTTGTTTCCCTCTAAGTTGTCCCTTAGCATTGATGAGCACCTACCATCAGATCATGCTCTTTCATGATGGTAGATCTCCCCAAATTTGAGTTCGGTGGGGAACACCATTTGTCATCAGGGAAAATATTTTCACGGCATAAAGCCAGATCCTATAGTTGCGATGGGGGGGAAGATTATAAAGCGATATTGTTTAGTATTAGTTTTGGAAGATAAGCATTTATTAAAGTAAGAGTTTGCCCTTAGTGAGTCTCCTGGATGAAGCGCCATCTTATGAATGCACAACCACTTGTCCCATACGATAGAGTGTTGAGTGGTGTTAACTTTAACATTTGTCATTCAGTCATGGGAAGACCCATCCTTCTTAAGAGAATGGATTTCGAATGGAGGGGGGAGGCAGCTTCGGAGGGGATAGATCAACGAGAAGGAGCGGGATCCAAACACTGATAGGAAAATTTTTGGATCATTGAGTTAAGTTCTGGAGTTTTGCAGACAATACGAATTGGTTCTAGAGGTTCCCTCGGAGGATCTCGATCCACACGATCTTGGTATCATTCTTCCCCATTGTAAAAAAAAAAAAACGTGACCCCAGGCTCGAAGATTGATCTTTGGATGAGTATTTCTGCATTCAGGGTAGCGATCCGTGTCTCCTCGATCTGGAGGTATGTAAACCTCTCGCAGGTAAATTTCTACGCTAACTCCTCGAATCTCAGTATTAGTTGAATCTATGAACTTTTGCGAGTATTATAACTCCTTGTATGCCGAGTCGCTATGCTGGTGTGGTTTGTTAAAAGTAGTGTGAATCAGAGTCCTATATAACTTCATGGGATAAAGATAGCTTGTTCTCATGCTTAGTATCTGTTAAATTTTATAAATCCTTTTAACTATGAACTTTAGAATTATCATAGCATCGACATTGGGAGAATACGAACATGGCTTATCTATTAACATTTCAGGTCATCCCATCATGTCACAGAAGGATAGGAGTTTTCGTTTAGTGCTACCACCTACCTGGTTTTGATCTGAGTTTTGCCTCTTAAAGCAGCCTTTCAGGCCTAAGTTGTAGAACCTTGTTGAATCTATTTTTTTTTGTAGTGTTACCAACATCTTAAATTGATATATTTTATCCTTTATTATCATTGCATTTTAGTTACCGATATTGGATATTCTATCATCGTATAAGAATTATGTAGGGTTTATTAACATTACAACCTAGGTGATAGTGTTTTCTTATGGTTAAGCATCTTAGTATTTTTACTGGTAACCATGATCATAAACATTCTATGTATGTTATGCAAAGAGTTCAAGGCATTGTATCCATGTTTGGCATATCACTAAGAGAGGATGAAAACCCTGGTCTATCCGAATATTTTCGTGGGATAATAAATTGTCTGCAGTATCTAAATTTAATAACTCTAGTTTCGTATGATAGAAAGGTTAACAGAAGAAGGCCGGGTTTTGTTTTTATAAAGTAAGTTTTCAATACCAAGAGGAAATGGGAGTTGGATTGCTTAATCCGATGAATTTTTCCCCTTTTTGTTTTAAATTAAATTTCCCTGCAGTTTGTTCCATTTAAAACCTCGAAGGAGCTTTGTTAAAAATAATTAAATCATGGATTTTTTGTTTGATAAATAGCTGGGGCGTGGTTTGCGCAAGGATTGGGATCCTACATTGGCTATGTTTCCACAAATCATTATTAGCAACTAAGAACTATGGTTATAACCTTGACTCGGTTGCAATAGTTTTTGTTATAACACACTGGTGTGAATATCGAGCTAGAACGAAGGCCTCGTTTTGATTGGGTTTATGAAATCATTTATATAATTATTTATATAACTGGATAATGTATGGAAGAGATATAATGTTAATATGAAATATGGCTATCTGGTTTTCTTGTAGAGATGAACTTAGTCTCGTTGGCATGATACTATCAAAAATAAGGGCGTTCTCCTTTAAAGAGCTTCAACCTTATGTCTCGATTTGGATCAACTTCGATGTTAGATTACTATAGATTATGAAGGTCACAGAGGAAGATTTTAGTCATCTTTGTGGTGTAACTCTGAATTCCAAGAAGGAATTATGAATGTCTGGAAAATCGCTCTCTAAGAGAGAGGTGTTGAGGAAATAGATTGTAAATGATGCAATAACTTATGTTGCACGGTGTGACTTGTTTTATGAGAAATAATACAAGAGGTGATTAATCTTTGGTGGACGTAGCCCACATAGTGGGTGAACCACGTATCATATCTTTGTTTATGTGTTGTTTCACGTGTATGTTATCGTATCATATCTGTGTTTATGTTCATGTTATGTTGTGTGTTTATGTTAACGAGGTTTATGTTTTGTTTTGTGTTTATGTTAAATGCTCATATGAGTGATTACGATTACTGTGATGTTTGTCTTTATATAAAGTGTATGCCAAAGCAAGGTTGCGTGGATGAATGATAATTCATTGTTAATTTCATATTGCCCAAATGATGACCATGTAAGATGTAACTATGGTATGGGTTAAGGCATTTTCAGTCTTCACAAATGGGAAATGATCTAATGAAGAGGTTGGAATATTTGATAAGAATCGGGGTCATTCAGGTATGATTATGGTTCTTAATTAAATTTGTTATTGGAGTATGTTGCAGGAGTTATGTGGGACCAAGCATAAAGGATTTTTCACCCTTATAGTAGTAGTTTGTTTGGAGTAATTTTCTGAATATAAATACGAAGTATAAATATTGGAGATATTTTGTTTTACTAACGTGTGAAGTTGGTTATCGATTAGAGGAGGAAGTACTTTATTTATCGAAATAACATCTATGAATTTTTTGGGGATGTGACACACTGTATCTAGCCACATTGTTCATTGTGGGACCTAAACAAGCCCCTCCTGAAGAGACTAGTTGGTCAGTCGGTAAGTAAATAACACAAGCAATTGCAGCCAACTAACGGGTGTGGCAACTAGAGCCATTAGCAAATCCTATAAAGTGTTCAGTCGACATCTAAAACATAAATCAATAGACACATAAGACATAACGAATACCATAAGAAAAGCTAACTCTACAAAATGTACAGCTATAATAGATGAAAAAGCACAGATTCCTAAGCATAGTACCTCTTCAAATCGAGCCCATTTCTAGGCTCCAACAACTTATTAACTTCATAATCCGTTAACTCGTAAGCACCCTTCTTCAGAACCTTAGAGACTATGTAAGGACCGACCCACATTGACTTAAACTTTCCATCTCATAAGGGTTCATTGTCTTGTTCGTAAAGCAAAACAAGGTCTCCTTCGAGAAAAACCCTAGGTTTAACTGACTTATACTATTGACCTTTACCTAGATTCTTATGTGATTCGTTTGATGTGAGAGCATCACGACGTTTCTCATCAAGATGTTCTAGGTGCAGCAAACGTTCTTCTAAAACTGAAGTTTTGGGGAGTAGTTGGACAGCCAGCTTCAATGAAGGGATTTCACATTCAACTAGGATAACTGCTTCTATCCCATGAACAAGATGAAAGGGAGAGAACCTGGTGGTAGTCTTGACATTAGATCGGTATTCTCAAAGAGTTGGATACAGCATGATGTTCCAGCTGGTTCAACTGGGATTAACGATCCTTTGCAAAATGGTTTTCAAAGTTTTGTTAACTGCTTCGACCTGACCATTCTCTTTTGGATAAAACGAAGACGAATGTCCCTGCCGAAAACCTAACATGGTGTATAATTCGGTCACCATGATGTTCTGAAAGTGTCGACCATGTTCTGCAAGGATCTCATTGGGTACACCAAACCTATCAATGATCTGGTTGAATACGAAATAAGCAGTCATTTCCCCATCTTCTTTGACAATAGGCATTTCCTCGGCCCACTTGGTGAAGTAGTCGGCGGCAATAATGATGTGATGATGACCTCTAGCCAAAACTGGATTATAATTCATGAAATCAATCCCCCATTTGATGAAGGGGCCTGTTGTAATCACAGGATGGAGAGTAGTTGGGTGTTCTCTCATCTTTTTCGTGAAAACTGACATCGCTGACATCGTTTCATAGATTCCACAAAATCTTTGAAGATCGTGGGCCAAAAATAAACAGCATGTAGTATTTTCTGGGTTGTTTCCAACCTAGAAAGATGACCCCCACAGGCTCCACTATGAACATCATTTAATATTGTTTCAGCTTCCTGTAAGGTCAAACAATGGCGTAAAATTGAATCTATCCCACGTCTATACAGAGTGTCAGAAATGATGAGATAGTTCTTTGTATGACTCTTAAGTTTCTGTCGTTCATCCCTAGAGAAAGTAGGACACCTCAAAGTATGGATATATACCAAAATATCCCCATACCGTGGGTTAGAAGCTGTAATGAGGAAGATGTGTTCATGTGGGAGTGATGACTCTTCTTCATTGTGTACTATGTCACTACGAAATTCAGAAATCAGTTCAACGAAAACCAGTGACTTCTTTGACTTAGCCGATTGAAAAACTAGGTCAAATTCCTGCAAGATCACAATCCATTTATTGAATTTCCCACCGATGATACGTCGAGTGAGAACATATGGAAATGGGTTGACCTTAGTGATCACTATGGTAGTTCACAATAAGATATAGTGATGTAGACTCTCAATAGCATGGACAATAGCTAATGCCAACTTCTCCACATAGGAATACTTTATCTTAGGAGCTATTAAGGCGCATGAAAAATAGTAAATGACATGCTCTTGGAGCTTGTCGTCCTCCTAAACAAGTACTATGTCGATTATGTATACGGATGTAGCCAGATATAAGAGGAAATCCTTCGTATAGTTTAGTGGGCTCAACAAGGGGGCTGATAGTAATTCCTTTTTCAAGGCCTCAAACGATGTCTGAGCAGCCTCATCCCACAAAAAATAGGTATCTTGTTTGAGTAGTCTGATGAAACCTTCTGTGATTTTGGCATAGTTAATGATAAAACATCATAATAAGTTGGACATACCTTGTAGAATTTGGAGTTGTCTTAGGGTTCGAGGAGGAGGCATATTTACAATATCCTTAACTTTAAGTGGATCGACCATGATACCACAACTAGATACAATGAAACCTAGTAAACGTCCCGACTCGACGCAGAAAACACATTTATTAGGATTCAATTGAGTCTTGTAATATCTACACCATTCAAACACAAGTCTCAAGTGATCAAGATGATCTTGTTTCTTGCGAGATCGCATTGGGAGATCATCAAGATAAGGTTCCACTACATGCTTGATATCATTAAAAGTGAAGTTCATTGCATTCTTCATGCCAAACGACATATTCCGATAAGCGAAGGTCCCCCAAGGACAAATAAAAGTTGTCTTGTGTTGGTATTTAGGTTTAACTTGAATCTGGTTATATTCTGAAAAACCATCCATGAAAGAAAACAGTTCAGGGCCTGCACATGCATCAATGATTTGATCTATGAAAAGTGTGGGGTAGTTGTCTTTAGGCCAAGATTTATTTAAATCCCAAAATTCTATGCAGACTCAAATGGTTCCTTTCTTTTTATCTACCAAAACAGGGTTTGAGACCCATTCCATCATAGCAATTGGATAGATGAATTGGCTTTGAGCAACTTCTCAACTTCTGCCTTAATGGTTGTTGCTTTTCTAGGATTGATTTGATGGAGCTTCTGTCTCACTCGCTTAGCATTTGGATAAGTTGTGAAGAAATGCTCTACAATGGAGGGGTTGATTCCTGACATCTCCTCATAAGACTAGGAAAAAACATCGTGGAATTCCTTAAACATATTTGTATACAAAGTGATCTCCTCAGGAGAACAATCTTCCCCAATGAAAAGGTTTCCACGATATCAGGTTTGATGGAAATGTTGATCGGAATATTTCTCGAAATGTTTTCCATATTCACTTCGGCATAAACAGCCTTTGAAGTAGAAGGGATAGCAGACAAATCAACAATACCACCGGGTCTCATAGAAAACTCTCCTCTCTCTATCATGTCCAGATCAGGAAGAAAATATGACCGGTGGTGCATGTGTTCCCAAGGATGGTCCAATCCTATCATTGCTTCCAAAATAGCCTCATCAGAGGGAAAAACAATATCTAGACAGTCAAAAGAGTGGATGGAGTCTACTGACCATGCTGGTGCATAGTCCATATTTGACTCGACAGAGACCAATGGAGTCACGATATGTTCTGTTGTAGCATGTTGTGAATCTAAGTAAGCCACTTCCACAAACGATAAAGGCACTAATGGTTCTGATTCGGTGGGGAGAATCCATGGATCCGTCATTGGACAGAACGTAAAAATCTTGGACGTTGAACACTCTTCAGAACCAAAAAAATGAATAGGAGCAGGTAGGTCAAATGTGCCCATTAATGACCCATAGAGCCCTGCTCCTAAACTCTGAGTGGTTGGGTGAGACTGATCAACCAACAGAATCGTTGAATCTGATGAAGTCTGGTTGTTTTTCTGAGAAAACAAAAGTTGATCAACTGTAATGATCTTGCCTTCGTGAGGGAACATTAGAACTCGAAAAATGACCATTGGAACTGCTTGCATTGCATACGTCTAGCTCCTACCTAACAACAAATTGTAGTCAAGTGGAGCATCCAGTACTTCAACCTCTACAAACACTAACTTACCCGCAAGTTCAATTTCAAATGATGGTAAGACTCCGTGTGGATGGAATTATCTTTCATCAAAGGGAGTACGCAATGTGTTCGAGGGGGCTAATTCGTGTGATCACAAAGCCTTCTAGTAAGAATTGGAAATTACATAGCTCTCCCAATGGTCTTGTGACCATGGACTACCTCTATTTGGAGAGCAACGTGGTACGGCAACTGGGGTTTTATATTAGTCATATCAAACCGAGCAAGCATATTGGATGAATCAATGCTCCTGATCACTGCAAGAAGTGCACTGCATTGTAATGGACAACTTTGCAATACTTCCAAAGTGGACATGGCATAGGGTGTTTGGGCTAAATATTCCACAACATTATAGTTAGGAGCAGTCCACGCGTTAGGATTGTGCACAACCCGTTTGAAGACACCTTTCGAGACCTTCGGCAGCGAATCTATTGGTCTCTCGATGTGGAGAGGGGTAGATGATTCGAGAACATCTTTATCTCTTTGCTGCGAGTCCAGAGTATAGTTTCTTGCTCAAGTTTGTAAAATCATGTCCAAATTAACCATATTAATAAACGATTGATTAGCGTATGAGGCATGAGGGGTGCCC
This sequence comes from Larix kaempferi, assembly GCA_027924585.1. Lineage (NCBI taxonomy): Eukaryota > Viridiplantae > Streptophyta > Pinopsida > Pinales > Pinaceae > Larix > Larix kaempferi. Next base: position 13,950,944 of record BSBM01000753.1, on the reverse strand, counting down.
CCAGCACTAGAGTTTCCAGAAGCTAAACCTTGTCCGTGAGGGAACGGATCTTTTAAGACAGTTGGTTTCTTCTCATGGAGTAGCTTCTGTGCTTCTTCCATCAAAGGGCATTGATGGGTGAGGTTGTCCTGCTTGCATAACTTGTAAGGGGACTTCACTTTATTTTTATCATTTTTTCCCTCCTCGACATTTTCTATGTTCTTGGGATTTTGGTGGTTCCCCTCCCCTTTCTTGCTCTTCTTTTTATTGTTGTTGGGATGTCAAGGGCCCTTTTGATTCGTCTACACTTGTTGTACAGATTTTGGTTGCGAAGGGGAGGTTGCAACTGAAGTTGCTTCCGCAGTAGATTGTTTGACAGATAAGGCGTGAACCTGCTTAGTTAAAGCTTTAAACACCACAAAATCTACTAAACCCATGACTCCATCAGCATGTGTTCCAGGCTTGGGTCTACCTAGATCTATATTAGACCTTGGCGTGCTGGGATTAATCTCATATAAGAGCCGAGACTGAGCATATACCAGATCAAGCTGGTGAGTTCTAAGGATAGCCTCCTCTTCGGAGGACACCCCAAAAGTTGCTACTTCCTTAGCAATATAAGGAAGGATTGATTTAAGATACCACTCTAATAGGAACTCTAGAGGGATGTCGACTTTAAAGAGCCTATTTCTCCTTCGCCACCCCTGAATATGGTCAGATAAGTGAGTGGATTTGTTCTACCTGAAGGTTGAAAAAAGGTCTGTACCAACATCATACCGGATAGGAAGTTAAAAGTGATTCAGAAAAATTGTTGCCAGATCCCAAAAGTTATCATAAGCAGCTATAGGCAGTTCAATATACCATTTAGTTGCGACGTTCGTCAAGGTTCTCTGAAAGAGCCTCAATCTGATGGAATCATCGTTTAACGAATTAGAAGAGCACCAGAGATGAAATGTAGTGACGTGGTCACCAGGATCTTCACCAGTCTTACCTTCAAACTTTGGAATGTCTAAAGCAAGCTTAGTGGGAACTAATGGCCATGTAGGTTTGTGGTGCACCAGATCGTTAGTAGGTTTTGAAAGATCTGGCAAATTCAAAGTTGTCAGAAAAGGTAAACAAGGTCATGCCGATGGCATTTGGTAAGCAGGAATTCGGTAGGGGGAACCTCCCAAAACCTAGTTCATGTATTGATGGTTGGGGTTTCCCCCAACCATCAGTTGTGAGGTAAAAGCGTTGTTAAAATTGCCCCATCCAAAAGAAAGAGGATTTCTTCCCGAGGTACTTATCCATTGCGGTTGGGTGTTAGCCCCTCCGTAATGTGGGTTTAAAATGTTACCACCCCCTCCAGCAAACAGTGAGAAGGGGATGCTCCTTGCATGTATATTAGATGGATTTAAATTATAACCTATGTAGGTGTTAAAACTAGGTGTAGTTGTAACAAGCGGTTCTATCATAAAACCCATAATAGGCATCGATGCAGTGGGGATTTATCCTACTAAAGATGTGGAAGGAGAAGACAGTGGTATGCCGTAGAGATGTTGAGCAATGAGAGGTTGATTAAATGTCACTGCTAATATCCCCGCCAAAGGGATATTAGCTATCCCAAAACTAGGGCTAGAGACATTAGCTAATGTCGAAGCTTGTGAGCGGCATTAAAACTAAAAGATGGTCTCGAAGCAGAAGCAGTCTGCGAAGAGCTAGGTGTTGTAGTGTTTGCAAAGGAAGGAGAGAGAACTCTTGAAACCATGGCTGTAGTGGGAGTTTGAGGAACTCCCGCCTCATCTCCTAGATCAGTCATAGAATGACCAGGGGTAAACCAGTAGGCAATATACTTGGGTTGGCCTAGAGAGTCTACAGTTACAAGTAATGGATCGTTTGGTCCAGTCAGAGGAAGTTTAAAAGGAGTTCTAAACTCTGGGGAAGTTAATTCCTCAACCTCAATAGTAACAAAGACCTATTGATCCTAAAATCTTATATGTGGTTCTCCAGGTGGTTCTGTTTCTCCCGTAAGTTCGTATGAACCATGGGAATCAGTCCTCCAGCGTCGCGGTGGTAGTGGAGGCTCCACAATGAGTGGCGGAAGGTTTTGCAACCTCCGAGACATATGGATAGGTTGGTCATTTACAACTATATAAAAAGAAAACTAATTATAAAACCTAGTGGCCACTAAACAACTAGGGAGCAAATAGCATACCACTAAAAAATGCCCTAAGTGATCAAAACTAGGTAAACAAAGCTAATACTCTCAGAAGCAAGTCTGGGATGATGAGGGCCCAGAACAAACTAATAGAGTATCAACGGTCAGTTAAACAGTGTCCAATGGAGTTCCTAAGGGTGCAAGCATTTGAATCAACAAACTGCCCTCCTGGGATTACTGCAAAGGATTACCTTCCATGTGTGTATGAGGTGGAGTGGAAATATCCTTCCACTCCACCTGTGAAGAGCCCTAGGGTTAAGATACTAAGGATACCACCAATATGAAAATACTTGGGGGGACAGTCGTCATCCTAGCCAAGACGCATGGGCAAGGTAGCAAAGCCCGAAATCCAAAATCACTTAAAAGTACTAGTGGACCCCCATATGCGAATCAGCTCTAGTTTATGTTTGAAAGGAAAGTGAGGGGGCGTCCTCAGCATTTCCAGTCACACACGGCCTCGTGCTTAACTTTGGTTTGAGTAGAGCGTTCCCAGGATATTTTGATATAAGTGGGTTTACTTAAGAGATTGTCTTACTATGATTATTGAGCAATGAAACCGATTTCGAGCAGTTTAAGGTGATTTACCCCGAAACCCTAGCCTAAGCTAGTTGATGTAGTGTAAACCTAAAAATAAAAAGTTGCTAATTCATTTTATTAAAATTTCTTTTTAGAGGCTACTTTTTACTCAAAAAGCATAGTGAACTGTGGGGTATGGTTTATGATAGAAAGCAAAGTGTATACTAATGATGCCTTAAAACTTCACAAAAACTCGTATTTTTTCGTTTATGTCTTTAAAAAAAAAAGATAGGAAATCCTAAGCATAAACATTTTTATTTTTTTAATTTTCTTTTAATTTCCAAAGAAAATAGCAAAATAATCTATCCCACTTCGAAACAATAATGGCAAATCTTACAACTAAGCGACCAATTTTCAATTTTTGATATTTTCTTATATTTTGCAAAATAAAATGAATCTAAAAAAAGAAACAAGCAAGATCTACCGAGGGTGTGGGTAAAGATAAAAACTTAATGGATTAAAGCAATCAAATCTAAAGACTGATAAAGACTTGACCTACATAGTTGTTTCAGCGAAAAAACTCTAGATTTTGAACAAGACGTAAAAGAAAAGGAAAGTTGGTGCAAACAATAGAAAAGCAAACCAAAACACTGCTCCTAAGCATAAAGAACCCAAGAAAGACATCCGCCAAATAGGTATGGTAGGAAAGCAAGCCAAAGTAACTCTACCACCACACAAAATCAAAAGAAAAATCTATCAAGAAGACTTCAACCAAATCAGACTGACCTGATAGAAAGATCAGGAGGTATCCAAACCATCAAATCTTTCAAAGACACCCAAAACTTAAACTGATGTCAAACCCTTAAAAAAATAACGCAAAACTCAGTAAAAGTGCGTAGGTATTGCAACAGACAATAAGTGTTGAGTGTACCGGTCTATAGTACTGCAACACGCGTCTAGGGAAAAAGATGCTCTATTGTGACTGGTAGAGAGTCACGCACAGGCTCAAAAAGACCTAAAAGGAAAGCACAAACACCTAAACAAGTGCTAAGGTAAGTGAAGTAATCCAAAAAAACTTTCAAGAGGTTAAAGCAAAACTCAAACAAGACAAATATGTCTCAAAGACAACCAGAAAGACAAAGAAAATGCCAACAATAGATCAAAAAACTTGAAAACAAAACCCTGGTGAAAGGTTTAGACCTATAGTAAAGTACGCTTCTGTCAGGTATAAACACCAGCTCCTGCAACAAGAAGTGCATGGGTCTGTTTCAAGCAAACTAGTGCATAGGGTAGAAAATACGCTTATGTATGCATAGAAGACTAGCGCACAAGGACTAAAAGCAATGAAAATGGATTTGCATAGTGAGACGGGAAAGAATCAAAGCAAAAGGAAATAGCAAAGTAACCTATAAAAACCTCTCAGAAAACCAACAGACTGTAAAAACTGAGGAAAACCTAGACAAGGTCCCGAGAGCATAAATAATCGATGCTCCCCAACGGAGTCACCAATTTTGTTGTGCAGGAATATACCCTATAGTGGGGGAATGACACTATCAACTTACATGGGGTGGCATATAGATACATTCTACTTTCCACTAATTATTATGAATGAACTGAGACTAGGATTCTAAAATATCTACCTTGTAAACGACGGCTGGTCCTAACTTTCACCCAATGTGAACAGTAATGTTCCTACAAAATAATTCAACCTTCCTCGGCGTATCTTGACTGTAAATATATAATGAAATGGAAATCAATCTAACATTAATTACAATCATAACTTCAATATAAACAACATTCCATTGGGACGGGAAGGGTATCTCGACCTTTTATTGCCAAAGAAATGTAGCCAAATACAGTTATACCTGATCTGTCCAAACACTTCTGCAACCGAGTCTTGGGCTCTTGCTCCTCACAATGACTTAGAAATTCCTTCAGCATAACAATAACTTCTTCTTCATTGGCCCTTTCCTCATGGCTTCCCCTTGTATTTATGGCACAAGGATGGAAGTTAGATTCGTGAGGCAATTGAATTGGGAGTTTGGGGAGTTAAAAAACCAACCTCAACTAATCCCAATTCATAATATTAATATATTTTTTCCATTCATCTTAATATGTCTGTGGGTATCATAATAGTAAACCAGCCCATAGTATGCAACTAGTGTTCTTTACAACTAGCACACACATCTTTTGGGATAAGTGTGTGGGTTATCTTTAGTAGAACCAACGTTTAGAATGCTAGATGTCAGTGACAATAGTAGCGCACACATAATGAAAACAACAGAAAAAATATGATTTTCAGCTAAAGATGTGTTATCTCAGCAATAACTCATCCAAGGTCAATCCAACTCTTCCATCTCTAGTGTCCTTTTGTGTCATCAACAGGTAAATGTGATCACAGACGGAGAAGTGTAGATTTGACCTATAACATTAGGTATTCCGTGCAAATGAAAAACTTGCTTCATAAAAATATCTGCAATGTTAGCAGCTTTAAAAGTGGTTTTAATAAGTATAAAATGAGCTGCTTTAATAAGCTTATCTACTACTACCATTAGTGAATCATTCTGCTTTTGATTTTAGGCAAACCAGTTATAAAATCAATGATGATAATTTCCCACGTCCATTCTAGAATTGGCAATGGCTGTAATAGTCCAGCTGGGTGTTGATGCTCAACTTTAACTTACTAACATTCAAAGCACTTAGCTATGTATTTAGCTACTTCATTTTTCATATTTGGCCAAAATTAATCCTTTCTCAACATTGTTATCATCTTCTGGTAACCAGGGTGTCTCGAATAAGGACTTTTATGTACTTTGTCTAAAATCAGCAACTTAATTCTTGATAGATTAGGCACATAAATTCATGTTTTTATACATCAGTATACCTTTTTCATTCAAGCTGTAATCTATTATTAAATTTTCAGATATATTTTCAACAACTTTTTCACGTAATTTCTAATAATTTTCATCTTGTTTAATTCCTTCTTCTGGCTGATTTTCTAGATCTGTTTTATAAGTGTTGATTGCTGCCATGAAATTCAGTTTTGCATTTTTGCTTAAGGCATAAACCACTTTATTTTCTTTTCCATTTATGTGTTGAATCTTGAAATCATATTCGCTAAGGAAAGATAACCACCTATCTTGCCTTGCGTTCATATTTGGTTGATCCAATAAGTATTTTAAACCTTTATTATTTTTCAATAATGAAAACATTCTACCGATCAGATGATGGCGCCACATCTTTAAAGCATGTATCACAGCTGCCAACTATAGATTGTAGGTAGCGTAGTCTTTTTCATGAATTTTTAGCTTCCTTGACTCATACACTATTACATGACCTTCTTTTGTTAAGACTCTGCCAAGTCCATCATTGCATGCATAAGTGCATACAACAAAGTCCTTATTTCGATCTGCAATTTTTAAAATAGGTGCTTTTGTTAACACTTCTTTCAATTTCTTAAAACTCTCTTTACACTTTTGATCCCAAATGAATTTATTTCCCTGTTTCTGCAAAGAGGTTATGGGATTTGCGATTCTTGAAAATCCTTCGATAAATTTTATGTAGTAACCTGCGATTCCCATGAATGACCATACATCAGTTACTTTAGGGACATGCCATTCATTAATTGCTCTTATTTTATCTGGGTCAACTGAGATCCCATCTTTGGATATTACGCGACCCAAGTACTAAATTTTATCTTCGAAAAAGTCGCACTTACTGAATTTAGCGTAAAGTTGATGTTCTTTTAAGACTTCTAGAATTATTCGTAAGTGTTCGTCGTGTTCTTCTTTAGTATTAGAATAAATTAAGATATCATCAATGAAAACAATTAGAAAATTATCTAGATACTTATGTAAAACATTATTCATAAGACACATGAAGACCGTTGGAGCATTAGTTAGCCCAAATGGAAAAACTACGAACTCGTAATGCCCATAACGGGTTTTGAAAGCAGTTTTAAAAATGTCTTCTTCTTTTATCCTGACATGATGATATCCAAATCTCAAGTCTATTTTAGAAAATATCATTGCTCCGCGTACTTGATCAAATAGATCCTCTATGCGGGGCATATGATATAAGTTTTTAATAGTTATTTTATTTAACTAACGGTAGTCTATGCATAGACACAAGGTACCGTCCTTCTTTTTAATGAAGATGACAGGTGCTCCCCAAGGAGACACACTTGGCCTTATGTAATTTTTATCAATTAGTTCTTTTAACTGTGATTTTAGTTCATTAAGCTCCATAATGTTCATTCGGTATGGAGACTTTGAGTTTGGTACCGCACCCGGTACTAGCTCAATGGTGAAATCTAATTCATTTTTCAAAGGTAGTCCTGAAATTTATTCCGGGAATACATCAAAAAAGTCTTTTAGAATTGGTATGTCTTCTAGTTTTAACTATCTTCCTTAGTTATATGTTCATCATTAATTACGTTTACAACAAACATTTGACACCCTTTTATTACATCCTTTTTCACTTGCAAATCATAGATCTGTCTAACAGAGGTTTTTCTAAGGATTCCTTTTATTGTTTATGTTTCTCCTTTATTATTCAAACATGTAAAAGTATTTTCAAAACAATTCAGCACTACCCTATGCTTTCCAGCCAGTCCATTCCGATTAAGACATCATAAGACCCTAATGGTAATACATTCAATTTAACATGCGTCTGTAACTGACTCAGAAGCAAATCATAACTTTTAACCAATTCTACTACTTTTCTTTTGGTTCCTGTAGCTAACTGAACTAGCCATGATTTATCAAAATTTTCTACTTTCAACTTACAGCTTTTTACTAAATCAGGTGATACATAAATCAAACTTGTACCTGGATCAATTAAAATAGAAATAAGTATGTTTTGTAGCATACCTTCGATATCAACCATTGAGGTTTGATGGTCTTCTTGTCATTTTTCCAGTGTTGCGTTAATCCTGGGCATCTCCCTTGCTAAATCACCAATTGTTGGTTCTGCCTGCATTGTATGAATGTTGCTCACTGTTCTTCTCATGTTAGTACAGTTTGCTATAGTGTGTGGTCCTTGACAGTCATAACTTTCTAAACGTGGTCTTGGTTCATTATTTCTGGCATTATTACTATTATTAGGCACGTTTCTTGCAGCTATGAAATTCTGTGGTGCACTACTTGGAAAATTATTTCCATGAAATCTTTTCTTACGGAAATTTCTCTTGTTATTTCAAGAATTCTTATTAACATTAAAAAATTTCTTTTTATGCTTAAAGTTACTAGGTTTATTATTCCTCCAGCTAGATACACCTTCTCTTTTTTGTTGATGTATTTATAACTTTGGAAAATATTCACTTGTGTATTGTATGTATTACTTTTTCACTTTATTGTATCCCCAACGGAGATCTATTATTCCTCTAATTGGAAGTGTCGTCATTTGTACTTGGAAGCGTCGCAAGTTATATTGTAAGTGTCACAACTTATATTTGATGGGTTATTAGACCACCTTAGTGGGGTCGGCCCTATATGAGTTGTGTGGGTCGAAGGGTTATTAGACCACCCTAGTGGGGTCGGCCCAATTAGCATTATGTTAAGTGGTTAAGTTGGGGCCAACCTAGTTAGAGTTAAAAGTCAAGTGAAGTAAAGTATAAATAGAGAGTGTGACTCTCTCATTTATTCATTCACACACAAACTCACTTCACATTAGTGAGAGAGAGGAGGAGTGCGCACAAGTGGAGGAGGAGGAGCTGCTAGGAGAATATCTCTTTTTGTGAGGTTTGATCTTTCTGATCTTTGTATTGATGCTCATTCTATCTCTGAGGAAGTTGCGGGGTTTTTCACCTTCTTGGTTTTCCCTGGTGAAATGTTTTGTGTCTCTTGTCTCTTGTGTTTGATATGCTGTACATGTTGTTCTCTCAGTTAATATCCTATATCATAGTGAATTAAATGCTAAAAAAACTAACATGATATCATAGCTAGCCTGAAGGAAGGCATGGTATGACATTTATGACACTTGTTGCACTTGCGACAAATTGGAAGCTAGGGCTTGGTATAGTAAAACCCAGTCATCATGGAACTTTCACTATAACTCATTTTTGGTGATGGTTCAGGATTTCAGACCTTTATAGGTCGAATATGAAATGTCCATGTACGTTGTGTACAAAGGACGGCCTCGTATTCATTGTACTTTGTGAGATATGATCTGTACAAGTTAGGGTTTCTGCCTCTTCCAGAATGCACTCCTAAACAGGTGACCTAGGAAAAAAAGGTCATATATCAGGCTAGGAAGCTCCAAATGGAATTCCGTAAAACATGACAGTTAGGGAATGGATTTTAGTTTCATAGGCCACATTGCGACACTTGGCACATTGGGTTTTAGAGGCTGAAGATGAAACAGTGACACGTGGCACATTGTACAAGTTCGCTATATTGTTTCATCATATAAATAGGTCACATTGAGACACTTGGAATATCTCTCTCTCAGAGAATCCATTTGAGCTCATATCTATGGGGTTGGAAAGATGACAGGACAGTATATCAAATACAGAAGTTTTAGACCCTAAGGATCCTAAATTTCAGAGATACATCAGAAACAATATGGCATATATTTCTATCCAAATAGAATTGGATTATGAGGAATTTCATTTTTGGTTCGTCACTGCTGCGGGAAATTAGAGTTTCAGAGAAAGTTGGAATTTCTTGAATCTGAGACCACGTCTGGATGTTCCTCAGAAAAATCAAATTTTAGATACGAAGATCAAAGTTTTTGGTTGGGTAGAACCACGGGCTCTATCAAACCCTAGTTTAGGATTTTGGCAGAAGCTAGAGATCTGAAACTTTCAATCAATTTTGAGGGGTCAAATTTTGAATATTTCAAAATTGAAGTATGCCATCTTGATTAGCTCGGCAAGGTGCATCTTCTCATCCAATCAGAAGTTTGAAATTCAATGTTTTGATTTTTAGGGTTTCTCTGTCAAACCCTAGCCAGCTCCAGATCCAGCTTCATCAAATTAAAGTGGATTGGGTTAATCCTAGAAGAGAATGAATTGACACCTACATAAGTGAAGAAATTCCATTTCCAGAGGGATATGAAGCTAAGGCCTTACAAAAGAAGACTACAAGCAATTCCAATAGGTATGACTTAAGGAGATACAGGTATGTTTTGAAATCTATTCATGATTAAGTTTATGATATGTTTGTCTTCATATTATTAAGGTTAGTACAATATTGATTAATTTTACACTTGTCTTATCACCTTAGTAAAAGTATGAATGCATGTGAATAATAGAAGACATTCATTGATTAGGGTTATGACACTTATGATTGTACTAATGAACTGTGGTGTTGTATGAGGATGATGTTGTCCGCTAACATGAAAGGTACATCAAGAAAGACAAATCAAGTTCTAGATCAAGAACATATGACCATGGTGACATGAAGACAAAGACTCATCCATAACCATTGATCACATAGAAGCTCTACTTACAAGGTATGTATAGTTTGGATCTACAATGGTTAACTTATGAGATATGCAGGTTACTAGCACAAGTCATTAAAGAGAACAAGAAGACATTATGTGGGTATGTTAGACATAACTAGCAAGCATGATAATCCAGGTATGTTTTTCCTATATCAAGTTAGAATCCCACCTTGTATTAGGATCTTATATGAGTATACTTGGTAAGATTGATAATTCATGAAGTTACAAGTTTGAGTAATCATGGGTTTATGCATATTATGCTTCTTAGGTTGATTAATGATATGACAAACTAGAAGAGTCCTATGGTCAAATAAAATATGCATGAGTAAAAGAAGTCCTCCCTGAAACCTTGAATACTAATGCTTGTGTAAAAAATGATCATGACCATACATATTTAAGATTATTTAGAATCATAATATTTTGATAGTATTGAGATTATACTAATGAATGTATGATTATGTACGAGATCTTGAGGATTACACAATGATGACACTAGTGCACACTTAAGCATGCATAGTGGTCCAGAGTGGTTCAAGGACAGATAATCAAGGAAGCAAAGATCAAGAGGGAGCACACTCTAGTAGTTCCTGCAAGGAAGCAATGATTGAGAGGGAGTCCACCCAACAAAGAAACAAAGATAATTATTTTAATTATTATTTCTTGTATATATGATTACTTAAATGATGTTGTTCAATCATGTACATACTTATGTTCCTAGATTTAGGATGTATATTATGCATTTTAGAAAAGATGCATTAATGAACGAGATACTACTAATATAGTAATGGGTAGGTGGCCTATGGTACTGTACAACATTCCATTGATACTTATCTAAAATGAATCCTCTTTGCTGACATGTTGGGAGTTGTGAACACTCTTAACAATGTTCTGGTAGAGATGGAAGGCATCTAGAAAGTTACGGGATATGGATAAATGTTGTATTGAATCATTGGCTAAAATAATTGCATGACTGTATGACATATATCTTTATGTGTAAGAATTTTTTCTAAAATCTATAAGATGTTTATAATCATGCAATTGAACTTATCTTGTAGGAAAGACCACGTACCATCACCTACAAGAAAGACTTGTTTCGAAGAACAAGCAATGATGACTCAACAACGACATTTGTTCCAGCAATGAAGTTCAAGAAAACTACCTATTGAAGATATTGAAGAATCTGAAGTTCCCAGGATCTGAGATGCAGTAATGGAAGGATGCCATGATCGAGGAGTACCATTTGATCACGAAGAATGATGTTTGGGATGTGGTCCCAAGACCAGAAGGGAAGTCTGTTGTGACTTCCAAGTGGATCTACAAGATCAAGCATGCTGAAGATGGTATAATAGAGAAATACAAGGAAAGATTTGTGGCTCGTGGCTTCTCCTAGAAAGAAGGGATAAATTATGAAGAAGACTTGTATGGTTTGAAACAAGCACCCATGACATGGTACGGCAGGATAGATAGCTTCCTGACCAGTTTGGGCTTTACCTAGAGGAAATCGGATTCCAACCTTTACTACAAGGTTGAGGAATGCAATCCAGTGATACTCCTACTATATTTGGATGACCTGTTTGTGACAGGTGAGGATGGATTGATTGTTGACACGAAGAGGAATCTTGATGCCGAGTTCAAGATGAAAAACTTGGGTATGATGCATTACTTTTTAGTTATGGAGGTGTAGCATAGTGCAGATGGAATCTTCCTTGGACAAGGGAAGTATGCAGTAGAGATCCTAAAGCGGTTTGGGATGATGTACTGCAAGGCCATGGCCACACCTATGACATGAAACCTGAACCCATTGAGTGATGCTTCATCAGAGTCGGTCAATGCCATGATGTATCGTCAGATGATTGGGTCCTTGATGTACCTAACGAACACAAGACTAGACATTTTCTTTGTGGTGAACACCTTGAGCTAGTTCCTAACGGATCATAGACATGTTCACCTGATTATTGTAAAGCATATTTTGAGGTACCTGAAGGGTACGGTTGATTATGGGCTCAAGTATGATGTGAATCAAAAGGTTAACATGAAGGGTTATGTTGATTCATATTGCGAAAGCGGTGCTTCAAATAGGTATAGCACTTCGAGGTGTTGCTTCAGTATGGGATCAGGTGTGATCTCTTGGTTTAGCAGGAAGCAGTACTACGTAGCACTGAGTACAACCAAAGCAGAGTATGTTGCAACTTGTTCGGCTAGTTGTGAGGCAGTATGGCTAAGGAAGCTACTGTCTGATTTATTTGATCTCTAGTTGGATGCTGCATGTATCTATTGTGACAACTAGAGTTGTGTGAATTTGTCAGAGAACCCGGTGTTCCATGACAAGCCAAAGCATATCGAGATCAAATATCACTATATCAGGGATATGGTGCAGAGAGGAGCAGTGAAGCTCCTGTATGTTGCGACGGATGAGCAGATTGCAAATGTGTTGACCAAACCACTAGCCAGAGTGAAGTTCGAGTACTTTCGAAAGAGGTTTGGTTTACTTTAGATCGAGGTTCCTTCCAAGGGGAAGTGATGATTCTGGAAGATGCAGATGCACATGGTCTATTTTGACATGGTTGCAGATGTGTTCTCCCATGGTCATGATGTAGTTGTTGATCCATTCTCACATGGTGGTAGATGTGTTTTCCCATGGTGCAGATGTAAGGGCTGGAGCCATTCTCACATGGTGGTAGATGTGTTCTCCCATGGTGTAGTTGTAAGGGCTAAAGCCATTTTTCACATGGTGGTAGATGTGTTCTCCCATGGTGAAAAAGTAAGGGCAGGAGCCTTCCCCGAATGGTGGTAGATGTGTTCTCCCATGTCGGTGGTGTAAGTGTTGCATGATGTGCATCTAGGATATGCTCCGTGGACGATGAGATGATATGAAGAGGACGATCATGTGTGATGAGAATCAGGATGATGCTCCAAATGATAGGCATCAGGATGATGCTATGTATGATGATCAGGATGATCACATGTGATGAGTGTCACGACGATGCTCTAGATGATAGGCATCAGGACGATGCTACGATGATGATCAAGATGATCATGTGTGATGAGCATCAAGATGATGCTCGAGATGATATGCATCAAAATGATGTTGTGTACATGATCAGGGTAATCATGTGATGATGATGATTAGTATGATCATGAGTATCAGGATGATACTCCGTGGTCATGGACAAACTCTGTAGGTAGCATAGAAAAGATCCTGGGAGATCCGATAGTCTGAGCTCGGATACTCTTTCGAGGTTTTGCTATAGGTTGGCCGTGGACAGATTGTGCAGGTAGCATAGAAAAGATCCGGGGAGATCCGATAGTCTGAGCTTAGATACTCTTTCAAGGTTTTGCTACAGGTTGGCCATGGACAAATTGTGCAGGTAACATAGAAATGATCCTGGGAGATCCGATAGTTTGAGCTCGGATACTCTTTTGAGGTTTTGCTACAAGTAGCATAGAAAAGAACCTTGGAGATCCGATTATCTGAGATCGGATGCTCTTTCGAGGTTTTGCTATAGGAGGCATGTAATCAGTTATGTAGATCTGATAGGTTGAGCTGTGTGCTCGTAAAATTCATGGGATGCTCTTTAGAGATCTTGCAGTTTGCAAGACACTCTTTTAAGGTTTTTCTTGAGTACATGTAAAAGATCCTGGGAGATCCGATGGTTTGAGCTCAGATGCTCTTTCGAGGTTTTGTAGTGGTCACATGTAAAAGATCCTGGGAGATCTGATAGTTTGAGCTTGGATGCTAGTTCGAGGTTTTGTTGATGCACATTCCACAGGATGGCTAGAGATGTTGAATACCTACACGAGGCTAGGCCTACAACCAGCATGAAAAAGGGCTAGCTCTGTAGAACTTCATATGATGAGAAGAATTGAGAGATAGCCCAGTGATTGAGATGATAAGTATAGCAGTAGTGGCGATGATGCTCCGTGATCTAGTGATGATGATCTAGCTCCAGAATTGAAGACTTGTGGCGATATGTATTGATGACATGTGTCTAGATAATACCTTCCTAGTTAAGAGGGAGTTTTCATGTATTTGTAACTTTGGAAGATATTCACTTGTATGTTGTATGTATTACTTTTGTATTTTATTGTATCCCCAACGGAGATGTATTATTCCTCCGATTGGAAGTGTCGTCAGTTGTACTTGCAAGTGTCGCAAGTTATATTGTAAGTGTCGTAACTTATATTTGATGGGTTATTAGACCACCTTGGTGGGGTCGGCCCTGTATGAGTTGTGTGGGCCAAACGGTTATTAGACCACCCTAGTGGGGTCGGCCCAGTTAGCATTATGTTAAGTGGTTAAGTTGGGGCCTACCTAGTTAGAGTTAAAAGTCAAGTGAAGTAAAGTATAAATAGAGAGTGTGACTCTCTCACTTATTCATTCACACACTCACTCTCTTCGCATTAGTGAGAGAGAGGAGGAGTGCATGCAAGTGGAGGAGGAGCAACTACTAGGAGAATACCTCTTGTTGTGGGGTTTGATCTTTGAGATCTTTGTATTGATGCTCATTCTATCTCTGAGGAAGTTGCGGGGTTTTTCACTTTCTTGGTTTTCCCCAGTGAAATGTTTTGTGTCTCTTGTCTCTTGTGTTTGATATGCTGTACATGTTGTTCTGTCAGTTAAGATCCTAGATCATATTGAATTAAATGCTGAAAAATTAACTTTTTCCGTTATGTTCATAACAGAAGTTGGCCTTTCTCATGGATTCCTCAAAAGTTGTAGGGTTGTCATACTCAATTCTGTCTTTTATATTGATGGCTAAACAAATCAAAAACCTTTGTACTTTAGGTTTCTCGTCTACTATGTAAGGCATGTATCTTAACAGACTTAGGAATTTACTACTTAACTCCTTCATACTCATAGAGCCTAGTTTTAAATCATAAAATGCTTTTGCTTTTTCTTCGTAGTATTGTTCAGACAGAAAATTTTTCTTAAGCTATTTCTTAAATGCACTCCAAGTTACACTCTTTTCTTTAATTGTTTTTACTCTCTTAATATCCTGCCACCAGATATCTTCTTTCCCATTCAGATTGTAAATGGCCATCTTAGCTTTTAACTAATTTGAATAATTGTAAATTTGAAAATATTTCTTCATGGATGACATCCATGCTTTGGCTGCCTCTCCCTTTTCACTTTCACCGTTAAAGGTTGTGGGTTTTATCTTCTTGAATTCCCCTGAAATGTATTCATAAGGTTTGTACTTTAGTTTCTTATGACTACAGTCACTATCAATGTTGTCTTGATCATACTTATGGTTCCCTCTATATGTTTTATTATTAGATTTTTAAGAAGAGTCGCTTTCACTTTTATAATATTTTACATTCTTACCTGTGTCTCGATAGGACATGGTTCCAGACTCAGATTTTATTTATGTTCTCTTATCCTTTTCATCATTATGATATTATCCAGTGAAATCTGATTCATCTCTTCTTGTGCTCTTAAAATTCTTTCATTCTCTTCTTTAACAGTTTTTATCTCAGCTTTTAAATCTTTAACTATACGTAAAAGTTTAGATGATCATTTAATTCTACATAAATTTCTTTGTTAACATGTTCGTGTTCATTATTATTACGTTCACTATGATGAGATCTATCCTCAACAGATTCTTCTGGTCCTTCCATACCTATAATTTATATAACAAATGTTTTGTACAGAAACAAATACAAATAAAAATTAGTAACTGTGTTTTTATGTTTTCAATTTTATGTTGTGCGCGTTGAGCCATATTCAAGCCTAGAGTTTGAACTCGCATTCTAATACCACATGTAACATCCCCAAAATTTATCAAAATTTAAAAATTTTCTAAGCGGACTAATCACCATTAAAATCCATGCGGAAGTATAAAAGTGTATGTTCAGCATCTTTAATTTTTGCTTACATATTTCTTGAATGCGACATCTATTTGTTTTATAAACTGTCTTTAATTAATTTTAATTGCCTTAACGATAATTAAAATAGTTATGCATTCCAATGTCTGTAATTAATATGGTACTAACCACAATACGGCATTTTAGCTAGCGGATGCTCTAATACATTATGATAGTATAAATACTTTATGCTTTTATTGATGCTATTATGATATTCATGAATCCGATAATTACTGCTTTTGTCCTTAAGTTAGTGAAGTAGGATCCTTATTAATGATTGTATTTCAGTTTCAATTATGGAATAATGATGTTTAAAGTATATATTTCACTACTCGACAATCATTGTCCTGTCCTCGTAAAATACTTATGTTTGTCTACTTTACTAGTTAGCCTCAAAACTTATGTCATAACATGGTTGATTTTAATAATTGATTGTATTTAACTCCTTTGTTTGACTAGTGAATATTAGAGTAAACTCGACGCTTACTTAACTTTAATGCTAATGCATAATACCATTAATTTTGTCCACATTACAGGTTTTGTCTTTCACCTAGTAAGGGTTTGATAATTAATCTTATGATAAATTCTTATGATAATTTCTTATGGCCAAGGTTATACCATATGCCATTATATTCCTGGTTCGATAAATAAGTTAGGGTTGATGGCTCCTAACCAAACTCGGTGTTTAAATATTAAAAGGTCCTAAACTATGCAAAGGTGGTGGCTCGTTTCCATGTTATGGTCTTGATCTACAACGAGTGTTTTCAAGTATAAACTATCGTAATGTGGGTTTTTATTTAACGTTGGTGGGTGATAGCTCAGGCATTAAATTCAATCACGTGAAGAGTAGTTAATACCTCTCGGGTGTAACAAAACCCTTCTGCTACGTTTTCAGGTTTGGTCTTTTCGTTAATGGTTGGTTCCTTTGTGGAGGAAGAAGGCTGAGCCTTCTTGGCTACAAGGGTTGTTACACAACTTGACACTACTACATTTTTGGCCTTTAGGGGGGGTTGTCTTCCACCCCCAAAAGGGACCTATGGGGGGGGTTTTGGCTTTGGGGGCAGTTTCGACAAAACCACCCCTAAATGCACCGATGTTAAAGGATTTTCTCTTTAAGGGTAGTTTTTGATGAGATTGGAATCGCCCCCAAATGTGACTTTTGGGCGTGGTTTTTAACCCCCCTCATAGAGGTCTACAGAGGCATTTTTAAACCCCCCTCGTAGACCCCTTCATAGAGACCTACGGGGGTGGTTTTCAACCCCCTTCATAGAGACCTACGAGGGAGGTTGTGAACCCCTTTCATAAGCCCCCTCATACAAACCTACAGGGGCGGTTTGGAACCCCCCTTGTAGAGGACTATAGGGGCAGTTTCAAACCCCCTCGTAGAGGCCTAAAGAGGCGGTTGTGAACCCCCCTCGTATAGTCCTATAGGGGTGGTTTGGAACCCCCCTTGTAACATCTCCATAAATGGACCGAGTTAGTCAATCTGGAATATAAAAAAAAAATTAACTTTCTTTCATTATATAATAAGACGAAATAAATGTATTGCCATAACATTACAAAATTATTATTATACACCCACGTTACACAGTATAGGCCGAACAATGATATAATTTAAATAGCAACCATAACTAATTACCAAGAATTTCATTTGACACAACAACATCACCATAAAAATCATACATATGAACGAGACAAGATATACCGTGGTTCACCCCCTCCTTGGGCTACGTCCACAAACCGTCATATCTTTATTCATCAATAAAGATGGATTCTGCAAGGCAACTATTAGAATCTTTGCATTTTTCTCAAGTCTCTCTTGTAGAAAATGCCTATTCAACATCCAAAGGTCTATCTCGTAGGCCTTGCAGGGACCTCTCCCACTCTGTTACAGACAGCTTATATACATCAATCTGGAATCTTACAGGGATAGGAGTCTATATAAGAGTAACCAGCACACTTATGAATATTTATATCCTTTCAACCCTTCACCCATATTTACATATATATATTCATCGTTTACGTCTTGGAATGCAAGGTTTAATAAGGTACTATCCTTAGAAATGTATGCATAGATCATCTATATGTACATAAGATTGATAAATTGTAGAAACCAACTCTTCAACGCAGAGTATAAGGAAGGAAGAAAAACCCACGATCTCTTTCATACAGAGATTTCACCCAAAACAGGGCGCAACCTTTATCATACGGGGTTCAAAAGCTAAATAAGAATGCAGAGTATAAAGAAATAAGCATAGGAATCAAATCTAAAGGCTTTCCTTCACACTCTAATAAGACTAATGATTTCATCCAATCGTAAACCACAGAACTGTAAGTACAATTTCACACTAGCAATCGAGTTCCGGACATTGCTCTGCGATTTTCCAATCTATAAGCATGATAAATAATCAGCATGTAAGCAAAGGAAGATAACTGCGATTTTCTACCAGTAAACCAGCTAAAAAAAACAGGGTCGCTGGAATAAACAATCCCTATTAGGTATACGCCCTTATTAAGTTAAAAATCTGTTAGGCTACCCCTTTAATAAGGAAACTCGCTATCCTTTGATCAAGATATCGAACTATATCTGGCTACCACTACACTATGGCAGAAAAGAGCATTTTCATAATCTGGATCGAGTATCAGTAATATGTAATATACCTGCCCAACTAAGTTAATGTTTTAGTGAATTTTTCTTTTTCTGCAAATAACATGAACAAAGTAAATATCCACAATGAAAGTTAATTGCGACAAGAACCAAACATGCAATATCCTTGCATTGATAAAATAATATTAGTTGAAGGAATCAAATTGCATAAACTTAACCTAATTCTTCCAGAACATTATTATGAAACTTGATATAAGATAAATAAGAACAAGCAGAACTAAATAGGGTTCCAACTATATGCTGTCCCCTCTCAAACGTATTAAAAGCAATGCAGAGATTTCAGCGGAAGGTAAATTATAATGAAAAATAAAACCGGGTTCCAACTCAAGCGAAGATAACCCATCTCTGCTAGCATACCTTCGGGATATCAAACTTGATGAAGTCCAAAGCAAATACAATTAAACAGGGCAAATCATGGGGGGGGTCAGCTCGACAGACCTTGAAACCCCGTATTACCTTTATGAATACAAAATATAATGCAGAGCACTTCCATCGAACTTTTAGCAATTTATGAAAATATAATATTGAATGGATTGCATGTTACAGGATTCCATTTACCTTTATGAATACAAAGGTATAAGATTTAGTTCATCCCCACAAGCATAACCCAATGCCACGTATCAAAGCTGCATTCGTGGTTATTAGATGACAGATAATATATAAAGATATATATATTGTAATCACAATGGAATAGAGACGACTTGCGCCCTCTTAACCTGGTTGTAACCAAAAATCAATACATAATGAAAAATGGTGGGTCTCTACAGATCTCGCTCTCCTCGCAGAGGCCTCTCTTACCAGGACAGGGACAAGACCGAGGGGATTACTATATATATAAAAATAGAACTCAGCATTAAAAAGGCATGGGTAGATATGACATGTGATCGTCCAGTCTTTTTCTTGGAACAAGAGGGTAGTCAAATGAAAACCCCCCCTTATTTCATGCACAAACAAAATGACAAAAGAAAGATTTCAAAAATACATGGTCAGAAGCGAACAAAGAATATCATTCTCTGTCGACCTTTGCACCCAACAGGGTATTCGCAGTCAATAAACGGAGAAGGCTCATGGCCTTGAGCTATCCCAAGATTTATATACAGATCTCTCTGCGATGTCTAACCACACTCATAAAATAAACAAGATCACTGTGGTTTTTTCAATCATCAAGCAAAGCACAGATTTCTTCCAAGATCAATGCGATTTTTCAATCAACAAGCAAAACACATATTTCTTTCAAGATCACTGCGATTTCTCAATCAACAAGCAAAGCACAGATTTCTTCCAAGATCACTGCGATTTTCAATCAGCAAGTAAAACACATATTTCTTTCAAGATCACTGCGATTTCTCAATCAACAAGCAAAGCACAGATTTCTTCCAAGATCAATGCGATTTTCAATCAACAAGTAAAACACATATTTCTTTCAAGATCACTGCGATTTCTCAATCAACAAGCAAAGCACAGATTTCTTTTAGCAATGAGGCAATTTTAGAGATATATATAGATCGGAGACCAAATTTAGCCCACAACCTTAATCGTTCGCAGGTTAAAAGTAGGAAGAATACACCCTAACGTTATCGTGCAGTCTACAGATCACAGGTAGAGGGTTAAAGCACATAAGTGAGGTTTTCGACAGGGTTTAAAAGATAACACAGCATATAATTTAAACTATGATATTCACATTCAAACAACAGAGAGGGATCACCCTCCATGGCAACATCAAAAACACACAAACGATCCCAACAGAGATTATTCAGAGCAAAAGGAAAATGGGATCGGGTCGCTTAATGGTCCATCCTCTCCCTCGGCAAAACCATTACTCCAGAAAAGTAAAACTTCTCCCTCGAGTTCATGCGACCAAAGATAAAAGTATCTCCTTCCTACTCGCAACACTCCCCCCTTTTTTAATAAGGCGTATCTCTAGATATAAGATGGACCTTCCCCTTTGGAGAATCCGCTCGCAGGGTTTTCCCCCCGTCCTCCCATCGGAGTTCAAACTGTATAATACAAATAGGATTCGCCTCGGTATCATCGAGCCAGTTCTCCTTGTAGTGTCCGCCTCGGTTAGAGGAGTCACTGGACAGATGGAGTTCCAACCGATAATTTAGGGAATTTGTTAGGTGGCATCCAAAAGAGGAGATCCTCACATGTATCCATAACTAACCAAATCGTAGTGGAGAAAAATCAGGTTGAAGGAATAACTAAGTTGTCGTAGCGTGCCAGGACCCACCTCCCTGGGCTGTGTGGCACTGAATTCAAAATTTCTTCTGTATCCAATCCTTAGTTACAGCCACCCATTGGAGAGGAAAGAAATCAATTGTTGATGCATACTATGACAGAACTAATGCCACAGTAGGATAATTTCACATACAAACCACATTATCCTATAAATACAACTACGCATGCACATGCCTAAATTCGTGAAAAGTATAGCAATGCACAGTCTGACTTACATTAATTTATCATGGATACTCCAAGCATAAGTATGCTTCTTAAAATCAATGGACAGAATACATCTTTAGCAGAATACAACTATGCATCTATCTTATTTATCCATTTCCATTAACGGCAATAAATCCCCTAATTCATAATCTTCATTTAAGCTCACTAGTTTCCTGCTATCTTAACGATTAAATTCATCGTGAAAATTCAAATAATTCAACACATACAATTCCAGAACTGAGAGTAAGGATGCAATCTCATACCCAATTAATCACTGCATTCAACCTTGCAGCGATTATAAACCATAATAGGAACTGAGCGACAAGATAAATATCTTCTATTCAATCTCATATTTGTTATTTATTCTCTAAGACGTACATATCTTCTATATGTTAATATTCTAACATATAACACCAATATATATATATATATATTATTATTATTCCAATACGGTAACCTATATATATCAATATATGATTATCTAACACCCTTGTGGTATCTTCTTTGAGAAGGATAATTACACAAGGTGAACTTTCATCCTACCTTACATACAAGGTGGAGAAGGGTCAGTATATAAGGGTGTGTCTTATTTAGATTTTTTTTAGTAGTATACATCCCTGGTATCTTTTCCACATCCTAAGGTAGTAGTCATATCGATGGTACTGATTATTTTAGGTTATAAAGGAGGGGTATCACACCCCTCATAGAGGCCTATAGAGGTAGTTTAGAACCCCCCTCGTAGAGACATATAGGGGCGGTTTGGAACCCCCCTCGTAGATTCCTATAGGGGCGTTTGTAACCCCCCTCGTAGAGGCCTACAGAGGAGGTTTGAAAACCCCCTTGTACCTACAAGGGTGGTTCTAAACCCCCCTCGTTGTAACATACAAGGGCAATTTTGAACCACCCTTGTAGTGGCATATGAAGGTGGCTTAGAACCCCCCTCGTAGTGACATATGAAGGTGGTTTAGAACCCCCCTCGTAGCAACATACAAAGACGGTTTGAAACCCCCTCTATAGCCCTAATAAATCATAATAAAATATATTTTATTAAAAATACCAATATTGCAATATCAATAGGGCATGGAGGAATTGAACCACCAACTTCCTGCTTGTAAGGCAGGTGCTCTTCCATTGAGCTAGAACCCTTTCATAATTGTGGAGAGGAGAATATGAACACCTAGATTGCATCATTTGTAATTCTAAGAAAAGACAATAATATCCAAAGACAACCATGCTTAAAATCCAATTTACTTTTCAAAGCACATTGATAAGCACAAAAACCTAACATAATAAGCCTAGAGCTCCTTCTAACTTTTGGAACTGTTTGAAGAGACCCCAAAGATGTCTAACCACAAAAATCTAGATAAGTAATTTCACATAGGATCTATGTTGGTAAAGAAACTGGGATTTAAGTCCCTCGTTTACAAATAATTAACATTTATCATATACTAGATCCACAGGGTATACTTCAAAATTGCTAAACACTATAACCATAAAAGCGTTACAAGATTATACTAATCCAATGAAAATGAAAGGAAATGCAAGAAATCATGAAATTGTTAGGAGATATGGGTCTATTCTATAATAGACTTGATTCATTACTACTAGATCTTCTTGCTCTTGGATCCTTCAGTCTTGTACATATCCACCCCTATGCGGTCTCCCATGCCCGGGATTGAGAGTTCCTCATGTTTTCCATGATCTAGCATAGATTTCATGCTCCGATCTACTTTACTTTCCTTTCTTGTCTTATGCTTTTTATAGGAGGTCGTTTGGTACTCCCGCTTTGTAATAACATCTTTTGTACTCGACAATCCAATTGACCTATTTGTGCTCATTAGTTGGACATTAATAAAATTATCTTATCTTATCTTATTTATCTATCATCCTCAAGCAATGATAGTATCTTGCTTACATGGAGACATCACCAAAAGTATTGCTCCCTTGATTATTAATGCTAGAATTGCTCATGGTAAAATTGACTTAAAATGGTTCTAGCAGGCAATTGCAATATTAAGTCCCCAGTATAGGATCTCAAAAGATAGATATTTTTCAGGTTCTAACATGGCGATTTAACATTGTAGTCAATGATGCCTTATATGTCTACAACCAACTAGATTTAGAGGCTTTTTTAAGGAAATGTTTGATTATTGTATCGTAAGTGGCCACCCACTAAAAACCTTTTTGTAGGAAATGATATTATATCGTCAGCCTGGCTGTAATTAAGAGTGCAGTCATAGCACTTAATGGTTCAAGAATCAAGACTAAGCATGTTTACACTAAAAACTATATTCATCTTGACTGCTTCCACTTGCTAACCTTACTACCTGATATGTTCCGAGATGAAGAAATAAGAAGATTGAACAGACTTCTAAGTGATTAAAAGGTACCTACTTGCCAGGAAGGAAAAAGAAAGTTTATATTCTCTAAAATTATGAATGTGGACTTGTAAATTTGGGACGTTTTGAATTATGTTCATTTTCGAGCTCTTGATGTCCTTAACCTGTAGGGATTCTTGGTGGTACTTTTTATTTAAGTGTTTTTTATGATTAATTCCCCCAAAAGGGCATATTTAATTAGCCCTTATGCAGCCTTCAAACCTTTGAATTGTTATTGCAGTAGTGAAGAAGTAGATGGCACCCAAAAAAGACAAGGTTTGCTATGAAGGCCTACCACAACATGATGCCTCGTTATTTGATGGATTTCCTCTATTTGAAACTAGGCCTAGTATGTTTAATACATAAAATGATTATACTTACAAAAATTAAATGTTAGTAGGATCTATAAGCAAGACCTAGTAGGTATTTCTTAGGTAGACTCCCTCTAAAGATCATAATCATAGAGTGGATTAAACAAAACTAGGAGTTTTATGGCTAGGAAGTTGTAGGTATTAAGAACCTTACCAAAGACTTTTCTTATTTCAACTTGTGGATGGAGCACACTGAGATGTATTTTTTTGAATAGGACCACAAATGGAAAAAACTGAACCAAATTCTTACCTTTTCTAGTCTGAAATGCCAAAGTGAATGATATGGCTCTGAAACTGGTCAGACCGGCCAGTTTTGTTGGATCTGATGCAGTTCTGATAACACTGCTCAAATACAGCCATTTGCTGTGACACAAAACCTTTGCTTTCCCACAATGGGATGAGCCAATCTTAGCTAATGAATAGGCTTAAATATGCTGCCCTTAAATGATTGAATTTCCAAGTCCCTCTGGCATCATGGCAATTCTGGGACAATTAGCATCCCTGCTAAGGAAATTGATCAACTACGTGCAAAGGCTCTTTAAACATTTAAAGTTTAAACCTCAACCCACCAAGCATGTTGGCATTGAGAAGGATCCTTCTTCTAACTTAAAAGAACCTATTGACATATTAGTTGGTCAGAGTAAGTTCACCCAAATGGTGATCTATATAAATCTGGCCCAGTTGTTGTTTCCAATGTCAAAGCATAGACCATAAAACTAAAATTCTCTTATGGATCCAAAAGCATAAGAGGCTGTAAAACTACAATCCTTAATGATGGAATGTACAAAAGAAAAAAATTGGACCAAAGTGGCCCACAGAAAATATATTGGCTCCTCTACTTAACTGATTGTAAAGTGATTAAGATCTTATTCTCTTGCTTTAACTTTTGATAAATTAGAATTTGTAAAAATAAAAATAGTACCATTTACGCTTATGATGGTACAAGGCAAACTACAAAGGTACCAATTCACAACTTGTCTAACTTGTTAAAGCTTTGGAAATAAGTTGCACCAAGGTTGGAAAGAGGTATGGGTTTTGGAAATGGTAACACCAGGAAATGTGACCCCCCTGAAAATGGATACACCTAGGAAACACGATATATATATATCATGTTATCTTGCAAGAAAATAAGAATGATACACAAATCATGTTAGAAGGAAACCGATGTCAATTTGAACTTCCATAGATGATTGCACTATGTAAAAATTAGGGGTTTTAGAGTTTCTAAGGATCCTACGTGTCACTGACAAAGAAGTTTTACCCAAAAAAAATATTTTTATCATCTTGAGTCATGTAGTATTGCCTTGCCTCGGCCACAAGGGCTTGACCAACATGTGACCACTGCAACCAGACTACAACCCTTAGCCTATGGTCTACCCATAACTTCACCTTAGATGACAATATGTTGTATGTACAACTTTAGTTCTACAGTTCTACTTAACTAAGTTATCCAACAACAAGTACACGTCCAACCACGACCTTTAAAACATTCTAGTGATACTTATATTAGCCAATATTATAGTAGTTAGCCAACACCATGCATTGTAGGAAACATAACAACATTTACCCAACCAAAGAGAACACAAGGCACATGTGCAAATGAAACCCAAAGCGGATGCATTAACTTTATTAGATGAAGTATGTTCAATGTACAACATAGGCGCCATATCAACTCCTCATGGTTCGTTTTACAGACTATAATTAAAAGAGGCATCACTTGCCCAAAACTATCAATCCATCCAACCCCTAAAGAAACCTTAGGCCTAACTCTTGTAGGTCTTGTTCACTTCTCCTTTTCACCCACAATGCAAATTCACCCTACCAGTCCAAGCCCGGTACTTGGCACTTGGATGCTTGCTTGAATGAAAGAATCCTTTAGCACAATGATGGGTCCTTCTATATATATGAGTCTTTCCAAGCTATTGCAAGCCCCTTGCTTCAAGGTGGACCTAATTGTTCACATCCAACTTTGCTTCCTTTCATATCTTCCATCCATTGATCATTCAACGTCTGGAAGTGTGCCTGCAAACTACACATGTCGCAAGTATGCTCGACACCTGTGTGCCCACAAGTGCACCCATCACAAGTGTTCCCACTGCATGTGTTCCCATCACATTTGTGCCCACAAGTCTGCCCATCACAAGTGTTCCCGTAGAAAGCATGCCCAATGAGTGTGCTAAGATGCACCCAATCAATTCCATCAAAGGTAATGCTTCAGCAACTAAGGGAATGCTCAGCTCCCTTTGTTTTGCACATCTAGATTGTGTGGGCAGGGCATTCCTAAGTTGTATGAAGGCAACATGAATAGTTCACCACTCTATTCTTCTATCCAACAAGCTACGTTGGGCATCACGATCTTCCTTGGTAACCCTCAGTTCCTACCCGATAGTGCACCTATTGTCGGTTGTAGGAAGAGGCCTTACACCATGCCTCTCAAGGGAACGTGAGTGGGCCTAAAGAACTTAAACAGTGCACTGAAATACAAGGGGGTCCATGATGAAACAATCCTAAAATTCCTTGATCGATACTGTACGATATTTCCAAATCACGGAATGTTGCCATTGCAGTCCCTATCAACCAGCCTAATTTTGAACTCAATACCCAAAATAGTATACTCATTTTAAATTTATCTGTAAGCATGATGTAATAAAGTAAGGTGGATAATATAAAAATATGGAAAATGTTTCCTAGGAGTGAGGGGAGCTATAATCTGACAAGTGGATTCCACCCATATTACCCCATATAATTTACAAAGGTGTCAAAGGTAAGTAAAGACTAGAGGGAATTTTGGACACTTCACTCCCTGCACAGTAAATTTCAACTCCCATTGAGCTACTTCAGTCATTCATGGACATTAATATAATTTATTTCAATCTTTTTTTAATGTGTTTTCCTATCATGATTCTTTTCTATTCTGCTGGAAGTCATTTCAACTCCCATTGATCTGCTTCAGTCATTCATGGACATTAATATAATTTATTTCAATCTTTTTTTCTTTCTTCACTTGTCTTCTTTCATATTTTCCATGCTCCCATAGTGTGTTTTGTAATGTTCATTTATGTTTTTAAGAGAGGTGGTGAAGAGCCTGACCCTTGCAAAAATTTCGTTCTTTGTTTCATCTCACTTGTGCCATGGTGGAATATAGGGCCTCTCTCTACTCACTTCAAGGTTCTAAAATTTCCAACTCATGAGGCTCCTAAAAGTGCTATAACAAAAACAAAGGTTAATACCATCACTAAGGAAGTAATACCTTGTGCCATAGAAATGTGGAATGGGAGAAAGAAATGCTCAATACATTTTATTGTTGCTGCAAAGCATAATCATTATCGAGGGTGAGAGGTCACTCATGATATTTTCTTCAAAACCTTTAACATATTCTTTTAAAGAAGTCCACAAGTATCTTTGTTGGAACCTCTCTTAGATAACGTATTTCCTGCAAAACAGTGAGTTAAACTTTAGACCATTTGGACCCCTATCAAAAGGGTATGTACACATGGATCTGCTGCCAAATCCCATCCACTCCTTGGACTGTAAAAGTTTCAATAAAACTACTTGGAAATAACTGCATACCTGCCAGAACCTTTTGAGAAACCATGACACTGAAATCTTTAAACCACTGACCTATTCCTTTTTATTATGTCGGTTTTGATTACTCAAGTCAATTGAGTTCTTGGTTATTATTTTCATCATCTCAATTTGTTGGTTTTTTCTTTGGGTGTTGGAAGTTAAGGTGAGGACCTCCTTAGTGTTTGCGTTATAATTTTCTTCCATTTAGAAATTTATTTTTGAAGGTATGGTTTTTAAAAGGGTAAACCAGGGTTGGGGGAAAGTCTGAGAATTGTCGATGCCTAGGGTAAACCAGGGTTTGGATACACTTAGAAGATATACAATCATAAGGTACGTCTCAACCACAATAAGGGTGTAGCTCTTAGTCCCACCTAATTATTTTTAGATCAAAGAATAAAAATTTATCTTGTTATTCGGTTGTAGGTCAAAAACCCCTAAACTACATTATAATTAGTGTCCATAGTAGAATCTCAATTTGGGACCTGGGGGATTAGCATGAGTTCCATGCTTTTCATGATCTCATGCTCCCTGGCTAGGGCAGCCCATCTTTCTTTCTCATAATTTGCAGCCTGTTCAGAAAACCAGAAAATAGAGAACCCAAAAAACTTCAAGAACTTGAAGAAGATCTACTTTATTGGATAAAATTTATTGTATCCAATTCCAGAAGAGCAGAATCATTTCTCACTCATGTCGCCATTGTTTTCACTCATATTGATAAAAATTCTAAAAGCTCAGAATTGTATTTATCAGCTGTCCAGTGCACTTACAGGCTTAGGGATTGTTTCAGTGGCTTTGTTGAATTACACCCAACGATATATACAGTGGATGCAAGGTCATCTGGTTCAGTGAATAAGGTTGCTCATCATGTGAAAAAAAATGCCAAAACAATATTAGAAAGGGTCCCAAAAATTTACCAAGTATGTGATGACTTAAGAGTGTTGTTGTTGAATTGGAAATCTGAGCATTCCAGCAAGCTAGTTATCAAATGGGAAGAGTTTGCTCAACTGTGTCAAATGAAGGTGGGATATATGTTCTAGGACTTTAGAAGAACCTGTACATGAGAAGAACTTGCTCTCTATTCACTAGTACAAAATGAGGAACCTGTACAGTGCCTTGTTGACTTTCATGAACGGAGGTAGTCATTTATGTGCTTTAGCTTTAGTTTTTAATAGGTATCATATGTCAAGCTTCACATTTCCCTTGGCTTCACTGGAAGCTTAGTATTTTCAAGATCCTAGGCTAGGGATGTCATTTATCCAGCTGCAATATCAACAAAAAATGAGTTATTACAAAGATTATGTCAATCTAAAATCTAAAACTAACATTGTTTACATAGAAGGACATATTGGCTAGAAAGGCAAGATGAACATTAGCATGGCCAGAAGCAACTCGCAGAAACTAAATTGTGATACTGGAAGATGAACTACTCCCAATGCACAGTGAGGAAATATAATGTGTAGAATATGTGCAACAGAAATGAGACTGAAGATGGTCAACTTCAATCCTAATGTGCTCCCCTTGCAATGACGTCTTTTACAATTTCTAAATGCACGTTAATTCCTATCCAACAACTAGTATTGCTTCCATTTTGACTGAAATTGGACCACTAAACAAGGAAAATGATGATGCCCTGGTTAGTCTCAACTTCACTAGTGAGATGAACAATAGCATGACCAAAACCAACTTGCTCAAACTAAATTGTGAGTCTGGAATATGAACTACTTCCAAGGCCTAGTAAAGAAATAGAATACGTAGAATGTACAACAGAAACAAGATGGAGGGTGGTCAATTTGCAATCCTAAGGTACCCTCTCTACAATGATGTTAACTACAATTTCCAAATGCACCTCAGTATCTATCCAACAACTGCTATTGAATGAAGTTGAAATATTTTGATTAGAATGGATGATGTGACCTGGTTAACCTCAACTTCATTTGATGTATGGCGAATGTCAAGTCAATATGATCAACATGCCATTAATCAAAATAGTGAACACTTGTCATGCATAGCTTATAAAAATTAACATATCATATTGCCACACATGCACCTTGATTGAATCACCAAACCGGATGAGAGATTCAAAACATATTTCTAACAGTATCTAATCTCTACTGCAAACCGTTCTCATAACATGAAAAAATATCTGCACATACAGGATTTGATTGCATCTGCTATCTCCCACCATGTGTGGCACTAAATATACATAAAATATGGTGTAGGACATACCGTATTGTTATAGAACTCTGTAGTTTTCCAGCTCTCTTCCACATGAGCAGCAGGAAGACTCATTCCTAAAACAAATAATGTGAACATCTAAATCTTGTTAGACATCACAAACCTCAAATGTTGATAAGCCCGATCCATAGAATATTAGAACCAAATTGGTCAGGCATTACCAAAATCAAACTTACCGCAGTCTTTACTAGTATAGGTAACCCATGCTATTGCCGTCATGCTCTCTGTAACAGTATTTAATTGGTATAAAGATTCAGTTCGCCTTCCTTCTGTTAAAGCATTTGCCTTTATAATCTTTTCATTTAGTGGCTGAATCATTTTTGTCAAACTTTGAAGATCTAGTTGCTGCAACATCCAAGTGAAACATGACTTTTTTAACTCTAACTACTAAATGACCAGTTATTTATTCTAATTTAAAAACAAAAAGAGAATATTCAAACTCCTATTGTACTTCATACAATTTAAATCCAGAAACTGGAAATGCATCAATGTCTAGAAAAATCGTTAAAGTAATGTCTCAAAAAATGCATCATATATCACTTCTCCATGTATGTATTGTTGGGTAGAATAATATGGTTGTTTCAACATACAATGAGAAAAGAAGAGAAGATGGGGAAAGCAATGAAGAAGGGGAAAACAGATAAAGAGGATAATAGATCAAAAGGAAAGAATACAGGAAGAAGAAGATGACTAAGAGAAAAAACTAGAAGCAACAAAGTAAAAGTGATCCATGTGAAATAAAATTTTGTTTTAAATTATTCTGGAAAATTATTGTAAGCTTGGTTGAGACTTAGACCAGTAAGTTCTAGATTGATCCCAGAAGACTGTGATTGGCCAATGCCTTAGCACCTTACTTTGGAACTAGAGCTAGTTAGATGGGGGGGCTGGTACCTAGGGGACGTTATCCTATTTCATAAACATTCAAAGTAATGTTGCATGAAATGAATCATATATCACTTTTCCTTGAGTAGTACAGGAAACTGGATAAACTTGAAAACAAATAAATATCATCCATCAAGTTCAGTTCATTATAAATAAGTATATGTATGTAACTTTCAAGCATTAATAGGTACCATTTTATTTGGCAGCTAAATCTCATTTAATTGCTTTTACTTGAATTTTCTGAGTCAATTGACATTGGGAATCACTCCGCTCAATTGCTTTCCTACTCCATATATAATTTTCAAAATTTTAAGCTTGTTGTTTTTTATATTTATAACGCAGATCTCTGCTTTAATAGCATTGATTTGAGGCAAATTTGCATATTTTCCAGGGCAAAATTGATTATTTAAGTGTATATCAGCATTTTAAATGGTTGTCTAGATTTATTTTACACATATTTTCAATCTAATTTTCACTTAGAAGTTAACAGCAAGTTATTTTTGTAGTTTGGAAGAGTATTTTGTTTCCCAGGATTATATTTTATTTCCAAATTGCACAGGGAATCCCCTCTGAGGCTAGCAAGCAATACCCTGCAGTACAGAGGGATTGTGTGAGGTGACATTGGCACTTTCGCTAATTACCTTTTAATTGGATGGTTTTGAGTGTTAAAATTTCCTTTTCTAGTGTAAAGGCTGGTCGTAGGGGTTGATTAAGGACAACAGTGTTTTTCTTTTATTTAAAAACATACTGTTATTTGTCTCTTGAAAAATCTTGAAATTTCTTTTCCATTTGTGAAATGTGTTTTGGGGTTCGACTAAATTTGGGACAGGCATGAAATGCATGCCAAAAGCACATCTTGACATGGATGAATCACGTTTTGTCCACATTGTTCTCTGCAGAGTACAGGTTTTGGACAATAATGCTGATATATAGAATTTTTTAGATACTTTAGGAGCTGGACAATTTAATTTCCCCCCGTCCCCTAAATATTATGCTTGAAGGCCTGTAGTAACTACATATATCATTGTATGATGGATTTTATTTTAAGTTAGAAACATAGTCATTATTAGTTATGATATATCTGGCTGCCCTTTTTATAGATATTTCTATTTATGTATTAATTTTCTCTTTAATGCTACTTAGAAAAGTATAGGGGATTTTCCCTCTGCCTCAACTAGGGGGATGTAGATGGGACACTAGCCTGGTCATTTCATTTTGTCTTCCATTATTATATGTTTTAAAGGTTAGGATGTTTAGAGATTGTTCCTTTTGTATGTAACTATTTTTGGAAGGCTTTGTTGCATTTGATGTTTGCGAAGTTTGCAGGTGTTCTGGTGAAGTGCATGCTTGAACTGTGGGGGCAGGGTTACTCTTATGAAGAGTTAAAAAGTGCAGTGCAAAGTCTTTCTGAGGAACAGAAGTTACCATACTTGGGTGCATAAAGTACTTTCAGGATTCTAGTTGACACTTTTGGAAAGGTGCTAATCTTTGAAGAACAAAATGAACGTATTGAAAGCTTTAGCTATATCCCTTTTGAGGTATGCAAGTCAATCTGTTATAGACTTTTGGGGTGAAGTATGTTCAGTTAATAAAGGAAAGTTATAGCTTCCTACCATAAGTCACAAAGAACTGCAATATACCCAAAATTTGGTCACATTTGATCAATTTGGTTTTGGGATGAAACATAAATTAAGCAATAAAGATGCAAAGCATCTTAGACATTTTGGTTTTTCCAGAATGAAGGGATATACATGGTCTAGATAGAGGAGGTTTCTGTAAGATTCCAAGTAGGAATTGTATGCTATATATGTCTTTTCCTTTCTATTTCTGGTAGCTGCTAGTTGTATTTGACTCCTACAACTGTAATATCCCAATTAGCTGTAATATCCCAATCAATGGAGAGTCGAGACCACCCGCATGTACTTCCCAGTCTCGGGGTTATGTGACTAATCGTGTTTGGGCAATATTGATCTTAAATATTTGTTTACCCCAGGTAATTGCACATAAAGTTAACAATAAGATCTCATACATGTATTAGCCCAAAAGCTTAGAAATACCCCAGGTTATCAATGGTGGAATTATTCTATCACAAATAATTATAAATTGCTTCAAATGGTTCCATAATAATTTAAATATCAGACATATATTAATTCTGACCTGTAGAGTCAAGATCTTTGATTTGAAGATGGTTGTCATGAGTTTAGTGAATTCTTGAGGCTGATGTGGAAGTGATGGAAGTGCTCTTAACGCCCAGCAGAGAGGAAATGGTGTTCATGAATAGATTACGCCCTTTTGGCATGCATGCATCCTTCACCTAAGAGAATCATGATTTTTGCATGGTCCCACGACTTCTAAGAATTAGATATCTCCTATATGACAGTCCACATTTCGTCCCTTGCTGGAAATCGATGAAGATCCACATTAAAAGTGTGACCTGGAATTTGGCCCAAGTTTATTAATCTATTATCAAGAGGTAGAACGAGTGGGACATCCTCTAAAGTACTCCACCCGAGTGAAGCAGGATGACCCCTATGGGTCAATCCCCTAGAAAGACTTCCCTGTGGAGCAAGTGAAATAGGAACATAATTAGATCTCTTTCTTAATTGCATTTTCATTGCCTTCTTCTCTGAAGGAATCATGTCTTCTAATAGTACATCTTGACCACCAAATCCATTCATTCCCATCTGGGGATGTGCTCTCTGAATCTGCTGAGATGAACCCATTGGTTGACCTGAAGAATACACCATGGATCCAGATCCACGTGAAACATAATCAAGTGGAATATGCAACCTTCTTCGAGATGATCCTCTACCTTCCTCCTTGGTTGCCATCCATTTTTCCTGAGATCAATTACATCCTTTAGCAAAAAAGTCAAAGCTAAATTAAAAATTAGTTTTTCATAATTCATTAGAATGAATATACAACCTGATAGTTAAGGAAATTAAGTAATTTTAGAATTGAAACTTCTGTTTTCAAATTTTTATTCAATATTTCTAGCATTTTTCATTCAATAATTTTAACAAACAGTTACAGGGAAAATTCCAAGGATACCATACAATAAGATACACCAGAAAAATGGTTCTACAAGAGAAAAAGGTCGAATACCTCTGCTTTCTATAGACATAGTGAACACAATTTGTTGTGGAATGGAGTCCAACATGGGTGGGACTGTAAAGAGGAGCCCAAAGCTGATCATATGTTGGATTGAACGTCACGCTGTGTTGGGTAGGATCAATGGGTTTGCTATGGTTTTTTTTTCTCAGATCCCGAAACCCCAAGGGCCATTAGGGTTTCATCCACCTCCGGAGCATAGGATTTTCCTACCAATGAAAGACGTAAAGGGGAGCAATCTAGTGATGAAGAGGTTTCATATTCAACTTCTATGGGTTCCAAAGAGGCCGTGGCATCATCCAATGGTGGGCGACCTGTAAGTTCTGGGTTTGAATCCTCATTACCATCCTGGTAATTTTGCAATAAATCCATTGCTGCAGGAGTCCTTATTTTTTGTATGGAAAGATTTCTCTTGTCAAAGCGAGATTATGCCATCAGTGGTAACAATTTACTAAGATATTTTGTAATAAAGCGCTCCCTTTGACCTGAATGAATGCAACACAACAGGTTGAAAGAATTGTGCTTGTTATTTTATGTCCAGGTCACCCTTCGCATTGGCCAAAAAAAAGAGAGGTAGAGAGATTTTATAGTTGAAATCACAAAAAGAGGAAGAGATATGGGACACCACTTTCTCATGGATACAAATAGTAGAATTAGAATTGGGTTTGTGAGAAGTGTTTGATATTTTCAAGTCGGTTTTTCTTTCGTGATTTTTTGAAGTAGTTATTAATTTTAAAAAAGAAAATATATATGTGAAAATATATAGATATTATCATATTTTATGTGAATCATGTCAATCTCCTTTTCTTGTGGAGTATCTAGTACCAACCACGTTAAAAAAGTGGGAATTTTATACCATGTCAGTTTTCTAATAAAGAGCTCCCTTTGACCTCAATGAATGCAACACAACAGGTCGAAAGAGTTGTGCTTGTTATGTTATGTCCAGGTCACCCTTCGCATTGGCCAAAAAAAGGAGAGGTAGAGAGATTTTATAGTTGAAATCACAAAAAGAGGAAGAGATGTGGGACACCACTTTCTCATGGATACAAATAGTAGAATTAGAATTGGGTTTGTGAGAAGTGTTTGATATTTTCAAGTCGGTTTTTCTTTCGTGATTTTTTGAAGTAGTTATTAATTTTAAAAAAGAAAATATATATGTGAAAATATATAGATATTATCATATTTTATGTGAATCATGTCAATATCCTTTTCTTGTGGAGTATCTAGTACCAACCACGTTAAAAAAGTGGGAATTTTCTACCATGTACGTTTTCTAATCAAGAGCTCCCTTTGACCTGAATGAATGCAACACAACAGGTCGAAAGAGTTGTGCTTGTTATGTTATGTCCAGGTCACCCTTCGCATTGGCCAAAAAAAAGAGAGGTAGAGAGATTTTATAGTTGAAATCACAAAAAGAGGAAGAGATGTGGGACACCACTTTCTCACGGATACAAATAGTAGAATTAGAATTGGGTTTGTGAGAAGTGTTTGATATTTTCAAGTCGGTTTTTCTTTCGTGATTTTTTGAAGTAGTTATTAATTTTAAAAAAGAAAATATATATGTGAAAATATATAGATATTATCATATTTTATGTGAATCATGTCAATATCCTTTTCTAGTGGAGTTTAGTCTTCTATCGTGGAGTATCTAGTACCAACCAAGTTAAAAAAGTGGGAATTTGCTACCATGTCAGTTTTTTTGAGGTTTTTTTCCACTTAGTATTTTGTTTTTCCATTTTTTCATTGGCTTGTCTTCGTTGTTCTTTTTGTTTTTGCTTTTTTTTGCTTCTCTCTGTCTGGTGTGCCTATCATCCCCTCTTTTTTATTTTGGCATGTCTAATAGCGAAGTCAATAATGCCTCAAGGTTTTCGGGTCATGCCATTAAAGGACAAGAAGTCGTTAGTCAAGAATTTGGTCTCTAATGATTTTGTACCCTCACCAGATATTCCTTTCACGCCTTTAAGGGTTACTAAAGCGAGTATTTTTGGTTCTGCTTCCCCTTCTCCCCCTCAGTGCCTTGTTTCTAAAGATATTGATGTTTCTTTATCCTCCCTTGTGGTTCAATTTGATACTTCAAAGGATAGGATCTTGGCTCGTGGTTATCAACCGGTTCAGGTGAAGACCAGCCCTATATCTCGTAAAATAATTGTTGAAGCAGGTGGTTTGGTTCTGTCCCCTATGAGAGTTGCTTCCGTGGAACCACCTCTTACTACTATCCCACCTGACTATCGGCCTTTTTCATTTATCTCTCAAGACTTTCAAGGGGAAACACAGTTTATAAATTAAATGTTTGTTTCTATTTTTTTTAAGTTAAGTTCTCAAAATAATATTAAATGATTATTTAGATTGAAGTATGAGCATATTGAATCATTATTTTATTTAAAGAGAACTAAATTGATGAAATGACTCATTGGTTTGTAAATATGATTCATTAGTTTATAAATGGGCATATTTCCACTTTTGGCTCCTTCAACAAAATATACTCATAAAACTATGTGTTGGATTTTATTTACCTATGGAATTTTATGTAAAGTTTAGTAATATATCTGGTGTGTTCGTGGGCGGTGGGCTCATGTATATAGTGGTAGTCACTTCAAACTTAAACCATATTCTCCTTAGTGAAAGCCACTAGGGTCTCTCTCTCTCTCTCTCTCTCTCTCTCTCTCTCTCTCTCTCTCTATATATATATATATATATATATATATATATATATATATATATATCAAATTCTAAATAGTTGTGTGGAATTTTACCAAAAAAATAATTGTATAGATATTTAAGAGTTTGAAAACAAATATACATTTTATGTACAAAAAGGGACTACTTTGAAAAGAAAAGTGGCCCTCTTAGTGCTTGAAAGCACGCTCCATCTTCTAACATATTCCAATCTTCCAAGATCAAATACAAAAAAAATTCTAAGTTTCTCCCATACAAAAAAAAAATCATGATCTCCCATGCAACCAAATGAAATGATAAACTTTGAGCATACTCTAAATATAAACAAAATTAGTAAAAGTGGGATTTGAAGTTGGTAGGAGAGTCCCTTCCTTTAAGACTCATTTAGTAAAGGTGCCTTCCTACAAGAGTAAATCATCATTGGATAAGTTATCATATTTAGTGTTGAATTCTAAAGATACGTGTGTAAAGGAAATATCATGAAAAATACATTTTACCTCTGTAATTCGATTCATAATAGGGATCAGGTCAGAATTGTTAGTATTGTGATTTTGGTTGGCCCACTCTATCACAAGATTTGAGTCACCCATAACTTGTAAATGGTTTATAACTTTGTCATGCAATGCCTTCAAACTATCCACGTAGCGTAAAGTTCTTCGTTGTTTTTCTTTCAATCCTAACATCATATTCTTGACAAAAGTAATGTGAGGTATCAATAAAATGGATTTCTCTAGCCCCACAAAACCCTAGGCCCCCTTGGCATGTCCCATCAAAAAATCCCCAGGGTTTCTCTTTGTCTATGCTTGTCATTTGTAGAATCCTTGGGATTTTTGTCTTTAGTGGCTTCTTATTTCCTTCATAAGCCATTATGATCTTCTGTGATACTTCCAAATTTGTCATAGGTAGATCATTCCTAGCCATCAAAATACCATATATAAGCATACAAGTTAGGGACCTATGCACATTCATAGCTTTGTCTATCGGAGTTGTTGGTCCACCATAGTTGAGTTGAAAATGGTGTCCATAAACCCAATCAAAATCCTAATATCCCATTGTCCAATGTTATGTGCTAATAAAAAAAATTGATCATGCTCGTCAAGCAATCAAAGATTCCTTTATGGCCAAAGTCTATAGTTTCCTCCTTAAAACTTTTCAGGGAATCATGACCCATCGAAACTACTACTAAAAACATCCTGATAAATCCCATAAACTAACTAGGACACCAAGACCCATACCTAAGAGAATTAGGTCCTAAGGCCCAGTTTCCATTCCTTAACCATGTCTAGGGCCCCAAGACCCATACCTAATGCTCATAAACTTCTTAATATTGCTTGTATTCTGACTATAAGGACAAATATCCCCTCTAGAGGTTACCTTTGGTGGTTGGAGACATCATTGTTAGAACTTTAGGCCTAAAAGTTTCCTAAATATCCCAATGCATGAGCTTCCTACACTAACCATGGTTAATACATGATCAACACCAAAACCTAGTGCTCAAAAACTACTAATGGTGACCATATCGCCACTTGGTGGACATGGATACCCTCAGGAGATCATGTGTGATGTTTCAAAGTGATTTTGTTGGCCTTACCAACCCATATCCCAACTTGGAGGAAATTGATACTCTCGGGAGATCGAGTGTGATGGTTCAAGGTGTTGTTCTTGAAGTAAGCTAGCTAAAATATTGTTTTAGATGCTAAGGCTTATGTTCCTTTCTTAACCATGTCTATGGTCCCACAACCCATCCTTGGTGCTAAAAACCTTCTAATGGTACCATATTACAACTTAGAGGCCAAATATCCTACATAAAGGCCATGTGTGGTAGGTTAAGAGTTTATTCATGGCCCTTTAGTTTCGAAGGCTACATTCTAGGACTAAGGCTAATGTTTCATTACTCTATCTTGGCTTACGCCTCAATACTTACACATAGTTCTCAAAATACCATAATGGTTCCAATATGCTCATTTGAAGGTGAAGGATCCCCTTGAGAGGCCATTTGTGTTTGTTCAAGGCATTGTTATTAGAATTGGAAGCACAAAATAGCCCTTTAGGGTCTAAGGCCTAGGTTTCCTCCATCCACCATGCTCAAGGCCTTGTGAACAATACCTACTGCTACAAAATTCTTAATGGTGTCCACATCACAATTTTGAGGTCAAATATTCCCTTGAGAGGTCATGTGTTTTAGCTCAAGGAATCATTCTTGGGACTATATTCCATTAATATGCATTCTATTTCCTACCAACCATGTCCAAGGTCCTGAGGCACATACTTGGGCCAAGTATATGCTCAACATGTTGATCTGTGGTTGATCAAGGCATTGTTCTTAGAAGCAGCCATGTTCCCAGCTTAAGCATATAGGATTGATAGAACCCCATTTCACTCAGAAATTGCATCACAACCTTGGCTTGATTTTTAAGATAGTTTGTTGGTTTTTCCCATAACATATTGGAGGAGATTGCACACAGGGACAACATCTAAACATTCAGGTATGATCTTCAGCAAGAGGTTTCCTTTTCTACTTGGAGAGTGGGCATCTTATCATGTCATTAAAAAGGCATTTCCAGGCATGTATCATTAAAACAATATTAGAATAAACAAGACTGCATGAAAATATGAGGACGTACCTTGCCCTTTCAAGGTTCTTCAATTCTACCACGCCAATTGAATGGATCCCCTAGTTTGAGAGTTGGCCCCATTGCTAGCGTCTATTGTAATGCTAGTCCCATATCTGAATGTAGTTCTAACACTTGGTACGAAGGATCCCATGGTTTGAGAGTCGGTCCCAGAGTGCGATCGATGAAGGATACCAAGTGCTCATAGAACTAGTATGTCGAAATCGCGCAGAATTCAACCAAATTCTTAAAAAAATATCACAAAATGGAGTGGCGGGAACCAATATTCCAAATGGCACAGGATTCCTAAACATGATTTGATTTTGATTTCATTCCCATGATGAAAAAGTTAATTAGACTTTTAGTACAAGGCTAGGCACATCACATATTAAAATACATTTATATGGATTCGTAAGAAAGCTACTAAATTCAATAAATTATTAAATACATTGTTTAAGTAAATAATTATGATTCCAATTAAGAACTGAGCCGAGTGATGGAGGACGCATCCAGTACAAAAGCTTTTTGGGTCTCTTCAGGGTTTTTCTGGTGTTTTTTGTTGTTTTAGAAGTGCATGAAGACTTTCTCCATTTAGCTATGTATATGTGGAAGAATGGAGTATTTGTTAGGCATGGAATGGGAGGCGGAGGACACCATTTGGGCAGAGGAAGGGATCTTCATTTCAGATGAGGAGTACAAGAAGAGAATAATCCAAGTGTGTGGGCCCTCAATCCTTTCAGATATGGACAGATTTGCTGAAGTAGGACCACCACATCAACCAAATGGCCTGTAAGCGCATATTTTATATGGTAGTACAAGTGGCGAGGGGTTAGCTGTCCAAGAGATAGGAAAAAACCCTATTATCCCTTAAGAAGGCATGGGTTTAGGCCCAGTCAATTCCCCTCTTCTGAATCTTTCATTGGTAAGTTAAAGATTTTATTTCCAAATTTCTTTACTTCTTTAACTGAATAAGACATTCTTTTGCTAAGTAGTAATGAGGAATGGTTGGTCGATATTTTTGACGGTTTCTGGGAAATTTTCTTGGAAAAATTTAACAATTCCCATCCCTCTACTTCTCATTTGAACCCTGTCATCTCAGAAAACCCTTCTTTGATTTCCCCCTCATTGACGGAACTGTTGGTTGTTACAGATCCCAAAAGCCCTATTTTGACTGAGACCTCTCCTCAGGGACCTCACACTACCCCTCATTTACATAGTGAATGCACCTTGGCTTCTCCCCCTCTATTGGATACAAATTTGTTTACCAAACCCTCGGAACCCTCATACAAAGAAGTTCTTATTAATAAAATGCCTCTTCAGACCTATAACTCCTTTGCAAATGGAGCTGGACTTGTGGATATTGCAAATGTCACCATCAGGAAGAAGCCTAAAAACAAATCCACTAATAGGAAAAAAGACACGGGGTTTGTTGAGGGAGGGTTGGCAACATACCCCATAATGATTTCTTCAAACCTCATTTATGTTCCTTCTCCTTCTGGGAAACTTAGAGCATTGAACCCTGATATGAGGGTTCCTTAATGCTAGTCTTCTCTCTTAACATTAGGGGGGTTGTGGGTGCCTCCAAGATGCTAGCCCTTAAGGAGATTTTGTCTACAATTAAACTTGATGTTGTGTTTCTTCAGGAGACTATGCTGGATCATGTTAGAGCTAAAGATTTTTTTCTAAAATTTTGTCCAACATGGAACTGTGTTGCGACAAATTCAGTTGGACTTGCATGGGGGTTACAATTTGGCAAGATGGAGTCTGATAGAAAAGCCAAAAAATAAGGGAGGTTGGGGAATAAGAGATCTCAATCTCTTTAACAAGGCCCTAGCTTCCAAATCACTGTGGAGGGCACTTTTTCATTATGGTATTTGGAGTGTCACCTTGAATAACCAATGCACATCCAAAAGGTTCCATCCTTCTTATTGACTACCAATATGTTTTCTATCCAAGGTGATGCACTTGGTCATATGAACCCTTTGTCTAATAATTATTGTAATTGCATCTTGAATTCACTCAACTCATTAGTCTGCAATATATTCTAGGCCTTCGATATGGGCATGTGTGTGTTATGTTATGCTATCTTGTTGCCATTGTTTTCC
Source organism: Larix kaempferi (assembly GCA_027924585.1). Lineage (NCBI taxonomy): Eukaryota > Viridiplantae > Streptophyta > Pinopsida > Pinales > Pinaceae > Larix > Larix kaempferi. The sequence goes on along the minus strand of BSBM01000753.1, from coordinate 13,909,897 downwards.
ATTGGAATCCACTTGAGTCACCCTTCACAAAAAGGGGAAAACAATGAGAAGAAAGGGTGATGGAATGAAAACTACCAGCATGTTGAAATTGGCAGTAAAATTTTCATTTTTGGTGTTACAGATCTAAAAATTACCAACATATCCCACTTGTAGTTGAAATTAGATTCACTCTTTAGAGATTATGTGATGTCACAAGGCCTTAATCATCACTCAAGAGCAACATAGGCAATTGTTACATACAGGCTATATATTCCATATGTATGTCATATGTAGTAGTCTAGGCTAACATGCATGGACCATCAACCCCATAGAAAATTAATATGGTATTAGGCCCTAAAATTAGTTTATAGGCCATGGTATAGGCCATGAGAACCATCGTCAATGTTACAAATATTGAAATGACCACAATATCTCACTTGTAAGGTAAAGTAATTATGTGTAGGGCCCTACACATGGACCATGAATCATATAGTAAATTTATTAACCATGGACCATTATTTAGGTTATGAGAACCACTATTGGTTTACATAACCTATAAATATTAAACCATGGTTGGTTTATTGGTTTACATAACCATTGAAAAACCAACAACAACAATGACATTGATGATGGTGACAATGATGATCATGACGATCTCACATGTAGGCTAGAGATTCTTATGTGGTAATCTAGTTTAACATGCATGGACCATCAACCCCATGGAAAATTAATATGGCAATATACCCTAAATTTATTTCACATGCCATAGTCCAGGCCACGAGAACCATCCTTTGTGTTACAAATATTGAAATGGCCACCATAAATAATGCCACTAATTAGACACTGACCTAACACAACCAACCCATGTAAATGACTCATGCACTTGGCACACTTGATCCATGCAATGAATTCATGCACCTGGGTAGCTTCAACCTCTAACCTCCTCACCTCATACCTAACCTTAACATCTAGCCCCAATCCAAATAACATGATAACTTATAAACCACTTAACCACTAGTACGAACAAAACCAGAACTCCTTGCCCACTAACCCACTGATCCCTTATGTGCCTCGCTTCTAATCCAAAAACTCCCCAAAGCCTACCACATTATCAAATTGTAGAAAATATCCCCTTAAGCCAGTGTCCCTCTAACCCTAACCGACTACCCCCTAACCCAATTACTAAGATGCCTACTGCACCAAATCAACACACTAACACAATAAACTTTGACCTTGGGTTATTTATAAACAAGGGTTTAGATCAAATACTTTGACATCAAGGTTTGAATGATCAATGTATGGGATTTTATTAAACAAAAATTAGTGCAAAAATAAACACAAGAACTTAGACTATAAACAAAATATTCCCTATCTAGGGTATGTATGATGACTCAAGTCCCTATGCATGGCCCATGAGTCTCAAAATAAAGTTTTACTGCCCACGAACCTATGTTTTGGCCCTAGACCATAACATAGGCTCCTAGAACCATCCACGACATGAAAATACTAAAAAAAATGACAATGCGTTACTCAAAAGCTAAATATTCCTTGCATATGGTCTATGTGGTGGTACAGAGAAATGCCCATAGGTCACAAGACTTTTAGTGGGAGTTTTGAAAAACTGCCCCCACAACTTATGAGAATTGGGCTTTTAGGGGGGCTTTTCAAACAAATGCCTCCAAAAGCTCAATTCTCATGGCTTTTAAGGGGGGTTCCAAACAAACCGCCTCCCAAAGTTCAATTCTTATGACTTTTAGGGGGGGTTTTGACAAACCACCCCCAAAAGTTATGAGAATTGGGCTTTTAGGGGGGGGGTTCAAACAATCGCCTGCAAATGTTTAATTCTCATGACTTTTAAGGGGGGTTCCAGACAAAGCGCCTCTTAAAGTTCAATTCTCGTGACTTTTAGGGGGGGTTTTGACAAACTAGCCCCCCAAAAGTTATGAGAATTGGGATTTTAGGGGGGGTTTTCAAACAACCACCTCCAAAAGTTCAATTATCATGACTTTTAAGGCGGGTTCCAAAAAAACCACCTCCAAAAGTTTAATTCTCATGACTTTTATGGGGGTTTTGACAAACCGCCCCCAAAAGTCCAATTTCCATTACTTTTAGGGGCGGTTTTAAAAGATTGCCTCCAAAGGTCTAAAAAAACTTTTAGGGGCGGTTTTACCAAGACCCCTGCAAGCCAAAACTGCCCTTAAAGGGCTATTTTGTTGTAGTGTGAGCACCACTCACGAAAACAGTTAAACATGGTCGTGGTTCTTTATGATGTTTTCTATCATGCATTTGTTGGGTTCTCTCCTCAGTCTAAGTTCAAATCCTACACGGTAAGTTCTATTAAATTAATTCTTTCAAAGTTTACAGTTTATGAGTTTGCTTCGACATCTTTTAACCTCGTTTTAAATGTAATGACAGGGCCAGCATTCACGTTCCTTGATGGTGGCTAAAATGAGAGAAAGGAACAGACTCTGGTGGTTGTGAGACCACGGTAAGCCTTGGGTCCATCCAGACGTTCCTCTATCAACAAATGTTCATTTATTTGTTCTTTTGTTTCTTCCCTTTGGGGTTTATTCACTTGTGGAAAGAGTCATGAGGCCGCTTAGGGCAGCTTTGTAGCGTTAGATAGTTTTCTTTGTATCGACCCTGGGTTTGGGTTTCGAACATCAAAGCCAAAGGATAGTCTTGTTATAGGGTTTGCGAAAGAAGGAGAAACCTCGTTTTCCTTGAGTAGTATGACTGCGAATGTATTACTTTCTTTGTTGGAATAACAATGCTTTATGAATCTAACACTTGATTTAAGTTCCTGTTTTAATCATGGTCATGGCTTTATTCTTGGCTTTCTATCAGTTTATCTTAAAGCATGAAATTGATTTGTATTTTGGCTTACGAAATGTTGTAGGTTCTGATTTCAATCTTTTAAATGTAACGATTTGGTTTTGGGCTTTTAAGCCATATGATGGGAACTTGTCAATGTTTAATAATATTACCGTATTAATGTTTAATCCTAACATTATCATCCTGGAATCAATGGTTTCATTGACTAGCAATAATGAAGATGGTAATTGTTCTGGTTCTAACCCTAGCTAGTTTATGCGTTGCTATGTATTATGCTGGTTCGAATGTATAGTGTGGATAGTATTATTTGTTACAGGATTTTGAAACCCTAGACCATGTCTAGTTATTAGATTTGTGCTTTATTAATTTATTTGTGAACTTTATTGTGACTGGGTGACACCCCTTCAAGAGTATCGAACCCGGGACCTATTCTTTAATTAATTTATCAAAGCAAAGAGTTTACACTGCATCATTTAGATGTTATCGAGTTCGTTTTGTAACACTACCATGGCTTCGTTTAAATTAGGTTAAAGGTTAGGTTTCTAATTGGTTTAATGTATTTATAAAGGGTGCCAAATTCCACTATTTATTAAATTTGTTTGATATAACCCTGGGTTTATGTAACCTGTTAATCTTTGAACTCGGGATGAGCCTTTTGGGTCTCGAATCCCTTTATATGAGTTTTCAAAGTTTCCAAAAAATTATACTGTTTATAAAGTTAATATGGTTTGGTTATTGCCGTATGTTTTACTAGAGAGATCCAATACTTGATAATTAGTTGAATTTTATGGGGTTTGACCCTTTGCATAATTGATATGCTCTTTGTATAACGTGTTTGTATCGATTAGCATCGAAAGTTCTTATAATATAATAATTCGAATGTGCACAGGTGTTTGCGTTTTGCAATACTTAGTTTCCATTTGATATTCATATATAGTAATTCATTTATGATCAAAATCCTTGTAGGGTTTATAGATAGAATGAATATTTAAATTCCATTTCTTTGAAAGAGTTCTATATATTATAATAATAAGAGTTTTTGTTTGAAAAACCGTTTATTTCGACAGTAATACTCTATTTGAATTTATGATATCTGAATGATTTGATATTATAATTCTGTCTATACTTGTGATAAAAATAACTATGTTATTTATCTATGTATTCAAAACATATGTTCAGTGCAAAAGTTTAAAGATCCGAAGTATGGATTTTATAGCTATATTTACTGTCTGTCAAAGTAACATTAACTAGGTTTTAAGATTTTGATTTCTGTTTAAAGACCTAAGATAAGATATTATAGATTCACAACTAGATTTCTATCATTACTGTTTGCACATAAAAAGTATTTACATTATGAAATTTATGTTTGAGACAGTAGTATTCTGCATATGAAAACTAATCCCTTTTTGAACAATAATACCGCTATTTACATATCATTTCATGTATGTTAATTAAACTCTCTTCCTATACTAGAGTACATCACCCTAGGGTGAAAGTGAAAGGAAAAATACAGGAAGACATTTATTCTCAATCATTCTATATTCTCAAATCTGATCATTCATTCGATTTATAGAAATTAACTTTTCAATTCAAAAAACCAATCATTTAGAATAGATAACTAATAACTAGAAAACATTAGAGACTATGATAACCTATTTATATAGTTTTCAGAATAAGATTTACAGTCTAAAATAAATAACATAGAAAACCAGTAGAAACTTATAACTTGATAGGGTGAACAAACACCCAAAGAGGCCTATTCCTCCCAACCTTCTCCAGAAAAGAAGTCAAGCTTACATGCTCTTTGGACACTCGAGCTTGTTCACTGAACCACTAGGACGAAGTCTCTGTGGATAAGCAAGGCACTCAGGTTGTACTTAAGCAATCAATGGAGACTTGCATACAAACCTCTCATATGTACTTTAGCAATCAATGGAGACTTGCATACATATCACTACCTCTGCACTAAGCAGGAATAAGACAATCTTACTCTACAACTCAAAACATAACTTCCCCTCATTGAATATCTTGTGTGCCCATTTCTATCACCACAAGGATTAATTTCATCTCCTCTAAGGATTTGTGAGCCTCTGCTCAAATTCGATGGTTATAAAATATTGACTAGGTCTTTTGGTGGTCATTTTTGCATTCAATGAGCCATCAGTTCAGTTCCACATCTATGGGAACATGACCAAAATTTAAGGGAGGTTGTCCCATAACAACAGCTAGTTACTGAGTTCAGATGATGCCACTTGTCCATCTTCTACCCTATATTTCATTCCTCCTAGTGGGTCAGTGAACACTCTTTCAACAGTCTCTTTGGGTGAGTGTCTCCTATTTTAATTTATTAAATAATAATATTATTCATTTACAGTCATCCTTGACCAGTTGGTAATTAATATAAAAATTTACAATAAAAGTTAAAGTAATGTTTTTTTGCAAACATAAAATGTCTCAAGTACTAGGTAGGTTACAGAGACATTCTTAGATGCAGTAAATGGTCTAGAAGTGCAACCTAACTTTGATAGACAATGGCATGATTACATATAAGAAGAAGGGCTAATACAGAGCAAGTATACTTCCTCCAAATTAGAGAACCTCGGTTCTGCAGAATGATTAAAAGAGGTAATAAATATCACAAGAAATTATCTCATCAAAAGGAGAATGATTTCAAGAACTTTGATAAGTATAAAGTTAAATGTTTCAATTACAATAAGAATGGTCATTAAGCAAGAGAATTCCATGAAAATTATGAAAGAGGAAAGTTCAACGGTAGATTTCATGCTTCTACTACTATAGAAGATGAATCTCTAAGAAAGAATCCTTTTGTTTATCAAGAGATGAGGAAGGACTACTATCTTGTCTCATCCCTTTCTAGATCCATTACCACTAGTGCTGAGACATGGCTGGTGGATAGTGGTGCATCCAAGCACATGACTGGGTATAGGATCACTATCACAGATATGAAGGAAAATAAGTTTTCATGTAAGGTGGAGCTTGGAGATAATACCATCGGTTCAGTCCAAGGTATTGGATCCACTTATTTTCAGTCTGATTCATGCGATCTGCTACATGTGGATGAAATTTTGTTTGTCCCTGAATTGAAGAATAACCTCTTGTTTGTTTTTGTTCTATAAGATAAGGAATTCAAAGTTATCTTTATTGACAACAAAGTGCTTCTCTGGCGTCAACATGAAAACTTGAACTCTGCATACATGATGGGAGTTAGAGAGGGAGGCCTCTATAAAGTTCCTATAAATCTCATTTAAGCTATGATCCATGAATCAATAAGTTCGTGTGAGTTGTGGCATAGAATGCTTGGTCATCTCTATTTCAAAGCACTATTTGAATTGCAGAAGCTGGTGAAAGGTATGCCCATATTTAAATCTAAGTTTGATAGTGTTTGTAGAGGTTGTGCTCTTGTAAAGAACATTAAGAAGAGTTTTCCAAGTAGTACCAAAAGATCCAAAGGGATCCTTGAATTAATTCTTTCTGATCTATGTGGTCATATTTCTACACACTCCTTGCTAGGTTATTTGTATTATGTGCTTTTCATAGATTACTTCTCTCACAAGTCATGGGTTTACTTTTTGAAAGCAAAGAGTGAAACTTTCAATAAGTTTCAATATTTTAAAGCACTGGTTGAGAATCTAATTAGAAAGCACATTCGTGCTTTGAGATATGATAATGGAAGTGAGTTTGAGTCCCATGAATTCAATGACTTCTGTCGAGATGAAGGAATAAAAAGACAACTAAATGTACCCTACAAACCCCATCAAAATGGGATTGCTGAAAGAAAGAACAAAACAATATGTGAGGCTACAAAAGCCATGATGTGTGATCAGGATCTACCCACATCCTTATGGGCAGACGCCTCTAGCATTGTTGTTTATATTCATAACAGAATTCCTCATGATATCTTGGGAGAAAAGACTCCTAAAGAGGTTTTCACTAGTTAAAAACTAGATTTTCGACACTTAAAGAATTTTGGTTGTCCTGTCTACATTCACGTACCAAAAGAGAAGAGGACAAAGATCGAGCCATCTGAAAATAAAGGAACATTTTTTGGATATAGTGTGTTGATGTATATGTAACTTCGGAATGTATTTCATCTATGTATTTCATATATATTTATTGTATCCTTATTAGAGATGTGTTATTCCTCTATAAGGAAGTGTCGTCATGTGGATTGACAAGTGTTGCAAGTTTGTGTACTTGCCGATGGGTTATTAGACCACCATGTGTGGGGTCAGCCCTGAAATATATATATTATAATTTGGATGTACCTAGATAGACAAGTCGGCCCCATAAGGTCACTGGGAAAACAGGTTAGTATAAATAGAGATCAGGTGATCTCTATTTAGTTCATTCGGAAAGTTATATCTCTCTCACTCAGAAAGTGGCGCACTAGTGAGGAGGAGGATCATCTGCTACTAGGAGACTATCTCAGTGTATTTTGGTTGTACTTTGGTTGAGCCATTGCTCTCTCTATCTCTGAGGAAGTTGTGGGGTTTTTCACCTTAGGGTTTTCCCCATGAAAACTCTGTGTCTCTTGTCTCTCATGCTTTTGATTCTTGTGATGCTTGTGATGCTTATTGTGATTTTCATGCATTGATAGACTGTATATGTTATTCTCTCAGTGAATATCCTAGAATATTGGGAATTAATGCTCAAAATTTAACATGGTATCAGAGCTAACCTGAGAAGAAGACATTTTGCAGTGACGGAAACTTGAGTTTCTTGTTTATTGGGTTTCTCTCCACAAATTTTGGAAAAGCAGTATAGTAGATTGACTCTACTCATCAAGGTGCATCTATATATCCAATCAGAATTCAATTCTTAGCATTTTCAGATTTGGCCCTAAAAATTAGGGTTTCCACAAAAAATAGGAATTTCTGGAATCTGAAGACACAGCGGGAAGCTCCTTGGAAACATCGAAGTTTAGAGCTTTGGATCGAGATTTTTGGCTGGGTAGATCTCCGGGAAACTCAAACCCTAATTCAGGGCTCTCCCTAGTGAACCCGGGAGGACAAAAAGACAAATCTAAAGGGTAAAGCTTTGTTGATCTCAAATTCTGAATGCACCAGGCTGATCATCTCATCAAGGCGCATCTTTCTATCCTTTCATAAATTTGAAATTCACATTTTGAATTTTTAGGGTTTTTCCAACAAACCCTAATCTGGGACCAGATCCAATTCTCAGCATTTCAAGTGGTAAGACCTAAATCTTATTTATTTCCATTTGAAGTACTCTTTAAGATGTCTCACCACACCAAGCTTGAGGATAAGCTTGAAGGGGCTGATAACTTCTGAGCTTGGAAGTATAGGATTGGGTTAATCCTGGAAGGGAATGAGTTGGACTCATATATAAAAGAAGACTTCCCTATCCCAGAGGCTGAAGAGGCCAAGGTATTGCATAAGAAGAACTTGGTCAAGGAAAAGAAAATCATTGCTGATTCTATCAAAGATCATCTCATACCCCATGTGTCTTCTCTAAATACACCCAAGGAGATGTTTGACTTTTTGACCAAGCTATTTGAAGGAAAGAACATAAATCGGAAGATGACTCCGTGGAATCAATTGAAAGGGGTCAAGATGCTGAATGGACAAACCATTCAGTCTTACTTATCCAAGGTCTCTCATATCAAGGAGCAACTTGAAGCTGTAGATGAAGTAGTGGACAATGGTGAAGTTGTTATGACCACTCTAAATGGCCTACCTAGGTCATGGGACTCCTTTATTCAAGGAATCTGTGCAAGAAAGAAATTGATCTCTTTCAGTAAACTATGGGAGGAATGCTCTCAAGAAGAAGCTAGACTTGTAGCTCGTGAGGAGAAGATGGGAGGTGAATATCAATCTCTCGCAACTCACACCAAAAGAAGCAAGCCCAAGAAGGAGCACTCTCGCTACAAAAGATCCTATCAAAAGAATAAGAAGGATCTAAGATGCTTCACATGCAATGAGAAGCGTCACTTTGCTTCAGATTGTCCCAAGAACAAAAGGGATAATAATAACAACTTCAGCAAGAAGAAGAAGGGCAGCAGAAGAAAGTTCCATGCTCATGCTGCCGAGGATGATGAACCTCCAAAGAAGAAGGCTAGGGAAGAAAGTGATGATGACTCATCAAGTGAAGAAGCGTATGTTCTAATCTTTGCTCTCACAGGTACTATCTCCCATGGTTGTAATGATTGGTTGATTGATAGTGGGGCTTCCAAACACATGACTGGGTTTAAGGAATCTTTTATGAATCTATCTAAACATGAATCACCCCATAAGGTGAAACCTAGGGATGATTATCAATACCCAATCAAAGGAAGTGGTGAAGCCTCCTACAACCTAGATTCTGGAAAATCTTTGAAGATGAAAGAAGTCCTTTATGTACCTGTGATCAAGAAGAACTTACTCTCCATCTTTGCATTGGATGCAAAAGGTATGAGGGTTGGATTTGTGGATGGCCAAGTCCTAATGTGGCCAAAGGGAAAGACCATAGATGATGAAGTAGTGATTGGAGAGCAAGAGGGAGGATTGTATAAATTGAAGGGACAACCTGAACATGCCATGGTGCATGAATCCATGGAGCCAAGTGAACTTTGGCATAGAATACTTTCTCATATGCACTATAGGGAACTTCCAATTGCAAGCAAGGCTGTAGAAGGTCTTCCTGAAATCAAGACCAAACATGAAGGTGTTTGCAAAGGATGTGCAAAAGGTAAGAACATTAAGAAGGCTTTCCCAAGCAGTGAAAGCAAGGCCAAAGATATCTGAGAAATCATCCACTCAGATGTATGTGGTCCTATGTCATCCAATTCTCTTAGTGGGTATGTTTACTATGTCTAATTTATTGATGACTTCTCCAGGAAGACTTGGGTATACTTCTTGAAGAACAAAGATGAGGTGTTTGATAAGCTCAAGGATTTCAAAACCTTGATGGAGAATCAAACTGACAAGAAGATCAAAACATTTAGATCTAGCAATGGTGGAGAATTCACCTCAGGTGACTTCAAGAAGCTTTGTAGTGATTCAGGGATTAAGAGGGAGTTGACTGCTCCTTATAATCCTCAACAAAATGGAGTTGCAGAAAGGAAGAATAGAACTATAATGGAAGCAGCAAGGGAAATGCTGCATGATCGGGATCTACCTATGCATCTATGGGAAGAAGCAGCTAGAACAGTTGTATATGTGTAGAACAAAACACCCCATAGGATATTGGACAACAAGACACCAGAAGAGGTCTTTTCTGGTAAGAAACCTGAAGTCAGCCATCTCAGACTATTTGGTTGTCCAGTATACACTCATGTCCCAAAGGAAAAGAGGACTAAACTAGATCCTTCAGGAAAGAAGGTTATCTTTGTGGGTTACAGTGAAAGCTCGAAGGCTTACAAAATATACTTTCCGGGGTTCAAGAAGATTGATGTCAGCAGGGATGTAACATTTGATGAAAACTCAGCATTCAGAAAATCAAGGAAGGCACCTATCGAAGTTTATGAAGAACCTAAGGAAACTAGATTTCAAGACAGTACCATGACTGAAGCAGTTCCAGAAGTTGTTCGTGAATTTGAAGATCCACAAGAACCTGTAGATCCATCCCGTGAGGATAACTCTCACAAGAGGAAACCTGGATGAGCTAGAGAGCTCATTCAAGATGCAGAAAGATTTGGCATTCCAGAAGAACACAGAGTAAAGTCGAGAACCATATCACATACCAGCTATGTTGCTTTACTTTGTGACATTATGAACAAAGAGCCTTCCATTTATGAAGAAGCAGCAGAAAAGAAAGAATGGAAGGATGCCATGGTTGAGGAATCCCTATCAATAATGAAGAATGATGTTTGGGATGTTGTCCCAAGACCTAAAGAGAAGTCTGTTGTGACTTCCAAATGGATTTACAAAATCAAGCATGCTGCAGATGGCAGTGTAGATAAATACAAGGCAAGATTCATAGCTCGTGGCTTCTCTCAGAAAGAGGGAATACATTATGAAGAAACTTTTGCACCTGTAGCCAGGTATACTTCCATCAGAACAGTACTTTCCCTGGCTGTAGTAATGAAATGGAAAATACACCAGATGGATGTCAAGACTGATTTCTTGAATGGTGTAGTTGAAGAGGAAGTATATGTGGAGCAGCCACTCCGTTTTGAAATACATGATAGGGAGTCATATGTGTGTAGATTGAAGAAAGCCTTGTATGGCTTGAAACAAGCTCCCATAACTTGGTATGGTAGGATGGATAGTTTCCTATCTAGTTTGGGATTTACCAAGAGTAAAGCGGATTCGAACCTTTATTACAAGGTTGAGGAAGGGAATCATATGATTCTACTCCTGTATGTGGATGACTTATTTGTAACAGGAGATGACAGATTGATTGCAGATACGAAGAGGAAGCTTGCTGCTGAATTCGATATGAAATATTTGGGAATGATGCATTATTTCCTAGGTATGGAGGTGTGGCAAAGTGCAGGTGGGATCTTCCTTGGTCAAGGGAAGTACACAGTAGATATCCTGAAGAGATTCTGGATGATGGATTACAAGGCCATGGCCACACCTATGGCATCGAATCTGAAGCTTCTATGTGATGCTTCATCTGAGTCGATTGATGTCTCTATGTATCGTCAGATGATTGGGTCCTTGATGTACCTGACAAACACGAGACCAGATATTTTCTTTACGGTGAACACATTGAGTCAGTTCCTGACAGATCCAAGGAGTGTTCATCTGGTTGCTCTAAAGCATGTTCTGAGGTACCTGAAGGGTACACTGGATTATGGGCTCAAGTATGAAGTGAATCAAAAGTTTAACTTGCAGGGTTATGTTGATTCAGATTGGGTTGGCAGTGCTGCAGATAGGAAGAGCACATCTGGGTGTTGCTTTAGTATGGGATCAGGTATGATCTCTTGGTTTAGCAGGAAGCAGTCCTACATAGCACTGAGTACAGCTGAGGCAGAGTATGTTGCAGCCTATTCAACTAGTTGTGAGGCAGTATGGCTACGGAAGCTACTGTCTGAGTTAGTTGATCTCCTGTTGGATGCTACTGGTATCTTCTGTGATAACAAGAGTTGTGTGAAGCTGTCTGAGAACCTAGTGTTTCATGACAGGTCGAAACACATAGAGATCAAATATCACTATATCAGGGATATGGTGCAAAGAGGAGCTGTGAAGCTCCTATATGTTGCAATGGATGAGCAAATTGCAGATGTGCTGACGAAGCCACTAGCCAGGGTGAAGTTCAAGTACTTTATAGAGAGGCCTGGTGTTCTTCAGATGGATGACACTTCGAGGAAGAAGTGATGGACACATTTGCTGAAGCCATTCCAAGCATGTTGGAAGGAGGATCCTTCACATGGCTGTGGATGTAAGCACTAGATGATGAGCATCAGGATGATGTTCTGGTTTCTGCTTTGTATTATCAGTTGGATCATTTTTATGTATGTATGCATCATGTTGGATGCTAGATATGATCAATTGGATAATTTATATATGTATGTACGCATCATGTTGGATGTTGGATATGATTAGTTGGATCATTGATATGTATGTATGCATCATGTCGGATGTTGGATATGATCGGTTGGATCATGTGTATGTATTTTTGTATATGCATCATGTTGGATGCTTGGACCATGTATCTCTATATGTATCAGGTGGATACATTGTATGATCAGGTGGATCATGTATGGTGATATGTATCATGTATTTGTATTTGTATCAGGTGGATACATTGTATGATCAGGTGGATCATGTATGATGATATGTATCAGGTAGATACTTGGTATGCATCAGGTAGATGCATTGTATGATCAGGATGATCATGGATGACGAGCTTCATGATGTTGCTCCAGATGACATGTAGCAGGATGTTGCATTGATGATGATCAGGATGATCATGTGTACATCAGGATGATGTATGGTGAGTATCAGGTTGATACTCTATGGCCGTGGATCAGGTTGTGCAGATGAGCATATAATTTGGCCCTGGGAGATTTGCAGATAGTCTTTCAAGGTTTTTCCTATGGCATATAATTTGGACCTGGGATATCTGACAAATGCTCTTTCGAGGTTTTTCTCTGGGAGGACATATAATTTGGCCCTGGGAGATCTGAAGATAGTCTTTAGAGGTTTTGCCTATGGCATATAATTTGGCCCTGGGATATCTGGCAGATGCTCTTTCGAGGTTTTGTCCTATGGCATATAATATGTCCCTGGGTGATCCGATAGGTTGGCTTGTGTGCCCGTAATAAGTCCTGGGATGCTCTTGCAAGGTTTTTCCATGATCATATATAATCTGTCCCTAGGAGATCCTATAGGTAGAGCTGTTTGCTCGTAACAACCTGGGATGCTCTTGCGAGGTTTTGTGGTGACCACATATAATCTGTCCCTGGGAGATCCTATAGGTAGAGCTGTGTGCTCGTAACAGCTGGTATTCTCTTGTGAGGTTTTGTGGTGAGATCACATATAATATGGCCCTGGGAGATCCTATAGGTAGAGCCGTGTGCTTGTAACAGCCTGGGATGCTCTTTCAAGGTTTTGTGACGCACGTAATAAGTCCCGAGGATTCCACAGTATGGCTAGTGATGACGAAGACCGACAGGTGGTGGGCCTACATCCAATATGAAAAAAGACTGGCTCTATAGAACTTCCTATGACGAGTAGAGTCAGAGATTGGTTGAGATAGCAACAACAGTGACGATGATGATGCATTGATGACGATGATCCTGAGAAGAAGGCTTGTCTAGCAGATCTGTGTCGAGAAATACCTTCCTATTTAAGAGGGAGTGTTGATGTATATGTAACTTCGGAATGTATTTCAACTATGTATTTCATATATATTTATTTTATCCTTATTAGAGATGTGTTATTCCTCTACAAGGAAGTGTCATCATGTGGATTGACAAGTGTCGCAAGTGTGTGTACTTGCCGATGGGATATTAGACCACCATGTGTGGGGTCGGACCTGAAATATATATATTATAATGTGGATGTACCTAGATAGACAAGTCAGCCCCATAAGGTCACTGGGGAAACAGGTTAGTATAAATAGAGATCAGGTGATCTCTATTTAGTTCATTCAGAAAGTTATATCTCTCTCACTCAGAAAGTGGCGCACTCGTGAGGAGGAGGATCATCTACTACTGGGAGACTATCTTAGTGTATTTTGGTTGTACTTTGGTTGAGCCATTGCTCTCTCTATCTCTGAGAAAGTTGTGGGGTTTTTCACCTTAGGGTTTTCCCCACGGAAACTCTTTGTCTCTTGTCTCTCATCCTTTTGATTCTTGTGATGCTTTTCATGCTTATTGTGATTGTCATGCATTGATATACTATATATGTTATTCTCTTAGTGAAGATCCTAGAGTATTGTGAATTAATGCTCAAAATTTAACATAGTGAATCTTCCAAATCTTATAGAATCTATGTTCTAGGACAAAGAAACATTGAATTTATCACAGATGTAACATTTCAGTAAGAGGTTTCCTTCAAGCGCTCTAAATAAATTCAGTGTGATTCAGATATGGAGGAGAATGACACTCCCTTGATGGAGGATCCACTTTCTAACTCTTCCCTTTCAGATGTTGAGAGAGAGAATCCAGAAGAGTCCATAGATATGATTGATGTTGAAGAACTAGAATATATGATATAAACATCACTTGATGAAGCTCCTGCCAAGAAGAGATCTACATGGTGTTGATACACTCAACAAGAGGAAGAAAATCATGGAGAACCTTCAAGCTCATCCAAAGAGAAACAGAGACCTGAATTATTTTCAAGATATGTAGCACAGATGAGTCACATCAGTAATTTAGGAACGTCTACCTATGAGGAATACTCAAAGAAGCAAGTATGGAAATATTCCATGGTAGAAGAATACAAATCTATCATGAAGAATGATGTGTGGGAAGTGGTTCCTAAAACTGACGGGAAGTCAATAGTAACTTTCAAGTGGATTTATAAAATCAAGCATGCAGTTGATGGAAGTATTGAAAAGTATAATAAAAGATTTGTGGCCTGTGGTTTCTCACAGAAAGAAGGGATAGACTATGATGAGACTTCACTAGATGGATGTGAAGACTGATCTTCTCAATGGTGAAGTTGGAGGAAGAGGTTTACATATAGAAACCTGAGGGGTTTGTAGTTCATGGGAACAAGTCCCATGTATGAAAACTTAAGGAAGCCTTGTATTGGCTTAAGCAGGACCCAAGGGCTTGGTATTCAAGGATTGATAGCTATATTTTGATCTTGGGATTATCCAAAAGTGAAGCTAACCCCAACCTGTACTTCAAGGTTGTGAAGAACCATCCATTGATCTTGGTTCTCTATGTTGATGACTTGTCCCTTACTGTAGAGGAGAAACTGATAGATCGGTGCAAGAGGGATCTCACTTCTAAGTTCAAAATTAAATACTTAGGTCTTATGCAATATTTTCTTGGTCTAGAGGTTTGGAAAAGGAAAGATGAAATCTTTCTTTCACAAGAAAAGTACATAGTTGATGTGTTGCGGACATTTGGTATGATGGCTTGTAATTCCATGTCTACTCCTATGATATCTAATCTAAATAAGCTACATGAGTCAGATTCTAGATCGGATGTAGTGGATCCTACCATGTATAAACAACCCATTCGTTCCTAGATGTATTCGATACATAGTAGACTAGATATATGTTATGTAGTGAGTATCTTGAGTCAATTCATGACTGATCCAATACGTAGACATTCGGTTGCTGCCAAGCATGTGCTTAGATACCTCCAAGGTATTATTGCTTACAGATGTAGATATGCTTTCAGTGGTGGAGTTATTCTACTTGAATATGCCGACTCTGATTGTGGTGGTAGTATTGTGGACTGAAATAGTACATCCTGAATTTGTCTTAGATTTCGATCGGTTATGATCTCTTCGTCTAGTAGTAAGCAGGGCTCCGTAGCCCAAAGTACTATAGAATCAGAGTATATTGAAGCTAGTAACACCTTTCAAGAAGTTATGTGGGTTAGGAAGCTACTTGTTGGGTTGTTTGGTAAGAATATTGAGACTACTATCATTCGCTCTGACAATCAAAGTTGTGTTAAGCAATTAGAAAACCCTGTGTTTCATGACATATTGAAACACATTGAGATGAAGTATCACAACATCTGAGACATGGTCTAGAGGGGTTCCATAATACTTTAGTACATTTCTACTAGTGATCAGATTGCAGATATGCTCACTAAGCCTCTGTCCGTGACGAAGTATAGGTACTTCTAAGACAAGCTTGCCATGTCATAGAATGCCTCCCATGCTGAGAGGGAGTTTTAAAGTTACAACATCATGAGTCATTCTCTAGGTCAATATTGAGTCTCGTGTGTTGAGGTAGTGCCTTGTAGGAGCTTGAGTTGGACTCAGGAAACTTGGAGAAGAATCTTGAGTTGGACTCAAGAATGGATAAGCTTCATGTGTTGAGGCAAGTTCTTTGAATGTCAAAGTGATGATGTTTTATAGTCTTGCTATTCAAGGCTAAGGTCCTGTGTTTCAAGGGAGATCCTCATGTGTTGAGGTGGTGCCTCATGTGTTGAGATGATGCTTTGCATGTCAAAGCATGTATGGTGTGTGATGTACTACTAACCATGGTTGATATATTAAGTCTCCTCTAGAGACTGGCCACCTCTAGAGTGAATTAACTAAGCATATAACCACTTGGAACAATAGTAGAAAAATATGATCACATCATTTTAAAACTATCCTTAATATATTTGATATTATAATTAAGCTGACACATCTTGACCATGTACGTAAGACCAGAGATAAAGATAAGATATCATAAGATATGATAGAATTCAAATTGCACATAAAGAATTAATTAAGAGAGAATTTGAATTATTAAAATTCGGTGAAGACTTGAGTAAATCAACGAAGAACTTGAATTGATCACTACAGTGATGTTGACAAGAAAGAATCAGTTAAGAGTTAACTAAGTGATAGAAAACAAGATCTAGTCAACTAAGTTATTGCATGATGACACTTATGTTAAACTAAAAGCTGGCACTTATGTTAAACTAAAATACAATGGTTTGAGTTGTGATGTTTGCATGATGACACTTGAGTTAGCCACCTAACTAAGTGGGAAAGGTATAAGTTAAGGAGCGAGTTCATCCTAAGAGTCAGTTCAGTGAGTTAATGCATTGCATAAGAAGTGGGGTACACATATTCATGCAAGGTTGATGCAGACCAGTTAGAGGGTGAGTTCATCCTGAAATCAAAAGATAAAAATAGAATCTAAAGCATGAGAAGAATATATAAATATGTTATACAAGATTGATAAATCTAATGTGTAGCAAATTCTCTTCTCGCTTGAAGGAAATGCACTTCTTCTTTGTGCATGATATTATTTTGAGTCTCTCTTTTATATCTTTCTCTTTCATTATAATTGCACTAGGGGTGCTTGATCTAAAACACATTCTCTACTATCTATCAATATACTAAGGTTTTGATGAGGTTTTCTCCCTCAAGTCATAGAGGGTTTCCCTAGGGTAAATTCATGTGTTGAATGTGATTTCTTATGTGTATGGTTATTTTTTGATTTCAAGTATTATTGTAGCTATGAACTAAAGATAAAAATTTAACAAGACCAACCTGATTCCAGGGTCGATTCTACCGAACAAGTCATTACATAGGATGACACTAACAAATAATGTCGAACCAAACTAACAAGTACAGTAGTTATTTGACAGTGTCCTCATTAGTGAAAGTTCGATCCCATGTGTAGTACCGACTATACTAGAACCGAAGAAGTGAGGAGAATAGAGGATGTTGACTAACTCTAGGGAAATCAATAGGATCACAATCAAGTATATATTTCCATTACAAAGGATGGAAAAATTAATCGAATTCTTAAGTGGAGCTAGGTACTTCACCACGATCAACTTGAAGAGTGGATATCATCAACTTGGGATCAAAGAGAGGGATGAATGGAAGACAAACTTCAAATATGAAGGAAGGGTTATTTGAATGGTTGGTTATGCCATTTGGGATGACCAATGCACCAATTACA
The DNA here is from genome assembly GCA_027924585.1 of Larix kaempferi. NCBI lineage: Eukaryota > Viridiplantae > Streptophyta > Pinopsida > Pinales > Pinaceae > Larix > Larix kaempferi. Next base: position 13,892,074 of record BSBM01000753.1, on the reverse strand, counting down.
TTCATTCAATTTATGAATGAGGTTCTGAAAACTTTCTCAGGAAATTTTTTCATTGTCTATTTGGACGACATTCTCATCTTTAGCAACACTAAAAAAGAGAATTTGGTTCACTTGAGGCAAGTTTTGCAGAGATTAAATCAGGAAAAATTGTTGGTGAATTGCTGAATTGTTTCTTCATGAAAGAGGAATTATTTTATTTTGGATTCATCATTTATCACCAAGGATTGAAAATGGATCCTAAGAAGGCCAAAGCTATTTTGGAGTGGCCTATGCTAGGGAATTCCACCGAGGTAATATTTTTTCATGGACATGCTAGATTTTATAGGAAGTTCATGTTAGGAACCCATGTCTTTACTTTGTTAGTATATTGTTGTTGGACGCATATGCTTCACAAGTCGTCCCGTAGTATTTGTTGATCCATAGTTTGTGTTATTGTTGTTGGCGTATATGCTTTGTAAGTCACCCATAGTTTTATTGATCCATAGTTTGTATTGGTCCATGGTTTTGACCCGTAGTAATTGTTGATCTATATTTTGTATTGGCCCATGGTTTGTATTGACACATGGTATTGGCACCTAGATCTAGTATATAAGTGTGTGTTGAGGCCTATGAAGGCACCGTGAAGTTAATTGTATTGAGATTGCTCAAAGGAGGTTGCCCCCTCGAAGTGGCCCATGATCAATATAAAGTGATTCTGAGTTCTATTATTTCTGATATATCGTATATTTGCATTAATTAATTATTACAGGTTCATCACATCTGGTATCAGAGCACTTTCTTGGGCTCATTGGGTGGAATTTCTGCCAATTGTTTTTTTCGCATCTGTTGCAACTTCGGATTTGGGAAGAATACCTATCTGCTTAACTGTGGGAAGTACTTGGGCATAAGACCTAAAACTCATTGTGAGGACTACCACATGAACCCCAAAGTAGTTGGCCCATTAAGAGGACCTTCCAGCGAATAGGGAAATGACCCCTACATAATTGACTAATTCCCACTCGTGAGGTAAACCAAGAGCTATCGTTTGTGGCAAAGCGGTTATCAGTTTTACCTGAGCCGTGGAGTGAGGGGTATTGCCCCAATATGCAAGCTGTCAGACAGCATTGGTGGCCGAGTGAAACACCTGAACTGTTAGGAAACCGTACATACCTAGGGTCCATATCTATTTTCAGTTGAACTATTACTGATCACTTCCACTCCAGATCCAGTCGTTTCAGATATATTCTGAAAGTCATTCCAGATCCAGCCGTTTTTTATCCCTTCTGCGCCGTTGTTGCCGATCCATTTCTGAAAAAAAAAAGCATAAAATTCTATTTTTCGGCCATATCTCCGTTGTTTCAACTCTATTTTCCTTGAAACTTCACTGACATCCCTACAATACGATTCTGCATATTTCATTCCTGAAGACCCTATCCCAAATTCCACTTCCTAAGACCAGAAATCCCACATTTATCTATTTTTAGGGTTTGCCATAACTTCCTCAGATTTCACCCAATCACCTTCAAATTTTCCCACAGAGTTCCTTTTCTAGGTCTGCTTCTTTGTCCCTCTCTGCCAAATTTTCTCCTTCTTTCACCCTACTTCTGAAATCCCCCTTTTCTGCTCTCTTGTCCTTTCGACGGTGTCCAAAATCTAGTCAAACCCCAATTACCCATCATATTTTTTCCCCAATCCAAATTTCCCTTTACTAAATCAGCTTCTGTTTGTGTTTTTATACCCATTCCAAAAAAAAAACCCTGGTTATGGTTGTCACCCATACAGGAGCACACACCATGGAGGAAGCACTTGCAGCCATCCAAACCAAACTCCAAGATCTGGATGAAAAATTTCTCAGCCTCCATCTTCAACATTCAGCCATGAACAATAACCGACAGCCAAAATCTTTTGCAGCCATCGGGTTCTCTTCTTCCAGCAATTTTCGTGGGCCGAAGCTTGATTTTCCTCGCTTCAATGGTATTGATCCGACTAGATGGAGATACCGGGCAAAACAATATTTCAATCTGCACAATACTTTTGATGTCCAGAAAGTTCCACTTGCATCATTTCATTTGGAACAGGAAACCCTTCAATGGTACCGTTGGTACATCAAAGATCATCCTGAGCCAAACTGGACAGATTTTTGCCAACTCCTTTTGCCACGATTTGGTCCTAGTGCTTTTGATGACTTCACAGGAGCACTCACTAAACTTCACCAAATGGGCACAGTGAGAGAGTGTCAGACAGAATTTGAGAAACTGGCCAATCACACAGAAGGATTGTTTGATGAATTCTACAGGATTTGTTTTATCAGTGGTTTCAAGGATGAAATCCGCTCAGAGGTCAAAATGTTATGTCCCAACATAATGATGGAAGTCCTAGGGTTGGCTAAGTTGGCAGAGGACAAGATCGCAGCTCAACAACGCTCCAAACCCACCTTTTTTCCCTTCAGAAATATGGGTTCCCAACGACCTCCCATCACGCTTGCTCCTCAACCAACTCCTATCAAGCATCTGAAACAGAGATGCAGGCATGCCGAGAAAAAGGGCTTTGTTATAATTGTGATGAGAAATTCACTCGAGGACATAGATGTGTTCAATAAAATCTCTATCTCTTGGATGTGGATTCTCCGCCTACCTCTGAACTTGTTGACGAAGCTCTAGATACAATAGATGATCAGGTTGACATTCAGTACCCGCCTGTTGACACCCCATCTCAAGACGACCCACCTGAGATCCATCCCTGCTCCCACTTTGAAGTCATGGTTGCCAATGGGGGCACCTTACCTTGCAAGGGGAAGTGTCACAATGTGCATATCTCTATGGAAGATTATAGCCTATGCTCTGACATGTTTTCCTTGTCCTTAGGTGGATGTGATGTGGTTTTGGGCGTTCAATGGTTACGCACACTTGGCCCCATCTTATGGGATTTTGCTGAACTTTGGATGCAGTTTTCAGTCAATGGGGCACAACACAAATTTATGGGCTTACAACCAGGGTCTCTCTGCATCATTAGTTCACATTGCCTGGAAAAAATCCTTAAGAATAATTCACATGGTGTCATTGCTCAACTCCATTCCATTCAGATGCACCCATCAATAGTCTCCACTACTTCCTTGGATAGATAGGCAGGTGTCTTTGCTGAACCAATGAGCTTGTTGTCTTCAAGAGACCTTTCTGGTGAGAATTTAGCCGCATCTACCTCTCAGCAAGAAATGATGGCTATTTTGCATGCAGTATAGAAGTGGTAGCCATAACTATTAGGGAATTATTTCTGCATCAAGACTGATCTCTAGGGTCTAGAAAATTTCCTGGAACAATGGGTCTCCTCCCCAACACACCTGAAATGGGTTATCCAACTCATGGTTTATCCCTATGCGATCACTTACAATAAAGGTAAGGACAATATGGTGGAAGATGCTCATTCTCGCACAATTGATGACCCAGTTTCTCTTACAGCTATTTATCTGCTTGTTCCAAATTGGTTGCAATCTGTTCAATGGGGCTATCTCTTCTATGAACTCCATGCTTCTTCATCAGTAGGGCACTCTGGGTTCCTGAAAACGTATGGCCAAGAACAATGCAACTTCTTTTGGCAGGGATTGAAAATGACAATTCAATGGATTGTGGTTGACTGTGATACTTTCCAGGTCAACAAGGGTGAAATGACCCTCCTTTCAGGACTGCTCGAACCCTTTCCCATCCCTACAAAGATTTGGACAACTATTTCTATGGATTTCGTAGAAGTGCTCCTATGGTATAGTACCACATCTAAAAGGACACCATATGAAGCAGTCTTTGGACAGGCACTACCAGTTCTTCTTCCATACATCTTCAGTAGCTCCTCATTTTAGGCAATTGACTCAATTCTTTGAAACCGCGATCAGCTTCTTCTCATTCTGCAGGACAATCTTCACATGGCAAGAATTCGACAAAAAAAAAAGCCAATCAGCACCATTCTGCATGCACTTTTCACGCCGCTAATATGGTTATTCTTTGTCTACATCCTTCCACGCAATCCTCCCTGAAACTCAAAAGGCGCCAGTGGCCCGGAATGCAACCCGAGGATGCTACAGGGGACCCACTCCTTCAAATTCTGCATCAATTTCCACATCTAAAGCTATGAGGACAAAGATTTTTCTAAGGGAGAGGGGATGTTAGGAAACCATGTCTTTACTTTGTTAGTATATTGTTGTTGGACACATATGCTTTGTAAGTCATCCCGTAGTATTTGTTGATCCATAGTTTGTGTTATTGTTGTTGGCGCATATGCTTTATAAGTCACCCATAGTTTTATTGATCCATAGTTTGTATTGGACCATGGTTTTGACCCGTAGTAATTGTTGATCTATATTTTGTATTGGCCCATGGTATTAGCACCTAGACTTAGTATATAAGTGTGTGTTGAGGCCTATGAAGGCACCGTGAAGTTAATTGTATTGAGCTTTCTCAAAGGAGGTTGCCCCCTCGAAGTGGCCCTTGATCAATATAAAAGTGATTCTGAGTTCCATTATTTCTGATATCTCGTATATTTGCATTAATTAATTATTGCAGGTTCATCACAGTTCATTAAGGATTTTAGTGGAATATGTGTACCATTGAAATGTGCATGGAGAAAGGAGAATTTACGTGGACTGAAGCAACTCAAAGAGAATCTCAAAAGTTAAAGTAGAAGGTGACAAAGAGACTAGTGTTGTCTCTCCTAGACTTTGACAAGATATTCCAAATCAACTATGATGCTAGAGGAAAGGAAATTGGAGAAGTGTTAAGCCATGAAGGCCTACCAATTGCATTTTCCAGTGAAAGTTTGGATGACACCAAGTAGAAGTATTCATTATACACCAAGAATTCTATGCCATTGTGTAGGCGTTGAAGAAATGGAAGCACTATCTATAACCCAAGGAATTTGTGTTGTTCACTGACCATCAGGATTTGAGGTATTTGAACACTCATACTAAGCTAAATTAGAGACATTTGAAGTGGTTTGAGTTCCTACAAAGCAATAATTTTGTTTTGCAACATAATTCGTGTAAGTCAAATAAGGTTGTTGACACACTTAGCCAACGAGTTGCGTTGTAGAACACGACAACTGTTTAGTCGAATGGGTGAGATTCAACGAAGGCTGACTATAAAGTCAATAAATATTCCTAAAAACCATGGAAAGCATGTCGAGACGCATGGATTGTCGATCGAACTCCATACCTAAAATACTTAATTCATGAAGGATACATTTTCAAAGGGCATCAATTATGTATTCCCTGAGGACCATCTTGGGAGAATTTGATAAGAGAATTCCACAGTGGTCGATTAGGAGGTCACTTTGGAATTAATAGTACCAATACGTTGGTCGAAGGGAAACATTATTGGATAGGTTTGGTGAAATATGTGAATAATTGGATAAAGCATTGTAGGATATGTCATCATGCCAAGGAAATTAGAAGGGAGAATGTAAGACTTTACACACCATTTCTTGTATAAAAAGTTCTATGGGAGCATAGGTTTGGTGAAATATGTGAATAATTGGATAAAGCATTGTAGGATATGTCATCATGACAAGGAAATTAGAAGGGAGAATGTAAGACTTTACACACCATTTCTTGTATCAAAAGTTCTATGGGAGCATAGTAGCATGGATTTTGTATTGGGATTTCCATATACACAGTAATGTAATGACTCCATATTTGTGGTAGTCAATAGATTTTCAAATATGGAACACTTTATTCCCTATAAAAAGATGAGGGATGCCACAAGTATTTTTGTTTTATTTTTCAAGGAAATTCTCAGATTGTATGGTTTGCCCACGATCATAAATTCAGATAGAGACATTAAGTTTATGAGGAATTTATGGAGGACCTTATTGAATAAGTTGGTTGCAATGTTGTATTTCAGTTCTTCATACCATCCGCAGATTTAAGTCATCAATGAAATTCTTGTTAGGTTTTTTTAGCACTAATTGACCAAAGCATTGAGAAAATGTGTTAGCCCAAGAATATTTTTCATATAATAACTCTATGAACGTGTTAAATGGATTGAGTTAATTCCATATTGTGCAAGGGAGAAGTCCACATGGAGTAATCCACTTGATGAAGTTATAGACTAGAACATAGAAGAGCACATATGCAAATCCATTTGATGACTATATGAAGGAAGTGCATGAAAGGGTTAGAAAGTAGCTGGAAAAGAGTAATGTTGGTTATAAGCCGAGGGATAACTGAAAGAGACAACTACAAGCATTCATAGAAGGAGACTTAGCATATGTGTATCTCTGAAAGAAAAGGTTCCAATGGGGAACATGTAACAAGTTGAAGTTGAAGAGAATTGGCTCGTGCAAGATATTGAAGAAAATTTCTCATAATGCTTATGTGGTGGAATTGGACATTTCATCGAGATTCAACTTCATTGACTTGTGTCTATATGTCAATGGATTGACATGTCGTAGTGAATCAACCATCGACTAAAAATACCAATCTCTAGAATGACTGACATAGGAAATCATTGAAGTGTTCTATGAATGGGAAGTTGGTCGAACAAAAAATTAAAAGATTAAATAATATTTGCTCCGATGGAGAGACATAAGTTTGGAGTACGGAACATTGATTTCATAAGAATAATTATAAAGATTGAATAATTAGGGGCAAAATTCTCTAGTACTAGGGGATACTAATGTAGGGGCATTGGGTCCCAAAATATATAGTCAAAGGTAAATGAATGAATCCATTTATTGGAGAGTCGATGACCTCCAAGCGAGATCAGGGTGCTCAGGCCCATGCAGTCAAGCAAAATACTAGTTGCAATATTAGTTGAGTTGCAGAGAAGGTTGATGTGACGAGGTCAAGAGAAGGTAAGTAGGTTGGAAAAATTGACAATTGATCGAGCCAACGGAAGTGGGAACAGTCGGAGTAGGCCGACTGGAATATAGAGAAAGTAGTTGAAATAACACCAACCCATAGGAGATGAGAAGTTAGAGGGTTTAGCTACAGAGAGGGGTGCGGATGAGATCTGGTCAGACCACAACAAAGTAGGGAAAAAGAAGAGGATTGGGAAGTGACTGATGAAAGTTTGTGGTGATTAAAACAATGTCAAAGGCACAACTAACCAACAGAGTTGAGGCATAGACAATCAGGAATTCAATGGAGTAGTTGAAGCAGTTATTGTAGGAGTTATGGTGGTTATTGGATACGCTAGATGGCACGGTACACCAAGAATGTGGTGGATGAGAATTGAATGCAGATGGGCTAGTTCACCAAAGTAACTAGAGGGTTCTAGAAGATATAGAAGATTAAAAAAAAGGGAAGGAAGGCTCGATTATAAATACTGATCGAGTTCAAAGAGAAAGGGGTTCTTTTGGACATCTTTAGAGAAAGTGTTCAAAAGAGGAGATAGTCACCACTATAAGATAGCAATAAATCGAATGAGGTTCTGAAAAAAAAAAGGGGGAATCATCCCCAATTGTAATCAATGAAATGTAATTTCAATTCTGATATTAATAAAAACTGACATTATTGTTGTCATTTTTTTTTATTTTGTGTGTGTTTGTGGGTAAATAGTGTTGTTTATGTTTGTGCACTTTGATATGAGACCCATTGAGATGGGTCTACCTGACATGACATAGACATGAAGGTGAAATATCTTATGCCCCTCCCCCCCTTGCATCACTCTCAATCCCCCAATAACCAATATATCTACTGGAAAAATATTTGAAAGTGACATAGTAAGATCCATGCATAGAAATTATAAGCAAACCAAAAATTTGAGGAAAATGAAAGTTTATCATTAAAAAGATATTTTATGCCAATGAAGTTTATCATAAAAAATGTGTGCCAACCATAGTGCATTTGTCTTATAATAAACATGATAAAAAAAAATTGCTTATTTTAACTTTGTACATAATTCTTAAGTGTCTCATCCATTTTCTCGTCCTCATATCTTGATATTTGCTTTGATGTTGATTGGATTTGCATCCTCCCATGTATTGCATGCCTAGTCTAGTACTCACGGCATGGAGTCTAGTGTGACGGGGCATCTCCTATAATAGCAAAAATGATTAAATTAATAAGATCCCTTATAAATCATTGCAATAGCTCATTAACAAAAAAAACATTTGCAATGTTATTTACCTAGTGCACTAGTTGAAACCACTGGAATGGCTTCCATTTGCCCCTCTTCTTGTAGAGGAACCTCAGCTACTTGCTCTACCATTGAAACAATGTGACAATTTATAAGTACACAATTGTAAATGTATAAGTACAAAAAATTGGAAGTACAAAATTAATAATTTTATGACTTTATTTCCATATTACTATCGTGGGAATGCATAGAACCATCATGGGGCTACACTCCACTATCATAAATCTTCACATATGCACTATGTTTTGGTTGTAGTTCACTATCTTGGTGCTAATATTTCCTCATGGCCACATTCACATTGTTTCTCCCCAACTTAAAAAAAAAAGAAACAATTTTTTGTTTGGGAAATATCTAAAATGAATTTATTTTACAAGTAATGAAGGGTTTAGTTCGATTGAGGCTTATTTAATGTGTCTTGCAAAGTGATTCATGAGAGCTTCCTTAGACATCTTCTATATTCAATCACAGCTTGAAATCCGAACTTGAAACTGAGCCTACATTATTCCTCTATGGCTATGGTTCCAAATGTATCCCCTTACATTGCATAAGACTGTGGATTTTGGGTATTGGCTAGAGCAATTAATGTTTTTGATCAATCCGTCAGTGCAGACACTAACCAATCTCCCTAGTCTAAACATGATAGATCTAGAACAAATCAGGATAGAACATACAAAATTTTCGTAGATTAAGAAAATTACAAAGAGTGTAGATAGATTACTCACCTTTTCAATTGTAGTGATGTCTCCTCACTTGACATAACCCTTGATCTTCAGCTGCAACACAAGAAAAAACAAACAAGTGGAAACATACAAGAGATAGTAGTTTGCATTATTAATTAATCTAAACTAGTGGTCAAGGAAACTAATTCTAAACATATATAATGATCAACAAATATTTATGGAAAGACTGTATATTTACTATATTAATGAAAACTAATAGAATATTATATTAAAACCAAGCCTTGATGTTGCAATTCCTTCCAAATGACCTTTTCCTCAAGGCTCTAATCTAGCCTTCAATAGAAAGGGTTCTCACTCTAATATAATTTCACCAGCATTTAGATGGTCTAGTCCTTCCTCCATTCACCATGAAAAGGAGGATTGAATCTATCTAGGCCAAAAGGGATAGAAGGGATTGAGGATTTGATGGAGAAATCTAAGGGATCATCCCAAGAAGATAGGCGATTGAATGCCACCTTGGATGATATCTTGGGATAAGCCTCCATGAAGATATTCATTCTAGAAGACGCTTGAAGCTTCTCTTTTTCCTTTTCAACTGGCAGTGATGGATTATATAAACAGGCAACCTGCATCTGTAACACCCCAAAAATCACTAAAAATTTAAAACTTTTTGAATTAGCCTTTGTTGTTACAATACTGCATGCGGAATTATTTGATTGTTAACAACTAAGTAAATAGCTTAGCACGTAATATAAATGGTGGTACTTAATACGACAAATTAGTACATTAAACTTGTAATTTAATCAACGCTAATTATTCTCTCAATGGTTACAGTTTTAGTAACAATGTTGATGACCATGTTGCATGTTTCTGAAGGGGTTCCTACAGGATGCCCTTAGGTTTACTTAGCTTTGATAGATAAAGCATTGGATTATTTCTTTGTAGGTCTGCAGGTAAGGTAAGAGAGTAATACCAATTATTTCAAGACAAGTTATAAGCTATAGCTAGTCATTTTTGTTTTAAGATAAATGTATATGCTACCATGCAGGAAGACATCGATGGTATGTAACTTTGGTTTAACTTTATGAATCTGTATTATTCTACCCTAACATTTATGAGTGTAGCTAGAGACATTCTTCCAATATAATTTTGTTGTAATCAAATGATGTCAATTATTTAAAAGGGTCGTCATGTAAGATTCTACAATCTAGTTGTTTACGACAAGCAGATGATAATGTTCATGAAATACAATTGTGTAGTAATAATAGCATTATTGTAACAAAGTGTTTGTGATAACAATGGTCGTCGATAGCTTACAAGACAATTTCCCAAGTACTTACTTCATATGCACTCCAAAAATACCTTTCGACTAGATCTCTGTATTGGCAGAATAATGGTTTGATCTGAGAGTAGAGGCTCATCTTGATTTGCTATAATGTCTTTATCAAGCGCACTATAAGGTTTATAATGCCTAGTTGATCAACTATAGTCTTATTTCTATATGCATTTTTATTGTGAAACTTAGTATTTATAATGCCCTAAATACATAATATGCAATTAATAAATTAGCATGGCTCTTCTAATATATACGTCCTAAGTAGAAATGGGTACTTAGCACTAAATACATAAGTCGTAAGTGTTGATATGATATGGTTTGAAACTCCATTATTAACGTGGCTATAAGAATTCCGAAGTCAATTTAGAAACTATAGAATATAGTGTTGGCAATATATAAATCGTTATGCGAAATGCATGGGAAACATAACATATATTTAAAACCTATGGTTTAGTATGCTATACACACAACCTTATGGTTTATGTAGTGATTATAACGTTATAATATGATAGTTATAAACTTGATAAGTAATATCCTATGGTTTGCAGGTCACGCCACCTGTTGTAATGTAACTGCTATGAGGTTGTGACATTATCCCGAGACTTCGCTGTATCCAAAGCTTGAAGCGGACATGCCATAAATGTAATTGCAGGTAAGGGCCTGGAAACAGATATGTGAAATCCGACAATAAATAGAAACCCTGTGAGTTGGTGGTGGTAAGCTTAGTTGGCTCCTTCATGTTGTCGGTTCCGCGTGATAATGTTATGAGAATAGTGATAATTTGCCAAGCTGTAAGCTCAAACATGGATGATATGGCATCCAACTGCACCAGTTATTGAATGCATTATTAAATTGTTATTTGGTAGTATCTCTACCTTAGTACCATATTGACTTCGCTGGCTTATTCCTGTCCGTTGATCTTCTGTCTTGATTATCGAGATGTGTAAACCCTAAGTTCAAACTTGCCAAAACGTAAAATTGGCCTTCACGCATTCATTTTGATAGCTAGAATTAGGGAGAGGATGGTCGGCAGGCTGCTTGATAGTAGGGTTTTGTTTCTGTTGAAAATTGAACTTCCTTACTCGGAATCGATAGTGAAACCTCTGGTTATTGTGTTACTAGCTCGGGTTTAAAGATAGATAGTGTGTATGTCAATCTGCAACTGTCAACGTAATTTTTAGAAGAGGGTTTTCTTGATGCTGCTGTTGGGTGGATTTGAGTTTTTGGTTTCCTTGTATTTCCAGCATTCAGGCTTCTACAAAATATGAACAAGGTAATGGCTAACCCTGTATATGCGTTGCAACGTTTTTCCAGTTTAAATCGTTAGTACAGTATCAATGTGAAGGACCTAATTATTCGGAATGTTTTGTTGATAGGTGAAAGTCATTATTTGGGAAGTTTCAACTATCGAAATGCTTTGTGGATAACTGTGGCTTGCTCCACCAGTCAGCCTTGATGGCATAACCTCTGTGGGTGCTCCTGTCGTGAATAATGTAGACCTGGCATCATCCATTGTAGAAATTTGGATTCCTAGCAATGTTATGGCCGTAGTTGTAATAGCTTTGTTCTCGCACCTGTAGTGTAGCTATCCTTCAACTTATAGGGTCAATGTAACAGTGTTTAGGTTACTTCTGTATTTTGGATTTCTATGTTCGAACTTTGAACAATGTACTTCCACTGTTTGTAATTTTCCAACTCTATCGAGTTTTCTGTTAATAAGAAGGATTACAATATTACAGTAGTGGTTTGTTTCATCATTTTTGGGGCATTCCCCATAGACCTAACCCATGTCTTGATGACTTTAAAAGTGGAAAGAGAAATAGTAAATTTTTGAGTCTCGTGCATCTAGAATAGTGATGGAATTTGTATCATACACTCTGCTAATTTTGTTTTTGTCTTTGGGAATGAAGAACATAAAAGAATCTGGGTTAACAAACCTCTAGATTCTGTTTTTGAAATAATGTGAAAAGTTATTTATGTTTAAAGGTTTATGAATTTCTCGGCAATGCTATGAGTAAATTTGAAGATTAGGGTTTGTATGATGTGTTTGGTTTGGCGTTAACTATTGATAAACTATTAAGTCTTCATCTATGTCAAAATGAGAATGAAATAACATGAAACTCTAGATTTAGTCCAAAGTTACTTCTCACAGAAGTCTTAGTACTAAGTTCATGTTTGCTATTTCGTTTTAGAGATATCTTGCGAATATCGTAATACTTGTAGACCTGGAAACAATACTAAAATGTACTATAGATCTATTGGAAAATAATTCTGTGTGAAAACGAAAGATATGTGAACTGTAGTGAAATGGTTTTGCTTTGTTTGTAGGGTTCCGATATGAAATAAATCATATGTGATGATGCCTTTGTTATAAGAAATCAAACTAGGGTATCGTGTAATGTATGAAAGGCTTCGGGACTAACAAACTATTTAAATAAAACCACAGTGATGTGTGAGTATTGATAAAAGAATATGAATGCTTTTGTTTCCTAGAATATTGTAGAGAATAAACAGCTGGGTTTTTAAGGAAAGAAATATATAACAGTATTCTTTTGATACTAAATACATGGCAAACAAAAAATGTAAAGAACATATATGATTTCTCTATCCAATATAAACTCTATTATTTCTATGAAATAGGTTTACTGTTTTGATGAAAAAGAATAGAAATAAAAATTGAACTGCAAGTAAAAGAATGCTGTAATTAATACTAAAAGATTAACTGATAATTTACAGAACATGTAAAATGGTACATTCATCACCCTGGCAGTATGCATATCTTATCTTATCTATCTTAAATATTTCTGTATTGAAGTACGATGTTGTTCCTTTTTGCATGGGGAAAAATACAGAAACTATTTTATTCAATCACTTCTTAATCATACAGAATTCTTAATTTTCACAGGAACTGGATTAAATTTAAATAAACAGTGAAAGTTAAACAACAAAACTGTAAATATACAAAATAGATAATAGAACTAGAAATAAATTAAATAAGATAGTAGAACCTGTAACTGATGATAGGGAAACAAACACCCAAGGAGGCCTATTCCTCCCAACCTGATTCAGAAGAAGCAGCTCAACTGCTGACTTCTAGTGAAACCCCGAGCCTGATTACTGATCCAGTAAGTGGGTGGAAAGCTATGTAGAAGCAAGGCACTCAAAATACCTTCTCCACTCGGTATCAACCTCCTATAAAATTCCTTCTCCACTTAGCAGCAAACTCCTGAACTCATTAAGAGTTTTGGTAGACTCACAACATGATCAACCCTAGCCTATCCCCTCATCGGATCTCTTGAGTGCAAACAACAAAACCTCAAGGTAAGTCTCCTCGTCAGGAAAAGTGATCAACCTCAGTTCATAATCTGATGGATAATATATAGACTTCCTAGGTCTTTTAGTGGTCAGTTGAGAATAAATGAGCCTCAAGCTCCAGTCCCATCTTTCAGGGCACTAAGACCACATTTTAAGGGAGTTGTCCCATACCAACAGCTAGTTAGTTGCATCATGATGCTGCCACTTGTCCATTGCCTTCTACCCCAGATTCCATTCCACCTAGTAGATAAGTAACCACTCTTTCAACAATCCCCTTAGGTGTTTGTCTCCTATTTTGTTTATTAAATAATAAAATATTACGCAAATTACAGTCATCCTTGGACACTTGTCCAAATTATAAAAACTTTACAATAAAAGTTAATACAAAGTTTTCAGCATAAAATGTTTTCAGCAATTAGGGTACCTGACAAACACCCCCTCTTAAGCTCAACATCGTCTTCGATGTTGTTTATTCATCATCAAGTTCCTCCTGGAACAGAACTAGGTATGCTTCTCGCATTTTACCCTCCAGTTCCCAAGTAGCCTCATCAGGGCTAAGGTGCTTCCATTGCACCTTTACCTTCCCTATGCTGCGATTCTGAAGCGTAATTTCCCTCCCGTCGAGAATACAGTCTGGTTCCACCTAAAAATATCCTTCGGGTTCCACCTGTATGTCATTCCAATTCAACACATGAGTAGCATCATGCACATACTTCTTTAAAACAGAAACATGAAAAACATTATGGATTTTCAAATTGTATGGCAAAGCCAATTGATATGCAACAAATCCTAGCCTTGATAGGATTTCAAATGGTACACAATACCTCAGTGCTAATTTAGAACAGCTCCCAAACTTCAAAGAACTTTTCTTGGGCTTTACCTTTATGAATACATGGTCTCCTACATGAAATTATCTTTCTGTTCATTTCAAATCAGCATAGCTTTTCTACCGATCTTGGGCAACTTTTAAGTTACCTTGAACCTGTTTCATAGTTAGCTCCATTTCTTTCAATAGATCTAGTCCTAACATCAATCTATCTACAGGATTATCCCACTAAATTGGAGTACAACACTTCCTTCCATACAAAATTTCAAATGGACTTAACTTAGTAGATGCTTGATAATTATTATTGTAGGCAAATTCCGCTAAGTGTAAGTAATCTTCCCATTTAGATGGATGATCTTTAACATATAATCTTAACATATTTTCCAAAGTCTGATTTATTCTTTCTGTTTGACCATCAGTTTGTGGGTGGAAAGAAGTGATGAAATTTAACTTAGTATTTAATCCTTTAAACAATGTTGTCCAAAAATTACCAGTAAACTTAGAGTCTCGATCTGAAATAATCACCTTTGGAATTCCATGCAAGTGAAAAATTTGCTTCATGAAAATATCTGCAATGTTAGAAGCCTTGAAAGTAGTTTTAACAGGAATAAAATGAGCAGCTTTGCTAAGTTTATCAGTGACAACCATAATGGAATCATTCTGCTTCTGATTTTTAGGTAAACCTATAATAAACTCAATGCTTATGATTTCCCACTTCCATTATGGAATTGGTAAGGGCTGCAATAGCCCAGCTGGATGTTGATGTTTAGCTTTAATAGTCTGACAGTCAAAGCATCTAGCTATATATTCAACAACTTCACTCTTCATGTTAGGCCAAAAGTACTCATTTCTTAACATAGTTATCATTTTTTGATAACCACGATGTCCTCAATAAGGACTCTTGTGAATTTCATCTAAAATCAACAACTTAACCTTCGAAAAATTAGGCACATAAATTCTGTTTTTGTAAGTTAAGAAGCCTTTTTCATTAATACTGTAATCTGTTATAACATTTTTAGATGAATTTTCAGCCACTTTATCATGTAATTTTTGGTAATTTTTGTCTTGCTTAATTCCTTCTTTGATCTGATTTTCCAGATCAGTTTTAAAAGAACTAATTGCTGCCACAAAACTTAATCTAGCGTTTCTGCTCAACGCATCACCAACCTTATTTTCCTTTCCATTAATGTGATGGATCTCAAAATCGTACTCGCTAAGCAAAGCTAACCACCTAGCTTGCCTTGCGTTCAAATTTGTTTGATCCAGTAAATACTTTAACCCCTTATTATCAGTCATTAAAATGAATTTTCTACCAATCAAGTGATGACGCCACATCTTCAAAGCATGTACCACGGCTGCCAACTCAAGATCATACGTAGCATAATTCTTTTCGTGTATTTTTAACTTCCTTGACTCAAAAGCAATTGCATGACATTCTTGACTTAAGACCCCTCCAAGTCCTTCGTTGCATGCATCCATGCATACAATGAAATCCTTATTAGGATCTACAATTTTTAATATGGGTGCAGTAGTTAACAATTCTTTTAACTTATTAAAGCTGTCTTGACAGTTTTGATCCCATATGAATTTCTTCCCCTTCTTCTGCAAAGAAGTGATAGGGTTAGCAATTCTAGAGAACCCTTTAATAAACTTTCTATAATACCCTATAATTCCCATGAATGACCATACATCTGTTACATCTTTTGGGATAGGCCATTCATTTATTGCTTTTATCTTATCAAGATCAACAAAAATACCATCTTTTGAAATTATATGACCCAAATACTGAATTTTATCTTTATAGAAATCACAGTTACTAAACTTAGCGTAAAGTTGGTGATCTATAAGTACTTGTAAAATGATTTTTAGATGTTCATCATGCTCTTCTTTAGTCTTTGAGTAAATCAGAATATCATCAATGAATACCACTACGAACTTATCCAATATTTATGTAGAACGTTGTTCATTAAACACATAAACACTTCAGGTGCGTTAGTTATCCCAAAAGGAATAACTACGAACTCGTAGTGTCCATAACGCGTTCTGAATGCAGTTTTGAATATGTCCTTGTCTTTTATCTGGACTTGATGATAACCTGACCTTAGATCAATTTTAGTGAATATCTCTGCTCCGTGTACTTGATTAAATAGATCATCTATGCGGGGTAAGGGATACTGGTTTTTAATTTTCATTTTATTAAGCTGACAGTAGTCAATGCACAAACGCATAGTACCGTCCTTCTTTTTAACAAATATTACTGGTGCTCCCCAAAGGGACACACTGGGTCGTATGTAGCTTTTATCTATTAATTCTTTCAGCTGAGATTTTAACTCATTTAATTCTAGAATATTCATCCTGTAGGGGGCCTTTGAGTTTGATACCGCACCAGGTACTAACTCAATGGTGAAATCAAGTTCTCTTTTCGAAGGTAATCCTAGAATTTCTTCCGGGAATACATCCGAAAAGTCCCTAAGGATGGGAAAATCCTCTACTTTTATTTTGTCTCCTTTGGATGTACATTCATCATTAACAACATTAACAACAAACAATTTACAACCTTTTCTAGCAGCGCTCTTCACTTGTAAGGCAGAAATATGCCTTATAGAAGTTTTCCTAGAAATGCCTTTAACAGTTTCAGCTACACCTTCATTATTTAAACAAACAAAAGATTTTTCATAACGATTCAATAGAACTCTATGCTGTTCAAGCCAATCCATACCAATTAACAAGCCATACGATCCTAATTCTAAAACATTCAAATTTACTTACGTTTTCAGCTGACTTAGGAAAACTTCACAATCTTTAACAAAATCTGTAACTCTTCTTTTTGTACCAGTTGCAAGCTGAACTAAACACGGGTTATCGAATTTTTCTATCTTTAACTTGCAAATTTTCACTAATTCGGATGACATATAACTCAGATTTGCACCCGGATCTATTAGAATGGAAATAGACTTAGTTTGTAACATACCTTGAACTTCCACCATGGATGTTTGATGGTCTGCTTGACAATCCTCCAATGTTGCATAAATTCTGGGCATCTCCCTCGTTGCATCTCCAATTGTAGGTTATGCTTGTACTGTGTGAATATTGTTAACGATTTTTCTGTTGCGTGGGAAATTTGTTCTCTTGTGTGCTCCGCCACATTCATAACATTTGATAGGTCCTTTTTGCTCAGCATATATGTTATTATTGTTGTTGTGATTATAGTTGTTGGGTACATTATTTGCAGTAGAAGAGTTCTGAGATGCATTACCGCTATATGTATTACTATTAGAAAAATTTCTGTTAGGGAATTTTTTCTTGAAACTCCTAGAACATTGATTAAAACTTTTCTTTTTATAATTAGACTGGTTTGTTTTTTTGCCCTTCTAGCCAGTTGTTCCTTCCCTTCTTCTATTTTGATCAAAATAGAAATTTTCCTTTCTCATAGCTTCCTCCAGTGTTGTAGGATTGTCATTATCTATTCTATCTTTTATATGGAAGGGTAAACAGCTGAGAAACCTTTGTACCTTTGGCTTCTCTTCAACCATGTATGGTACATATCTCAGTAGACTAAGGAATTTGCTGCACAATTCCTTCATGCTCATGGCGCCCAACTTCACATCATAAAACTCCTTCGATTTATCCTCATAATATTGTTCTGACAAAAACTTTTCTTGAATAACTTCTTGAACATAGTCCATGTTACGTCTCTTTCTTTTAAACTTTTGATTCTTTTTAGATCCTGCCACCATATATCTACCTTGCCTATCAGATTATAAATAACCATCTTGGCTTTCAATTGAGAAGATTAATCATATATATTAAAGTATTTCTTCATTCCGAACAACCAAGCTTCTGTTGTTTCACCCTTCTCATTTTCGCCATTAAAAGTAGGTGGCTTAATTTTCTTAAATTCTCCATAAATCTGTTCGTGATGTTTTTGCTTTCTCCTTGTTAAACATAAATCATTATCACTGCTATCCTCGTTATAGTGATAATGAATTTGATGTGAATCAGAGGATGATTGGCTACCACTTTTATCTTTTCTTGTCTTCTTATACTTGTGTCTGTGAGCCATTTTGGTAGAATCAGATGGAATCTCTAATTTTCTGCCCCTTTCCTCATTCTGATATTTATCCATTAAAATTTGATTTAATGTATCCTACGCTTTCAGAATGCGCTCATTTTCTTATTTGACTATTTTTATATCAGACTTTAGATCCTTTATGGTACGCAGAAATTCAAAAGAATTCCTATTCAACTCAACATAGAAACCTTCTGGATTTTCATTAATACTAGGTTCACGATCAGGTGATTTTTCCTCTGCTCATTCTTCCTATAACGACATACCTGTAACAAAATTTGTCAAACTGTACAACACAATTAATTTTTTTTTTTTTTAAAGTTAGTAAATAGCTTTTTACATTTTATTTTCTATATTGCGCGCGTGAGCCTATTCAGGCCTAGTGTTTTAACCGTGCTCTAATACCACATGTAACACCCCAAAAATCACTAAAAATTTAAAACTTTTTGAATTAGCCTTTGTTGTTACAATACTGCATGCAGAATTATTTGATTGTTAACAACTAACTAAACAGCTTAGCACGTAATATAAATGGTCGTACTTAATACGACAAATTAGTACATTAAACTTGTAATTTAATCAATGCTAATTATTCTCTCAATGGTTATAGTTTTAGTAATAATGTTGATGACCATGTTGCATGTTTCTGAAGGGGTTCCTACAGGATTCCCTTAGGTTTACTTAGCTTTGATAGATAAAGCATTGGATTATTTCTTTGTAGGTCTGCAGGTAAGGTAAGAGAGTAATACCAATTATTTCAAGACAAGTTATAAGCTATAGCTAGTCATTTATGTTTTAAGATAAATGTATATGCTGCCATGCAGGAAGACGTCGATGGTATGTAACTTTGGTTTAACTTTATCAATCTGTATTATTCTTACCTAACATTTATGAATGTAGCTAGAGACATTCTTCCAATATAATTTGCTGTAATCAAATGATGTCAATTATTTAAAAGGGTCGTCATGTAAGATTCTACAATCTAGTTGTTTACGACAAGTAGGTGATAATGTTCACGAAATATAATTGTGTAGTAATAATAGCATTATTGTAACAAAGTGCTTGTGATAACAATGGTCATCGATAGCTTACAAGACAATTTCCCAAGTACTTACTTCATATGTACTCCAAAAATAACTTTCGACTAGATCTCCGTATTGGCACAATAATGGTTTGATGTGAGAGTAGAGGCTCATCTTGATTTGTTGTAATGCCTTTCTGAAGTGCACTGTAAGGTTTATAATGCCTAGTTGATCAACTATAGTCTTATTGCTATATGCATTTTTATTGTGAAACTAAGTATTTATAATGCCCTAAATACATAATATGCAATTAATAAATTAGCATGGGTCTTTTAATATATATGCCCTAATAAGAAATGGGGACTTATCACTAAATGCATAAGTCATAAGTGTTGATATGATATAGTTTGAAACTCCATTCTTAATGTGGCTATAAGAATTTCGAAGTAAATTTGGAAACTATAGAATACAGTGTTGGCAATATATAAATCGTTATGCGAAATGCATGGGAAACATAACATATATTTAAAACCTATGGTTTAGTATGCTATACACACAACCTTATGGTTTATGTCGTGATTATAACGTTATAATATCATAGTTATAAACTTGATATGTAATATCCTATGGTTTGCAGGTCGTGCCACTTGTTGTAACGTAACTGCTATGGGGTTGTGACATTATCCCGAGACTTCGCTGTATCCAAAGCTTGAAGCTGACGTGCCATAAATGTAATTGCAGGTAAGGGCCTGGAAACAGATACTTGAAATCCGACAATAAATAGAAACCCTGTGAGTTGGTGGTGGTAAGCTTAGTTGGTTCCTTCATGTTGTTGGTTCCACGTGATAATGTTATGAGAATAGTGATAATTTGCCAAATTGTAAGCTCAAACATGGATGATATGTCATCCAACTGCACCAGTTATTGAATGCGTTATTAAATTGTTATTTGGTAGCATCTCTACCTTAGTACCATATTTACTTCACTGGCTTAATCCTGTCCGTTGATCTTTTGTCTTGATTATCGAGATGTGTAAACCCTAAGTTCAAACATGACAAAACGTAAAAGTGGCCTTCACGCATTCATTTTCATAGTTAGAATCAGGGAGAGGATGGCCGGCATGCTGCTTGATAGTAGGGCTTTGTTTCTGTTGAAAATGTGAACTTCCTTACTCGGAATCGATAGTGAAACCTCTGGTTATTGTGTTACTAGCTTGGGTTTAAAGATAGATAGTGTGTATGTCAATCTGCAACTATCAACGTAATTTTTAGAAGAGAGTTTTCTTGCTGCTGCTGTTGGGTGGATTCAATTTTTTGGTTTCCTTGTATTTCCAGCATTCAGGATTCTACAAAATATGAACAAGGTAATGGCTAACCCTGTATATGCGTTGCAACGTTTTTCCAGTTTAAATATTTAGTACAGTATCAATGTGAAGGACCTAATTATTCAAAATGTTTTGTTGACAGGTGAAAGCCATCATCCGAGAAGTTTCAGCTATCAAAATGCTTCGTGGATAACTGTGGCTCGCTCCATCAGTAAGCCTCGGTGGCATAACCTCTGTGGGTGCTCCTGACGTTAATAATGCAGACCTGGCATCATCCATTGTAGAAATTTCGATTCCTGGCAATGTTATGGCCGTAGTTGTAATAGCTTTGTTCTCACGCCTGTAGTGTAGCTATACTTCAACTTATAGGGTCAATATAACAGTGTTTAGGTTACTTTTGTATTTTGGATTTCTACGTTCTAACTTTGAACAATGTACTTCTATTGTTTGTAAGTTTCCAACTCTATCGAGTTTTCTGTTAATAAGAAGGAATACAATATTACAGTAGTGGTTTGTTTCGTCGTTTTTGGGGCATTGCCCATAGACCTAAGTCGTGTCTTGATGACTTTAAAAGTGGAAAGAGAAACAGTAAATTTCTAAGTCTCGTGCATCTAGAATAGTGATGGAATTTGTATCATACACTGTGCTAATTTTGTTTTCGTCTTTGGGAATGAAGAACATAAAAGAATCTGGGTTAACAAACCTCTGGATTCTGTTTTTGAAATAATGTGAAAATTTATTTATGTTTAAAGGTTTATGAAGTTCTTAGCTATGCTATCTGTAAATTTGAAGATTAGGGTTTGTACGATGTGTTTGGTTTGGCCTTAACTATTGATAAACTATTGAGTCTTCATCTATGTCAAATGAGAATGAAATAACATGAAACTCTACATTTAGTCCAAAGTTACTTCTCGCAGAAGTCGTAGTACTAAGTTCATGTCTGCTATCTCATTTTAGTGATATCCTGCGAATATCGTAATACTTGTAGACCTAGAAACAATACTAAAATGTACTATAGATGTATTGGAAAATAATTCTGTGTGGAAACAAAAGATATGTGAACTGTAGTGAAATGGTTTTGCTTTGTCTGTAGGGTTACGATATGAAATAAATCATATGTGATGATGTATTTGTTATAAGAAATCAAACTAGGGTATCGTGTAATGTATGAAAGGCTTCTAGACTAATAAACTATTTAAATAAAACCACATTGATGTGTGAGTATTGATAAAATAATATGAATGCTTTTGTTTCCTAGAATATTGTAGAGAATAAACAGCAGGGGTTTTAAGGAAAGAAATATATAACAGTATTCTTTTGATACTAAACACATGGAAAACAAAAAATGTAAAGAACATATATGATTTTTCTATCTAATATAAAATCTGTTATTTCTATGAAATAGGTTTACTGTTTTGATGAAAAGGAATAGAAATAAAAATAGACCTATAAGAAAAAGAATGTTGTAATTAATACTAAAATATTAACTGATAATTTACAGAACATGTAAAATGGTACATTCATCACTCTGGCAGTATGCCTATCTTATCTTATCTATCTTAACTGTTTCTGTACTGGAGTACGATGCTGTTCCTTTTTGCATGGGGAAAAATATAGAAACTATTTTATTTAATCACTTCTTAATCATACAGAATTCTTAATTTGCAAAGGAACTCGATCAAATTTAAATAAACAATGAAAGTTAAACAACAAAACTGTAAATATACAAAATAGATAACAGAACTAGAAATAAATTAAATAAGACAGTAGAACCTGTAACTGATGATAGGGAAACAAACACCCAAGGAGGCCTGTTCCTCCCAACCTACTTCAGAAGAAGCAACTCAACTGCTGACTTCTGGTGAACCCCCAAGACTGATTACTGATCCAGTAAGTGGGGGGGAAACTGTGTAGAAGCAAGGCACTCAAAATACCTTCTCCACTCGGTATCAACCTCCTATAAAATGCCTTCTCCACTCAGCAACAAACTCTTAAACTCACTAAGTGTTTTGGTAGACTCACAACATGATCAACCCTAGCCTATCACCTCATCATATCTCTTGAGTGCAAACAGCAAAACCTCAAGGTAAGTCTCCTCGTCAAGAAAAGTGATGAACCTCAATTCATAATATGATGAATAATATATAG
Organism: Larix kaempferi; assembly: GCA_027924585.1. Taxonomy (NCBI): domain Eukaryota; kingdom Viridiplantae; phylum Streptophyta; class Pinopsida; order Pinales; family Pinaceae; genus Larix; species Larix kaempferi. Next base: position 13,869,252 of record BSBM01000753.1, on the reverse strand, counting down.
ACTGCCTAGGTCTTTTAGTGGTCAGTTTAGAATAAATGATCCTCAAGCTCCAGTCCCATCTTTTAGGGCACTAAGACCACATTTTAAGGGATTTGTCCCATACCAATAGCTAGTTAGTTGCATCGTGATGCTGCCACTTGTCCATTGCCTTCTACCCCAGATTCCATTCCACCTAGGGGATCAGTAATCACTCTTTCAATAGTCCCCTTAGGTGTTTGTCTCCTATTTTGTTTATTAAATAATAAAATATTGTGCAAATTACAGTCATCCTTGGACACTTGTCCAAATTATAAAAACTTTACAATAAAGTTAATACAAGTTTTTTAGCATAAAATATTTTCAGCAATTAGGGTATGTGACAACATCTTTGAAGGGTGACACACTATGTCCAAAGGAAAAAAGTATGAGTGACGCACTCTATCAAGGTGCAAAGCGTGCCGTCAAGAATCTAATGCACTTTTTCAATGTGTAAGGTGTGTTATAATAAAAACCTAAGGAAAAAACCTTTACAACTCCCTTCCCTCAATCAATTTGGGATGAATGCTTTAGGAACTAGGAAAAACTAAGGTTACACATGTCATGATGACAGGATTTTGGTGTAACATAATTCTCCCCAAACAATGAAGCTATAGGAATAGGATAGGTGAAGTGCTTTGATATATTGAAGTTTTGAGGAAAAGATGATCAGTCGAAATGATAAACAAGGACTTATGGAGCACAATAGACTATGAGATACATGTCTCAAAGGACTCAAAACATGGCTTCTGACCAATAGATTGCAGATCCATCTTAGTACTGGCTGACTAGACGTAATCATGGCTACTAGACACAAGCGTATATCCATGATGAGATAATTACACAACCACGACCAATACAAGAGTGGATTTGTGTGATATGACTCAAAAAATCTCCATCTCATCCTGGGTAAGATACATAAGTTATCCTAGGGTCTTCAATCCCAAAACTCACAATGATACGAAATCTGACCATGTGATTACAATTTGTTGAACTCGAACATGGTAGAAACCACTTGATTACCGGTCAATAATGGAAACTGTTAACAAGTGCGAGGGAAATCATCATTGATGTTAATGATTCCAAAGGTGTCATAGTACATACCACCGAATTTGAATCAATCAGTTGAAGTTGAATACTATGACTTATGAAGTGCTTCAATTATAAGCATTAAGATATTCTAGGGTTGGCTTCCCTATGACTTACGAATACTATGAGCTTCACTTGATTTTAAAACTCCTATTGGATGGTATAACTTTAATAAGCTTTGTATTATTTAATGTCAAGGGATAACCATTTTTTATGAGCACATGAACTTATCATCTTTAACCTTATTATCTTTGACCTTATTAGTCTATGTTACAATTTCATTGTGTTTTTACATCTCTATTGTTTTGTCTCTAGACGAGTGGGTGGTTTTCCAACTATAATTATTTATGTTATTGATGATATTGGATTTGTAACTATATTTATTTAGGGTCATGATGTTGGATTTATAACTATATTTATTTATGTCATTGATGATAATGATTTTTATCTTCGCCAAGCTAGTTAGGTTTATTGAAGTAGTAAAGTGATCATAATATAGAATATCATTATTATGTTGTTATCATCATAAAAATGAAAGTGCAAAAGATACATGCATGTTTTGATAATAAAAAAAAGAACTTCAAGGGTAGTTAATTTTTTAAACATTCTAAGGTTATATATCTTATGTTATTAAGGGTATGCTATCTAAAGAAAATAGTGTCCATCCTTGTACTTGTTTTTATACTAAATTTTACAAATCTAATCATTCTAATGTGTTTTAGGATTAGTTTAACTATGGATTTCATGGAATACATTAGCATTGGTGAAGATTTTTGTGAGATTCATTTTGTTACTTGAACTTAAATATTGGAAAGATAGTTTTGATTACAAAACTTAGAAATTTATGATTTATAAAACCTTTGCAGTATTTAAATTTATTTTTATTAATGATTTCATTATCATTATAAATTTTATATTTAAAATTGAAAAATATTTAAGATAACTTAATATTAACACTATCTATGGAAAGTAGAGGCAAAGGCTTCTTTGGTTGCAAAGTAAAATCCATAATCAGAGCCATGGAAAAGGGTGGCATCTTCTTGTGCTGATCTAGCCTAATTGAGATCACACATCGCTTCTAGCATACCTTCTAGATCATTTAGTTCGATATCATGTTCTAGTGAACCTTGTTGCTCCAAGAAGATTTTTTCTATAAATCCCTTATGCACAGGGAGTGACTTTTGCAATTGACCCACAACTAGTTACAGATCCACAAGTTGTAGTGTCAGTTATCAATACTAATATGCAAAAGGTCGAAACAAACTATTTCTATGTACCAATCACAACTTGGTGATGAATTGGATTTGGTTTCATCTCTACATGCCAAAAGTAGTTGCATCTATGGGGATGGTTGTGTGGAGTTTTCATTAGTGCCACTTCCTTTATTTTTTTTTATTTTTTTAGAATGAATTGTTGCTTCAAATTCAAAGTTAGGGTCAAGAGATTCAGAAGTTAAAAGGTTGAAGGGGTTGGGGAACATGGAGAAGCAATAATAGAAAATAAAATTACTCGCTACATAGAATTCAAAAAGAAAAATCCAAAAAATTTTAACGATTGTATTTCTCCTAAAATGGACTTTTAGATTGACTCTACCACCTATGTAAGATCCAAATTCAATACCATATCTAAAGTTTACACATGAATAATTAAGAAAAAATTGAACTTTGTGAACAATTCAATCTACCAATGAAATTCAACTCCTAAAAGTTTGCAAGTTTTGCCACCACTAAACCTTAACATATCATATCACAGTTGTTAAAACAAAGACAATAATTATGAGACCAAAGTTGGGATGGAAATGGATATGTTTATCCTCACATGCATGCTCATTACGTCACCGGAGACTTCATAACAACGGAATAAGTAAAATGCATGAAGCTTTGGTGTGAATTAATCGTGCTTAATAAATGGGATTATAAATTCCATTTTTGTCATCACAATATTATTTAATTGATAATAAACTTCGGAGATAGGAATTTTCCTAATTTTTTAATTTTTGGGGAGAGAAATAAACCATGTATTGAAAAATGATTAATTTTTTAATTTTTGGCGAGAGATAAATAAACCATGATTGAAAAATGATTAATTAATTGTTGTTGGAAAATGATTGTTTAATTGTTAAAAATGAAAATGAAATTACTTTTTTCCCTTCATGATGGTAAAGCACCCCGCCACCACCCATAAATATTTCAGTCATTTTCAAAACAATTTTTTACAATATAAATAAGAAAATTCCCATAAAAAAAAAGTGAAATATTAAATAAAACTGAAAACTGAAAATTATAATTGAAATTTCAACTTATAATTTAATTAATAAAATTATTAATTATAAAATTTTAAGAAAAACTAATGTTGATTATGAAAAATGAGATAACATATTTTATTAATCAAAACCTACATTTTGTAAAAAGATTCACATCACCTATATAAAATAAAATAAGATAATATATTTCATTTCAATCTCTAAAACTTGGAATTTAATTTTAGTAATATCCTCTAAAGTTTATAATTTAATTTTAATAATTTCTCATTATATATAAAATACAATAATTTACAATTTCCTGAATAAAATAGTTCCATTGAAATCTCCATTTTATTTATTATACATTTATAATTAATATATTTAAATTTTATTATTATTTTCTATTTTTTTTAAATTCTAATTTTTTTATAATTAAAATATTGTTCTATATTAAAATTTTCGAATATTTTATAATTAATAATTTAAAATTAAGTAGTCTATACATAAAAGAATATTTTTAAAAAGTCACCCCAAATTTCAAATATGCGTGGGATAACTTGCATTTAAATGGCCCCGTTTTTTTCCGATTTGTTCCCAACATCCGATTATAAAAATTGGCAGAATCGTAGTTCCACCCTATTTACTACTAAATTATGTCATGAAACTGGGCCCTGCAGTTTGGCCCATTTTAAAACCCAAAATTCCAAAAAAAAAAAAGGAAAAGTGGTGAAAATGTGCCTGGCCGAGGGCGATTTGAGTGCCAGTTATCACACGCCTTTCAAATATGGTATCACACCACAAAATGCAATGAAAAACTCACTTTAATTACTGGTACCAACGACAACTAATTAGAATGCAAAATTCTAGACTATTCTAGAAAATAAGAAGTGGTTCCAGCACTGCAAAGCAAGCAGCGGCGGGCATAGCTGGTCAGCGCCGGCGTTACTTTGTTTAAAATCAGTTGCGTAATTAGGTACGGTTCGCACATGAATATGTGGAGGGTTCCTATTCCTTTTGCGGCTAAACGTTTAACACGATCTTTGTTCGTTGTAATATCAATTCTAGGGGCGGGTTTTGGGGGTTAGGCGGGATTCTTCCCGTCCTTAAAAGCGTAAACGGGTTACCACCATTGCTTCAAAATGGCTTTCCTTCAAATATGAAGGGAAACCGATTGCTTATTTGTCTATGAATATCGGACTGGAGTCCAGAGCTGAGGATTCTGATTTTGCATTCTGTAATTGGTTCTCTCTCCCGTTCATTCGTCAGGCGGCGGGGAGCTGAAAATGGAAGATTTGCGGAGGGCTTTGTATTCGTCTTCCCATGCCGCAGCGTGGCTTCCCTATTATCATGGTATTCAGATTCGAACGCCGAGCAATTTTGTTTAAGTTTGGCTATTCCGGAACTTGTATCGAAAATGATGCGACCGTAGCAATAATATTTGATGCCTTCTCAACCAAAAGGACATATGATTAGGGTTTGCTCGGATCAGCTTCTTCACGGAAGCCGTTGCAGCTGGAATGCTGATGATGATTCTTGACCGGCTGTCACGCAATCTCCACAGCAGCTTGCAGCAAACGTTGTCGATGCGGCTCAAACTTTGACCTGTAACTCACCGGAAAATTCTTCGCTGGGTTCCCGCAGACCTGTTGTTCGATCGATGGCGTGCGCTGGGGACGGCCATTTTCACCAAACTGGTGGAAAGATAGAGGTGGATGAAGATAAAACGATTCGCTCAACGCGGATATCACTACGCCGAGAAGAATATGGGAAGGTGAGGTTTGCATGCTTTATTTTTATGGAAGTTTTGGTAAAGATACTATTTTAAGATAGTGTAAAAGTTTTTGGATGACTGTCAGAGATTTTATGTCCGATCCTTATTTATTTTTATTTTTTTGAAGTTTTTGGATGAGTGCAATAGATTTTATGTCCGACCTCCATATGTCTTCATATGTTTTGGAAGCATTATAGACTCTAATCATTTCAAACCAGTTGGATCATGTACTCTTTGTTAATAAATTTGGTTACCTGTAATAATATGTTAGGGTTTATAAATTAGGTTAGTTTTAACCATATGTTCGGATTTTTACTTTTTGTTAATAAATTTGGTTATTTGTAATAATATGTTAAGGTTTATAGCCTAAGAGGGGTAGATTAATTGGTAATGAGTAATTGAGATGAGAAGTTGTAAATAAAAAGTCACAAGTTCACATTTCTGTGGGTTCTAACTTACAAAAAAAAATCTAGTGTAGAGAAATATTAATTATAATTAAATTAAATTTTAAATATTAATCTAAGATTACTTGACATTTATTTTATTTAGATAATGTAAAAAATGTCATTATAAATATTTAAGTTTTAAAAAAATGATTTTTAATAATTAAAAATAATAATAATCATGTCCAATAGAGTTAAGTATATCCTCTCAAACAAAATATAGAAGAATAATTTTGGTTTTTTAACAAGGGAAGGAAAATTCATAACACCATAGCTATATCACAAGATGGTCTAAACATCATAAATATTATTATTGATTCACTTGTGTTTCTCTACTTTTGTGTCATGTGTCATGAATTATATCACCTATGCTTCCTTCTCAATTATCATTAATAGGTCTCCACTTGCAAGGTTGTCCATTTCACCCAACCTTTTTCTTTTGGTGCTGAAGGGGCTATGTAAACCAATACACCAATTAAGGAGGCAGTGAATTTGACTTCTCCTATAATTTGTTTCATTTACTTTTTGTAGATGATATTTTGGTTCTTAATGAAAGATCGAATGAAGCTACAGAACTAAAGGAGATCTTAGACCTCTTATGTTTAGCTTCCAACATGTAGGTAAATCTAAAAAATATCTTGTATCTTTATGTGGGATTTACGAGACAAAGATCTTAGACCTCTTATGTTTAGCTTCCAACATGTAGGTAAATCTAAAAAATATCTTGTATCTTTATGTGGGATTTACAAGACAAAGAAAGTGTTTTTCACTACACTCTTTCCTTGTAATGTTCTAGACTAGGACGAAAGCTTAAAATATCTTGGTTTCATAATAAAAACCAATGATTATAAGCATGAGGACAAGTCTTTCCTATTTTAAAAAGTTGAAAAAAGGATGAACATTTGTTGACATCATTGGCTCTTACTTGGTGGAATACTTGTTGTGTAGTAAAATTTGTGTTGTAGGCCATTATTTTGTATTGGTCTTTAGTCGCATGGATTCCCAAGGGTATATTGGAGATAATTAAAAGATGTAACTTCTTATTTTTGTTATTTGGCATGCGTGAGAAGATAGGTTTTATTCACGTTTTATTTCAGTTAAATGCAAAAAACTAGCTTCCCTGAAGGCATTGTAGAATGGGTATTGAAGAATGGGGATCGAAGAATATTATTAGTTTCTCCAAAGATATGGTTGTTAAGAGATACTTAATGTTTGCACAAGGTGGTAAAGGATAAATATATCCACCTAGCCTTAGTTGATGAGTGGATTAGATATTCTCATTAATCTCTGCATAATATCGCGATATTTTTTAAGATAATTTTAGATGGTTTCACCCTAGTAGAGAATTTTCCTTCTTGGACGAATGTGGTGTTGATGTATATGTAACTTCGGAATGTATTTTACCCATGTGTATTGTATTCCTATAGAGATGTTATTATTCCTCTATACGGAAGTGTCCTCATTTATATTATAAGTGTCGTAACTTAAACTTGATGGGTTATTAGACCACCTTGATGGGGTCGGCCCTATATGCGTCATGTGGGTAAATGGGTTATTAGACCACCAAGTGTGGGGTCGGCCTGGATTAAGTTAACCATGTGTTATTAGGCTAAGCTAGAGAAGTAGGCCCCATTAGTTTATTGGGATGGACAAGTCAAGTATAAATAGAGATCTGGAGATCTCTATTTGATCACTCATTACTCACTTCTATCTCTCTCAGAAAGTGGCGCACTTGTGAGGAGGAGGATCATCTTCTAGGAGAAGACTATCTCTTGTACTTTGGTTGTATCATTGCCCTATCTATCTCTAAGGAAGTTGCGAGTTATTTTACCTTCTTGGTTTTCCCCGGTGAAACTCTGTGTCTCTTGTGTGCTTGCGTTATTGTGTCCATGATTGATATGATATCGATATGCTATAGATATGCTATAGATATGCTGAACATGTCATTCTCTCAGTTAAGATCCTAGATCAGACTGAAATTTCTGAAAAACTAACATGGTATCAGAGCTAGCATGAAAGAAGGCATGATATGGCATGTATGACACTTGTTGCACTTGCGATGCTAGGGCTTGATATAGTAAAAAGCAATCATCGTATCACTTTTGCTATAAATACATTTCGGTGAGGTTTCAAGATCTGAAACTCTTTCAGGTCGAAGATAAGATCCCCATGTACCTTGTGTCTCAAGCACAACTTCTAATTAATTGTACTTTGTGTTTTATGATCTGTACAATATAGGGTTTCTACCTCTTCTAGATCTGAGTCATAAACAGGTGACCTAGGAAAAAATGTCATAACCTGGGCTAGGAAGCTCCAAATGAAATTTAGTAAAATTTGACAAGTAGGGCACGGACTGTACTTTCATAAGATGAAGGTTCAGAGGCCGAAACTGAACCAGTGACAAGTGGCACTCCGTACAAGTTCACTCTCCTGTTTTATCCCATAAATAGGTCACGTTGTGACACTTGGCATAACTCTCTCTGAGAGAATCCAATTGAGTTCAAACCTATGCGGTTAGAAAGACGATAGATCAGGCTACCACACATAGAAGTTTCAAACCCTGTGGATTCATAGTTTTGGAGTTACACCAGAAACAATCAGGTGCATATTTCTGTCAAAACCGAATTGGATTTTGAGCACCTTCATTCATGGCTCCGGGAATTAGGGTTTCGAAGAATGTTGGATTTTTTGTAATCAGAAACCACAGTTGAATGCTACTCATAAAAATATAAATTTAGAAACCAAGATCAAATTTTTTGGTTGGGTAGAAGGCCGGGCTTGATCAAACCCTAGTTCAGGACTTTAATCGGAAAAGTGGAAAATTAGGGCTTTTGCAAAAGTTGGAATTTTTTAAGTCTATGACCACAGCTGGAAGCTCCTCAGAAAAATAGAAGTTTAGAGCTTTGGATCGAACCTTTTGGTTGGGAAGAAGGGTGTGCTTTATCAAACCCTAGTTCAAGATCCTGTCCAAAAGATCCAGAAGTTTCAAAGACAATTTTGAGGGATGAAACTTTGTAGTTTTCAACTTCTAAGTACACCAGCTTGACCAGCTCAAAAAAGCACATCTTTCTATCCTTTCAGAAGTTTGAAATTCAAAGTTTGAATTTGTAGGGTTTCTCTGACAAACCCTAATCCATCTTGAGATCGAGTTTCTACAAATCAAAGTGGATTGGGTTAATCCTAGAAGAGAATGGATTTGTCACCTGCATAAGTGAAGAAGTTCTTGTTTCAGAGTGAGTTGAGGCTAAGACCTTACATAAGAAGATTACAAGAAATCATGACAGGTATGACTTATCCAGGTATGTTTTGAGATCTGTTCATAATTAAGGTTATGGTATGTTTGTCTTCATTAAGCTTAGTACAATCTTGATTAACTTTAGACTTGTTGTATCACCTTAATAAAAATATGAATGCATGATAGAAGATATTCATTGATTAGGGTTTTGACACTTATGATTGTACTATTGCATTGTTGTGTTGTATGAGGTTGATGTTCTCCGCTAACATGAAAGGTACATCAAGAAAGACAAATCATGTTCTAGTTCAAGAACATATGACAATGTGACATGAAGACAAAGATTCATCCATTGTCATGGGTCACACATAAGATCTACATACGAGGTATGTATAACTTGGTTCTATAATGATTAACCTATGAGATATGCAGGTTACTAGCACAATTCATTTAAGAGAAGAAGAAGACTTCATGTGGGTATGTTAGACATAACCAAGTAACATATTAATCTAGGTATGTTTTTCCTATGTCAAGTTAGAATCCTACCTTATGTTAGGATCTTATACTGTTGTATTGTTGATAATGATTATTCATGAAGTTAGAAATGTAAGTAATCAAGGGTTTATGCATATTATGTCTCTTACCTTGATTGATGATATGACTAACCAAAAAAGTCCTTTGGTCAAATATGAATATGCATGAGTAAGGGAAGTCTTCCCTAAAACATTGAATGCTAATGTTTATTATCTGTGTTTGAAATGATCATGACTATACATGTTTAAGATTATTGTGTTTTGATAGTATTGAGATTATACTAAGGAATGTATGATTATGTATGAGATCTCAATGGTAACACAATGATGATACTGGTAAGCATGCATAGTGATCGAGGATGGATATAAGTTCAAGGACAGGTAATCCAGGAACTAAGGATTAAGAGGGAGCACACTCCAGTAGTTTGTGCAAGGATGAAGACATTAAGAGGGAATAGAGTATGAAGAGACTTTTTCACCTGTAGCCAGATACACTTCCATCATATCAGTACTTACTCTGGTTGCAGTGATGAAATGGAAGATACACCAGATGGATGTCAAGATAGCCTTCTTGAATGGTGTAGTCGAAGAGGAAGTGTATGTGAAGCAGCCACTTGGTTTTGAGACACATGACAGGGAGTCATATGTGTGCAGGTTGAAGAAAGCCTCGTATGGATTGAAGCAAGCTCCTAGGACTTGGTATGGTAGGATGGACAACTTTCTATCCAGTTTGGGCTTTACCAAGAGTAAAGTTGACTCCAACCTTTACTACAAGGTTGAGAAAGGAAATCCAGTGATACTACTTTTGTATGTGGATGACCTATTTGTTACGGGAGAAGATAATTTGATTGTTGATACCAAGAGGAAGCTTACTGCCGAGTTCGAGATGAAGGACTTGGGGATGATGCACTATTTTCTAGGCATGAAGGTGTGGCAGAGTGCAAATGGGATCTTCCTTGGACAAGGGAAGTATGTAGTAGAGATCCTGAAGAGGTTTGGGATGATGGACTGCAAAGCCATGGCCACACCTATGGCATCAAACCTGAAGCTTCTCCATGATGCTTCATCTGATCCAGTTGATGTCACTATGTGTCGTCAGATGATTGGGTCCCTGATGTACCTAACGAACACTAGACCAGATATTTACTTTGCAGTGAACACATTGAGCAAGTTTCTGATGGATCCCAGAGGTGTTCACCTGGTTGCTGTAAAGCATATTGTGAGGTACCTGAAAGGTACAATTAATTATGGGCTCAAGTATGATTCGAATCAAAAGTTTAACCTGTAGTGTTATGTTGATTCAGATTGGGCAGGTAGTGCTGTAGATAGGAAGTGCACATCTGGGTGCTACTTCAGTATGGGATCAAGTGTGATCTCTTGGTTTAGTAGGAAGCAGCCCTGTGTAGCACTGAGTACAGCCGAGGCAGATTACATTGTAGCTTGTTCGGCTAGTTGTGAGGCAGTATGGCTGAGGAAGCTATTGTCTGAGTTATTTGATCTCCCACTGGATGCTACTGGTATCTTTTGTGACAACTAGAGTTGTCTGAAGCTGTCTGAGAACCCGGTGTTCCACGACAGGTCAAAGCAAATAGAGATCAAATATCACTATATCAGGGATATGGTGCAGAGAGGAGCAGTGAAGCTCCTGTATGTTGCGACAGATGAGCAGGTTGCAGATGTGCTGACGAAGCCACTAGCCAGAGTGAAGTTTGAGTACTTTAGAGAGAGGCTTGGTGTTCTTTAGATTTATGACACTTTTAGGAAGAAGTGTTGGGCACATTTGTAGGAGCCATTCCCAGCATGGTGAGAGGACGATCCTTCCATGGCTGCGGATGTAAGCGTTGGATGATGAGCATCAGGATGCTACAGATGTAAGCGCTGGATGATGAGCATCAGGATGATGCTCCAGTTACTGCTCTGTATATGCATCATGTTGGATGCTTGTTATGATCAGTTTGATCATGTATATGTATGTGCATCATGTTGCATGCTTGGACCATGTATCTGTATATGTATAAGGTGGATATGTTTGTATGATCAGATATATCCTGGATGTTGATGTATATCAGGTGGATACATTGTATGATGAGTTGGATCATGTATCTTTGTATGTATCAGATGGATACATTGTATGATCAGGTGGATCATGTATGATGATATGTATCAGGTAGATACTTGGTATGCATCAAGTGGATGCATTCTATGATCAGGATGATCATGGATGACGACCTTCAGGATGTTGCTCCAGATGACATGCATCGGGACGATGCAGTGATGATGATCAGGATGATCATATGTGATGACATGTATCAGGTGGATACATTACATAATCAGTTGGATTATGTGTGATGAGTTCCGAAGACACAGATGCACATGAGATTTTCGGACATGGTTGTAGATGTGTTCTCTCATGGTCACGATGTAATTGCTGGGATTTTCTGACATGGTGGCAGATGTGTTCTCCCATGGTCGTGATGTAATTGACAGGGCCATTCGAGCATGGTTGTATATGTGTCCTCCCATGGATGCGATATAAATGTTGGGGCCATTCGAGCATGCTTGTAGATGTGTTCTCCCATGGCTGCGATGTAAGTGTTGGGGCCATTCGAGCATGGTTGTAGATGTGTTCTCCCATGGATGCGATATAAGTGTTGGGTGTTTTGAGCATGGTTGTAGATGTGTTCTCCCATGGATGCAATATAAGTGTTGTGCCATTCTCGTATGGTTGTAGATGTGTTCTCCCATGACATAGATGTAAGTGCTGTGTGATGTGCATCTGGGCTGTGCTTTGTGATACTCTGTGACCGTCTACAGGTTGTGTAGTAGCATGTAAAAGGTCCTCAGAGATCCGATAGGTTGAGTTGTGTGCTTGTAATCAGTCCTGGGATTCTCTTTCGAGGTTTTGTTGACTCACGTAATAAGTCCCGAGGATTCCACAGTATGGCCACTGATGATGAAGACCTACAGGTGGTGGGCCTAAATCTAGTATGAAAAAGGACTGGCTCTGTAGAACTTCCTATGACGATTAGATTCATAGATTGATTGAGATAGTAGCAGTAGTGATCCAGAGAAGAAGACTTGTGCTAGCAGATCTGTGTCGAGAAATACCTTCCTAGTTAAGAGGGAGTGTTGATGTATATGTAACTTTGGAATGTATTTTACCCATGTGTATTGTATTCCTATAGAGATGTTATTATTCCTTTATACATAAGTGTTTGTATTCCTATAGAGATGTTATTATTCATCTATACGGAAGTGTCATCATTTATATTATCAGTGTTGTAACTTATACTTGATGGGTTATTAGACCACCTTGATGGGGTCGGCCCCATATGAGTCATGTGGGTAAATGGGTTATTAGACCACCAAGTGTGGGGTCAACCTGGATTAAGTTAACCATGGGTTATTAGGCTAAGCTAGACAAGTCGGACCCATTATTTTATTGGGCAGGACAGGTCAAGCATAAATAGAGATCAAGAGATCTCTATTTGATCACTCATTACTCACTTCTATCTCTCTCAGAAAGTGGTGCACTTGTGAGGAGGAGGATCATCTGCTAGTAGAAGACTATCTCTTGTACTTTGGTTGAACTTTGGTTGTATCATTGCTCTATCTATCTCTAAGGAAGTTGCGGGGTTTTTCACCTTCTTGGTTTTCCCTGGTGAACTCTGTGTCTCTTGTGTGCTTTCATTATTGTGTCCATGCTTGATATGCTGTAGATATGCTATAGATATGCTATAGATATGTTGTACATGTTATTCTCTCAATTGAGATCCTAGATCAGATTGAAATTTCTGAAAAACTAACATGTGGGGGGTGGAAGGGGTGATATTGAGATACAAGGATTAGGTCCCTGGATTGAAAGTGGGAAAAGTTTTAAAATTCTAGAACTCATAATAGTACAAATCAGGACTAGAGGAACATATACATATAATAAGTGTTATATAGGGATAATACTAGTATATGTAAATAAGGGTGGTTAGTGATAGGAGACCTAGGACTCCCAACTGAAGAATCCTACCATTAGATATCTTACATCACATCTCATATGAATCATGTCCATTTAAAGGAGGGGGATTCCTTGGTTTGCATTCTGAATCCCTCTTGTTTGTACACCCCTATTATGGACTATAAGTCATTGGAAGCACTAGGGAACTAGGAACCTATTTGATGGTGGTGAGAATTAGTATGGAAGTTTAAATGTCCGTTGAAATCTCATTTATTTATGTCACTATTAGTAAATAACAAAGTTACTATCGTAGACATGTAGCAGAAAATAAATATGAAAGGACTAGGACTCCCCGCAAATTATAGTAAAAATTTAGCAAAACCAAGTTGCAATGATTTAAGAAATCTCTATAGTATGAATCCATCACACAAAATAATAATTTAACAAAATAAATTATCCATAAATGAACCATAACATAACTCTACAAATTTTATTAATGAAATTGGTCAAGTTATAGGGCCTTTATTACAATAATTTGAAGAGAGTGGTACTCTCTATGTCTTCTACAGAATCGACACCACTACAACAATTCTTCACAAAGAGCTCTACAATTCACCATGCATGTTTTTTTTCATTGCGCACCTCTATGCACCACCACAACCCCAAATTGGAGTTTTCCCTAAGAAGCTGAAGGTGTCCTTATCATTCATGCTAGTAGATATTTTTATACACAAAACATGGAATTTTTTTGTCTTCAAAATTATTAATACTTTTGTAATGAGATTGTTTTATATTCACGGCAATGATCTTAGTTGAATTAATTATTTAATTTAAACAATAATTCCTTTTTATTGGTAGTTTTCTGTTGCATCGTTTACTTGATGTATCTTGATAGGAGGGATGATTCCCAAATCACATTTTTGTTATTTCTTTGATAGGAAAGCATTATTTTCTAAACACATTGTAGTAGCATCTTTCTAAGCCATAACTATGAGAGACACTCTCTTATAATGTAGTATTGTTGCAGCAGCTGGTGTAACAACACAAAAATCTATGAATTATAGTGAAAGTAATACTTAAGCCATTGAATGAAAATCACATGTGCAAGATAACTCATTGCACTAGAGGTGCTCATGCATCATGTAGCCTCTACACCGACATTAAAGCAACAAACAATCATTTAATATTGATTTTTTTTTACAGAAAAATTGTTTGGAGGGAATTGGAAGGATTAATAGGTTTAAGGGATACTCGGCATGAAAATACTATTGAAGGCAAGCTATACCAGTGGTACTCAAACACTAACACTAAAGAAGTAAAAGCTCTACATGTGATCATTTATTTGGGACTGTGAGCTCAAAACTCCAAAATATTCGAAGGAAAAATAATGTACTCCTTTCACTATGCATGGCAAGTATGTAATATCCTATCATACTTCAAACCCTATATGTAATCCTTTCTTCGGGAATCTAGTTACTCAAAAATATTCAAAGACAAAATCATTTCTACATTTTACTATGCAGGGCAAGAATGTAATATTCTATCTTACTTGAAACCGTATTATATAGACCCCAAGCCCCTCTGTCCAATGAAGAGATAGTCATTAAGACAAAATTGTGGGCATATTTCTATGTGACAGCCCAAGGTGCCACTGACAAGAGTGAGAGGCAGGTAGCATCATATATATTTTTGAGATACATCCTATCACGTTCTATTAGTTTTTGTACCTAGGGAAGTGTTCACCTAGTGACTTTTTGCTAAGTCACTTAAAAGGGGGAAAAAGTGACTCTTGCATTAAATGACTTGTGGAAAGCATTTAATGAGACTTTATAACCATAAAGTCACTTTTTGATTTAATTTAAGTGGGTGAGTGAAATTAATATTTATGAGAAATAAATAGGAGCATTTAATTTCAACCATTGTTCTAATCTAATCTCCTCCATTAGATTTGGAGAATGCTACGGTTTTGTCAAAAAGGGAAAAGGGAGGCAAAGACATTCATTCTTGTGAAGAGAAAGACATTGAGCAAGAGAGAAAGAGAAGGCACAAATTTTGAGAGAGAGAAGCAGCTAGGGTAAGTAGCAGCACAAATTTCGAGAAGGCACAAATTTCAAGGCAGAGTGATTTCAATAGTAGCACACATCCCAAGGAAATCCGTATAGTATGGATTTCTGGGCACAAGTTTAAAGATATTTCGGGGCATGAGTTTCAAGGAGTAGCACACTTTTTGAGGTAGCTATCTTGCATAGAAATTGAGACAGCCTGCATAGATTTCGAGGTTATTTTGTGCACTGTTTTTGAGGGCAATTCTAGGCACAATTTTCGAGGGCTGTACAGTCCTATATGGACTGTACTTTCAGCACAGACATGGATGTATGTTTTCCTGCATAGTTTTCAAGGCAGTGGCACAGAATTCGAGGTTGATATTTTTGTGTATGAATTTTGAGGAAGCTTGGAAAAATTTTCAAGAGAGCCAGTTGGTGCATTTATTGGTGGAGATAAGTTGTATTTCTCACTATAATGTTGTTCTGAAACATTGCTAAAGAAATAATAAACTCTCTCTCTCTGTGATTGGTTCTCCCTGTGAGGGTTTTTCAAGGGCTATTGGCCAAAAATTACGAGTCTGATTTTTTTATGGTGTGCATGGTTAAATTAATTTTTTTGCCTGTTAGAAGTGTTTTACAATGTGCTTAATTGTCTGATATTTCATAAGTAATTTCCAGCCAATGCAAAACTGGCCTAAAAATGAAAAACACTGAAATGTTGATATAAACCAGCAACCTGCAAAACATAGAAAATTTACATGGTACCAGAGCTTAGGGGCAGAAAACAGTAAAATTTGTAAACACAGAAATTTCCAGATTCAGGTATATTTTTTCTTCTGTTAGTGAACAACACCTTGTTTGGTTGAAGTAGAGATGGCTATAGGACTTAGGTTGGAGGATAGGCTAGATGGGGGAGGGAACTTTGTGCCATGGAAGGCTAGGATTTTGCTGGTTTTAGAGAAAAATGAAATGTGGGAGGAGGTGGTTAGAAACATTATAGAAAACCTCGTTCAGATTCCCGCTGCTACAGATGTAGCAGCATTATCGTCCTTCAACAAGAAGGACTGTAAATCTTGAAGAGTAATCCTTGATGCAGTTAAAGATCATATCATCCCTCACATTTCAGGAAAAGCTAGGGCACATTTGATGTGGAGTGCTTTGACTAGTTTGTACGATAGCACCAATGAGAACCGGAAGATGGTTCTTAAGGAGAAATTGAAGAGTATAAAGATGAATGGCGGAGAGGGAGTGACAGCTTACCTTACCAAGATATATGCAGTTAGAGATGAGCTAACAGTAGTTGGGGAGGTGGCCACCGATACTGAGCTCGTGCGTACATCAGTGAATGGGGCATCCAAGCCCTGGGGTGCATTTGTGCAGGATATAGTGGGCAGAGAGAACCTATCTTCATAGGAGAGACTACAGGATGACTTTGTGCAGGAGGAGACCAGGAGAGGTCTCGTACAGGGTAGTTTGTCACAGGGTAGGGAAGATGGGGAGAACGTGGCTTTGAAAACAAAGGGTAAGAAGAAGAAGAAGGGTCCCAAGAAGGGTGGGGCCAAGCAGCAGCAACAAGGTGGGCAGAAGAAGGACTTGAGTAAAATCAAGTGTTATGCATGTCATCCTTTTGGGCACTATGCTTCACAGTGTCTAAGAGGGAAGAGGAAGGGACAAAAGACTGCAGCTTCAGTGGAGGTTGATGACTTTGGAGACAGATTTTAGAGAGAGTTTTCTCTGTGTGCTGGACAGATTGAGAGAGAGAGAGCCTATTTAGTTACTAGCACTGATTTGGATATGGAGATGGAGTATTCCTTATTGACAGGCCATCAGATGAGTGCATTCACAACTGGCACTTGGTATATTGACAACAAAGCCTCGACCCACATGATATCTATTCGAGAGATGTTCTCCGAGTTGTCACAGATAGGTACACATGTGGAGGTTGTATTAGGCAACGACACCATTGTTAGAGCAGCTGGTCGGGGGACCATTACATTTCAGAGGGAGTCTATGAGTCCCATGACTCTGAGGGATGTGTTATATGTCCTTGGGATGAAGAAGAACCTTGTATCAGTTTCCACCATTAAGGATAGGGGTCTTGGGGTATGTTTCTCAGATGGGAGAGTGCAGGTATTCCCTAGGACTACAAGAGTATCTACCCCCATGGACATTGGGGTTAGATGTTGAAAGATGTACAAGCTCTTGTTTCAGCCGCAGCATGGTCTAGCACACAGCAGCAGCAGTGAGCTATGTGAGCTACGACATCGAAGGATGACCCACTTACATCACCCAGCTCTGAGATTGTTGAGGAGCATGGTTACAAGTTTACCCAAGTTGAGCACTGAGCAGAGTGATGTGTGCAAGGGGTGTGCTTTGGGAAAGTACACCAAGACTATTTTTCCAAGCAGTGACACCAGAGTAGCAGGAGTACTTGACTTGATCCATTTTGATATTATGGTCCTATGTCATCAGTCTCTTTCACTGGATTTGAGTACTATATCACCTTCATTGATGACTACTCCAGGAAGACCTGGATCTACTTCTTGAGGAGCAAGAAGCCCCCCTTGGTATTGAGTGTCTTCCAAGGGTTCAAAGCCCTTGTGGAGAAGTAGACAGGGAGGAAGATTCAGATGTTTAGATCAGATAATGGTGGTGAGTATACCTCCAAGGAGTTCGATGCATTCTGCACATAGGAGGGTATGTAGAGATAGCTGACAGTTCCCTACACTCCTGCGGAGAATGGAGTAGCAGAGAGAAAGAACATGTCGATTGTTGGAGCAGCAAGAGTGATGCTCCATGATCAGGGTTTACCGTTCTTTCTGTGGGCAAAGGAACGTAGCACTGTAGTTTATCTACATGACATGAGTCCTCATCGTGCTTTAGGGAGGAAGACTCCTGAGGAGATGTACACAAGCAAGAAGCTTGAGGTGAGCCACTTTTGTATATTTGGTTCTTTGACTTACTTTCACGTCCCTTCTGAGAAGAGGAAGAAGTTTGATCCCATTACAGAGAGAGGCATCTTTGTGGGATATGATGAGACTTCAAAGGCTTACCAGCTTTACCTTCCTAGGCAGAAGAGGGTTCTTGTTAGGCGGGAGGTGAAGTTTGATGAGGAGAGATCCTTCAGGAATTCCAGAGAGAAAGAGCAGGGGGATCCACTAGCTTCCATGCCTCAGGTGACTCAGGCTTCTTCAATACAGATTTCAGGTCCACAGGTTTCTGGAGTGACTGAATCATAGAGTACAGGCACAGCTTCTACAGGTTCAGTGGTTTAGGTGATAGGTACTTTAGGGACAAGTTCAGGTTCTGGTTCGTAGGTTACGGGTTCTTCAGGGACTAGTTCATCAGTCACTGGTCCTAGGGGTGTTGGACCTTCTGCTTCTAGGAGTCGTTCTGATGAGGATAGACCAGTATGGGAGGAGCCTTCAAGGAAGAGGAAACCTAAATGGCTTCAAGACACCTTGAAGGAAGCAGAGGAATTTGGTAGAATCCAGGAGGAGATCGGGACAGTAGTGATGACGGATATACTGGGTATGACTCTTGTTGCGAGCCTTTGTGATTCAGAGCCTTCCACATTTGAGGAGGCTTATCAGCATCAGGTTTGGAGAGATGCCATGATGGAAGAGTACCATTCCATCATGAATAATGATGCTTGGGAGATAGTGTCAAGACCAAAGGGGAAGTCTGTTGTGACTTCCAAGTGGATCTACAAGGTGAAGCATGTTGCAGATGGCAGTGTGGAGAAGTACAAGGCTCATTTTGTGGCACAAGGGTTTTCACAGGTTGAGGGAGTTGACTATGATGAGAATTTTGCGCCAGTTGCTCAGTATTATTCCATCAGAGCAGTGATTTCTATAGCTGCAGAGGTGGGTTAGACAATCCACCAGATGGATGTGAAGACCGCATTTGTCAACGGTCTTTTGCATGAGGAGGTGTACTTAGAGCAGCCACAGGGAGTCGAAATTCTTGGCAGAGATTCTCTTGTGTGTAGGTTGGGAAAGCTTTGTATGGACTAAAGCAAGCTCCTAGAGATTGGTACTCCAGGATCGATGCATACTTGACTTTGATGGGTTTTCAGAAGAGTGAGGCTAATCCCAACCTTTACTACATTGTGGTTAGTGGAGATCCTCTCATTATTTTGTTATATGTTGATGACTTGTTTATCACTGGAGAGGAGCGTCTCATTGCACATTGCAAGAGAGACCTTGCTAGGGAGTATGAGATGACTAACATTGGGTTGATGCATTATTATCTAGGGCTGGACGTTTGGCAGGAGCCTGGACATGTTTTCCTGGGACAAGGGAAGTATACTGTTGATATTCTGAAGAGATTTCAGAAGTAGGATTGCAGGCCGATGTCTACACCTATGATCACCAACTGAAAGCAACTTCATTCTTCTGAGGGTAAGTTGGTGTATCTTACACTTTACCATTAGCTCATTGGGTAGTTGATGTATCTGGTCAACACTGGGCCAGACTTATGTTTTGCAGTGAACACTCTTAGACAGTTCATGGTGGAGCCTACGAGTGTATATTGGACTGCCACAAAACATTTGTTGAGATATGTTGTAGGTACAATGGACTATGGTTTGGATTACAGGGGTACGGGTGGAGTCAGTTTGGTTGGCTTCATGGATTCATACTGGACAGGTAGTGTGAGGGATCGGAAGAGTACTTCCAGTTGTTGTTTCAGTCTGGGATCGACAACAATGTCGTGATTCAGTTGGAAACAAAAGTCCGTTGCATTGAGTTCCATCGAGGCTGAGTATATGGCAGCCAGTCAGGCTACTTGTGAAGCATTGTGGTTTCACAAGCTATTGGTAGACTTATTTGATCAAGAGCTTAGGCCTACGGTGATCTATTATAAAAATCAGAGTTGCATTCATCTCTCTGACAATCCAGTGTTCCATGACAAGTCAAAGCATATTGATATCAAGTACCATTTATTCTGTGACTACATTTAGAGAGTAGAAGTTGAGTTGCAGTACATATCCACTGATGAGAAGGTAGAAGATATCCTCACGAACTCTTTGGAGAGGGGCAAGTTTGGATTCTTCAAAGACAAGTTGGGAGTGGTGCAAAACACCTTCGTCGATAAGAGGGAGTGTTAGTTTTTGTACCTAGGGAAGTGTTCCCCTGGTGACTTTTTGCCTAAGTCACTTAAAAGGGGGAAAAAGTGACCCTTGCTTTAAATGACTTGTGAAAATCATTTAATGAGACATTATAACCATAAAGTCACTTTTGATTCAATTTAAGTGGGTGAGTGAAATTAATATTTATGAGAAATAAATAGGAGCATTTAATTTCAACTGTTGATCTAATGTAATCTCATCCATTAGATTTGGAGAACCCTAGGGTTTTGTCAAAAAGAGAAAAGGGAGGCAAAGACATTCATTCTTGGAAAGAGAAAGACATTGAGCAAGAGAGAAAGAGAAGGCATGAATTTCAAGAGAGAACAGCAGCTATGGTGAGCAGCAACACAAATTTCGAGAAAGCACAAATTTTGAGGCAGAGTGATTTAAGCAATAGCATGCATCCCGAGGAACTCCGTATAGTATGAATTTACAAGCACAAGTTTCAAGATATTTCTAGGCATGGATTTGAAGGAGCAAAACACTTTTCGAGGCAGCTATCTTGCACAGAAATCGAGATTGGCTGCACAGATTTAGACGTGATTTCCTACACGATTTTTTAGGGCAATTCTGGGAATGATTTTCGAGGGTCGTACAGTCCTTTACAGACTGTACTTTCAGCAGAGAAATCGAGGTCTATTTTCCTGCACATTTTTTGAGGCAGTGGCACAGAATTCGAGGTTGATATTTTTGCGTACGAATTTTGAGGAAGCTTGGCACGATTTTCAAGACAGCTAGCTAGTGCATTTAATGGTGGAGATAAGTTGTATTTCTCACTGTAATCCTGTTCTGAAATATTGCTAAATAAATAATAAACTCTCTCTCTCTTTGACTGGTTTTCCCCGTGGGGGTTTTTCCAGGGCTATTTGCCAAAATTTCTGAGTCTGATTTTTTTATGGTGTGCATTGTTAAATTAATTTTTCTCCCTGTTAGAAGTGTTTTACAGTGTGTTTAACTGTCTCAGAATTTCATAAGTAATTTCTAGCCAATGCAAAACGAACTTGGAAATGAAAAACACTAAAATGTTTATATAAACTAGCAATCTACAAAACACAAAAAATTTACATGGTATTAGAACTTGGCGGCAGAAAACAGTAAAATTTGCAGACACTTAGAAATTTTCAAATTTGGGTATTTTTTCTTCTGTTAATGAACAACACCTTTTTGGGTTGAAGTAGAGATGGCTACAGGACTTAGGTTGGAGGATAGATTGGATGGGACAGGGAACTTTGTGCCATGGAAGGCTGGGATTTTGCTGGTTTTAGAGGAAAATGAAATGTTGGAGGAGGTGGTTAGAAACACTACAGCAAACTCCATTCAGATTCTCGCTGCTACAGATGCAACAGCATTATCAACCGTCAACAAGAAGGACTGTAAATCTCGAAGAATAATCCTTGATGCAGTTAAAGATCATATCATCCCTCACATTTCAGGCAAAGCTAGGGCACATTTTTTGTGGAGTACTTTGACCAGTTTATACAACAGTACCAATGAGAACCGGAAGATGGTTCTCAGGGAGAAACTAAAAAGTATAAAGATGAACCGCGGAGAGGGAGTGACAGGTTACCTTATTAGGATATATGCAGTTAGAGATGAGCTAGTAGTAGTTGGAGAGGTGGTCACTGCTACTAAGCTTGTGCATACAATATTGAATGGGGCTTCCAAGCCATGGGGTGAATTTGTGGAGGCTATCGTGGGATGAAAGAACCTACCTTCATGGGAGAGACTGTGGGATGACTTTGTGCAAGAGGAGACTAGGATAGGTCTCGTATAGGTCAGTTCGTCACAGGTTAGGGAAGAAGAGGAGAACGTGGCTTTGATAGTAAAGGGAAAGAAGAAGAAGAAGGGTCCCAAGAAGGGTGGCGCCAAGCAACAGCAGTAGGGTGGGTAGAAGAAGGACTTGAGTAAAATCAAGTGTTATGCATGTCATACTTTTGGGCACAATGCTTCATAGTGTCCAAGCAGGAAGAGAAAGGGACAACAGACTGCAGCTTCAGCAGAGGTTGATGACTTTGGAGACAGATTTCAGAGAGAGTTTTCTCTGTGTGCTGGATAGATTGAGAGAGAGAGAGCCTCTTTAGTTACCAGCACTGATGTTGATATCGAGATGGGGTATTCCTTATTGACAGGCCATCAGATGAGTGCATCCACCATTGCCACTTTGTATATTGACAGCAGAGCCTCGAGCCACATGACAGGTGCTTGAGAGATGTTCTCCGGGCTATCACAGACAGGTACAGATGTGGAGGTTGTATTAGGTGATGCCACCATTGTTAGAGTAGTTGGTTAGGGAACCATTCCATTTCAGAGGGAGTCTATGAGTGCCATGACTTTGAGGGATGTGTTCTATGTCCTTGGGCTGAAGAAGAACCTTGTATCAGTTTCCACCATTGAGGACAGGGGTCTTGGGGTATGTTTCCTGGATGGGAGAGTGCAGGTATTCCACAGGACTATAGGAGTATCTACCCCCACGGAAATTGGGGTTAGATGTGGAAAGTTGCACATGCTCTTGTTTCAGCCGCAGTATGCTCTAGCACAGAGCAGCAGCAGTGAGCTATGTGAGCTATGGCATCGGAGGATGGCCCACTTACATCACCCAGCTCTAAGATTGTTAAGGAGCATGGTTACAGTCTTACCCAAGTTTAGCACTGAGCAGAGTGATGTGTGCAGGGGGTGTGCCTTAGGAAAGTACACCAAGACTATTTTTCCAAGTAGTGACACCAGAGCAATAGAAGTACTTGACTTGATCCATTCTGATATTTGTGGTCCTATGTCATCATTCTCTTTCACTGGATTTGATTACTATATCACCTTCATTGATGACTACTCTAGAAAGACCTAGATGTACTTCTTGAGGAGCAGGAAGTCCCCCTTAGTATTGAGTGTCTTCCAAGGGTTGAAAGCGCTTGTGGAGAAGCAGACAAGGATGAAGATTCAGAGTATACATCCAAGGAGTTCGATGCATTTTGCACATAGGGGGGTATGCAGAGACAATTGACAGTTCCCTACACTCCTGAGCAGAATGGAGTAGCAGAGAGGAAGAACAGGTCGATTGTGGGAGCAGCGAGAGCGATGCTCCATTATCGGAGTTTAATGTTCTTTCTATGGGAAGAGGCATGCAGCACTGCAGTTTATCTACAGAAAATGAGTCCTCATCGTGCTTTGGGGAGGAAGACTCCTGAGGAGATGTACACAGGAAAGAAGCTTGAGGTGAGCCACTTTCGTATATTTTGTTCTTTGACTTACTCTAACATCCCTTCTAAGAAGAAGGCGAAGTTTGATACCACTGCAGAGAGAGGCCTCTTTGTGGGATATGATGGGACTTCGAAGGCCTACCAGCTTTACCTTCCTAGCCAAGAGAGGGTTGTTGTTAGGCGGGAGGTGAAGTTTGTTGAGGAGAGAGCCTTCAAGAAGTCCAGAGAGAGAGAGAAGGGGGAGCCACCAACTTCCACACCTCAGGTGACTTAGGCTTCTTCGATACAGATTTCAAGTGCACAGGTTTCCTGAGTGATTGTATCACACAGTATAGGCACAGCTTCTACAAGTTCAGTGGTTCAGGTGACAGGTACTTCAAGGATAGGTTCAGGTTCTTGTTTAGAGGTGACAGGTTCTTCAGGGACCGGTTCATTAGTCACTGATCCTCGGGGTGTTGGACCTTTTGCTTCTGGGAGTTCTTCTGATGAGGATAGACCAGTATGGGAGGAGCCTTCAAGGAAGAGGAGTCCCAAATGGCTTCAAGACACCTTAAATGAAGCATAGGAATTTGGTAGAATCCAAGTGGAGATCAAGATAGTAGTGATGCCGAATAGACTGGGTATGGCTCTTGTTGCGAGTCTTCATGATTCAAAGCCTTCACCATTTCAAGATGCTTCTTAGCATTAGGTTTGGAGAGATGCCATGATGGAAGAGTACCATTCCATCATGAAGAATGATGCTTGGGAGATAATGCCGACACTAGAGGGGAAGTCTGTTGTGACTTCCAAGTGGATCTACAAGATGAAGCATGCTGCGGATGGCAGTGTGGAGAAGTATCATGATCGGTTTGTGGCATAGGGGTTTTCACAGGTTGAGGGAGTTGACTATGATTAGACTTTTGCACCAGTTACTCAGTACTCTTCCATCAGAGCAGTGATTTCTATAGCAGCAGAGATGGGTTGGAAGATCCACCACATGGATGTGAAGACTGCATTTGTCAGTGGTCTTCTTCATGAGGAGGTGTACTTAGAGCATCCAGAGGGATTCGAGATTCATGGGAGAGATTCTCATGTGTGCAGGCTGAGAAAATCCTTGTATGGTCTGAAGCAAGCTCCTTGAGCTTGGTACTCCAAGATCGATGCGTACTTGACTTTGATGGGTATTCAGAAGAGTGAGGCTGATCCCAACCTTTACTACATCATGGTTGGTGGAGATTCTCTCATTCTTTTGTTATATGTTGATGACTTATCTATCACTAGAGAGGAGCATCTCATTACACATTGCAAGAGAGACCTTGCTATGGAGTATGAGATGACTGACATTGGGTTGATGCACTATTTTCGGGGGATGGAGGTTTGGCAGGAGCGTGGACATATTTTCTTGGGATAGGGGAAGTATGCAGTTGATATTCTGAAGAGATTTGAGATGGAATATTGTAGGCCAATGTCTAAACCTATGATCACCAATTGGAAGCAACTTCATGCTTCTGAGGGTAAGTTGGTGGATCCTACACTTTATCGTCAGCTCATTGGGTTGTTGATGTATTTGGCCAACACTAGGCTAGACTTTTGTTTTGTGGTGAACACTCTTAGCTAGTTCATGGTGGAGCCTAGGAGTCTACATTGGACTGCCACAAAATATGTGCTAAGATATATTGTAGGTAGAATGGACTATGGTTTGTATTACAGGGGTACGAGTTGATTCAGATTGGTTGGTTTCACAGATTCAAATTGGGTAGGCACTGTGAGGGATTGGAAGAGTACTTCCAGTTGTTGTTTCAATTGGGGCTCGGTAGTAGTGTCATGGTTCAGTCGAAAATAGAAGTCTGTTACATTGGGTTTCGTCGAGGCTGAGTATATGGCAACCAGTTAAGCTACTTGTGAAGCACTGTGGCTTCACAAGCTGTTGGTAGAATTATTTGATCAGGAGCTTAGGCCTAATGCGATCTATTGTGACAATTAGAGTTGCATTCAAGTCTCTGAGGATCCAGTGTTCCATGAAAGGTCAAAGCATATTGAGATCAGGTACCATTTCATCCGTGACTACATTCAAAGAGGAGGAGTTGAGTTGTAGTAGATATCCACTGATGAGAAGGTAGGAGATATCCTGACGAAATCTTTGGGGAGGGGAAAGTTTTTCTTTTTCAAAGACAAGTGGGGAGTGGTGTAGTACACCTTCCTCAGTAAGAGGGAGTGTTAGTTTTTGTACCTAGGGAAGTGTTCCCCTAGTGACTTTTTGCCTAAGTCACTTAAAAGGGGGAAAAAGTGACCCTTGCATTAAATGACTTGTGAAAAGCATTTAATGAGACTTTATAACCATAAAGTCACTTTTTGATTAAATTTAAGTGGGTGAGTGAAATTAATATTTATGAGAAATAAATAGGAGCATTTAATTTCAACCGTTGATCTAATCTAATCGCATCGATTAGATTTGGAGAACACTAGGGTTTTGTCAAAAAGGGAAAAGGGAGGCAAAGACATTCATTCTTGTGAAGAGAAAGACATTGAGCAAGAGAGAAAGAGAAGGCATGAATTTCGAGAGAGAGTAGCAACTAGGGTAAGCAGCAGCAGAGATTTCGAGGCAAAGTGATTTCAGCAATAGTACGCATCCCAAGGCACTCCGTACAGTACAGATTTCTGGGAACGAGTTTCAAGATATTTTTGGGCACTAGTTTCAAGGAGCAACATACTTTTTGAGGCAACTATCTTGCACAGAAATGAAGATAGTGTGCATAGATTTCGAGGTGATTTCCTGCATGGTTTTCGAGGACAGTTCTCGGCATGATTTCCGAGGGCTATACAGTCCTGTACAGAATATACTTTCATCACATAAATCGAGGTCTATTTTCCTACATAGTTTTCGAGGTAGTGGCACAAAATTCAAGGTTGATATTTTTGTGTATGAATTTCAAGGAAGCTTGGCACAATTTTTGAGACAGCGAGCTGGTGCATTTAATGGTGGAGATAAGTTGTATTTCTCCCTGGAATGTTGTTCTGAAATATTGCTAAAGAAATAATAAACTCTCTCTCTCTTTGACTAGTTTTCCCCGTAGGGGTTTTTCCGGGGCTATTGGACAAAATTTATGAGTCTGATTTTTTTATGGTGTTCATGGCTAAATTAATTTTTCTACCTTTTAAAAGTGTTTTACGGTGTGTTTAACTGTCTGAGATTTTCATAAGTAATTTCCAGCCAATGCAAAACCAGCTTGGAAATGAAAAACACTAAAATGTTGATATAAACCAGCAAGCTGCAAAACACAGAAAATTTACAGGTTCAAGGTGCGAGTTGGTTCTCGAATAAGTAACAATGCGGTGATGACATGGTTAAAACTCTAGCTACTGAATCTAAGATCCCTGAATTACAAATATGTGGTGATTATTACTTGTTATCAAATGGTCAAGGAAGGAACACACAGTCATAAATATGAATGGACAACCACTTTATAAAGAATTTCTTAATAAGGGTACAAGTTGGTTCGAATAAGTAACAATGCGATGATGACAACATTAAAACTCTAGCTACTGAATCTGAGATCCCTGAATTACAAATATTTGTTGATTATTACTTGTTATCAAATGGTCAAGGAAGGAACACACACTCATAAATATCAATGGAGGACCACTTTATAAAGAATCTCTTTTGATTTAGTCGAAAAATTTACACTAATCTCATACACTAACTTATCTCATGATATCATCACATACAAAGGGAGCAAAATATCGAAGTTGATTCCCTATCTAAAGAGGGAGTTCATTTACAGCACGGTCCATGGATAATTCAAGAAGTAGATAATCGTATCCTGCAAGAATACCCTCATCTCTGATATCAGAGGATACTAAAAGAAGAAAAAAGCAGGCCCTTTCCAACAAGAAAATATGGCTGAAAAAGAAACAATAACCAAGGAAGGCTTTGATATATCAAACACACCCATCATTCATATCAATAAAATACTGACCAATGGTTTCACTTGCTTTTGCCAATTAAAGATAAAAACACGCAACTGCACTTGCTTTTGCTAGTTGAAGATAAAACACGCAACTGCTGGATAAATTGGTCATTTACAAGATAAGGTCTGGATACGTTTGCCACTTATAGTAAGCTTTATCAAACACACCATCATTCATATCAATAGATTACCGAGATAAGCTCTGCATACTTTTGTCACTTACAATATAATACCGAGATAAGCTAGGGATGCATTCGACACTTATAGTATAAGCCAATAGATCTCGGGAGGAAAAAAGATGAGCTAAACCTCTCTGCCACTGCTAAACCATGTTCCCACAGCCCTTGTGCTTATAAAAATCAGACAAATCAGAGGCTCGACCCTCCAATGTACTCGGTAAGTTTGGTGACATTTAAGTTTAGTAAATTTGGTTTGGTTATTCATTTTGTTGGACGGCATGAGAGTGTTGTTTTTACTCACAGCAAGAGGTACTAGTCATTAAACTCAGAAACTATCACCTATAGGACGATTTTCAGCAAGAAAATAAAGTTCAACAAATGTTTTAGCAAACTGTATTCTACAGGAATTGTTTCAGCAAGTAATTTAACTTTGTTTTGATGACCCATAAGTTTATAAAACTTAGGTTAAAACTTTGTTTTAGTAATCAAACACATTTAACACATCTATACTTAAAAATAAATTCTGATCTCTTAACTTGCTACAGCAAAATAACTTCAAAATAAATATAAGTTTACAAACTCAAAAATACAGCATAACAGAAAATATAGAGTAAAAAATTTGTTTTTAATTTCAACTGTGGTTTGGGGGTGGACACCTCTTCAAAGGATTTATGCCCTCATTAAATTTTTCCAATTGGAATTCAAATCTCAATGAAATTTGTTCCAATATGAAGGCAAGGGAGTCTTTGATCCCATTTTGTAACACATGTGAACTGCACATTTATTGGCGTGGGTAGGGTACCAATAACCTCATGTATTCTGAAGTATTTTTTGGGTGGGATAGTAATGTCTCAAATGTTTCAAGCCCAGGTGTTATGTATGTTGTTGGGCATTCCAGTTTTGTGATGGAAAATGTCCAGTTCAAATTTCCTTGGGTGAGACACACTAGTCTATATTGACAAGTTTACTAGAGATGCCATCTACAAATGTGAGGAGATATTCCTTCAATAAATCTGAACCACTTTTTCTTTTAAAAACTTAGAGGACCAACAATCAAGTGGTGGAATAATTAACGGCTTCCAGCACATTTCACTGCAAATACACAAGAAAAGCCGGAATTGAAGTTGTGAGTGCTGCTATTTATGCGATAAATAACAGGGTCTTTTGTAAAATTCACTCGAAGCTAATCTCGTGATTATTACAATAAAAACTGAAAGTTGGGATGATTATCTAAGAAAATATATCAGTCAGAGCTATGCTTTTATATTTTAATCTATAAGTCTCAGGATTTCGCCATTTTGATAGCGCTGTCCTACACGGGAGATTGATGAAGGAAACCCATCCATCCAATTCAACGATGGATAATATTTAATTTACATTTCTTTTCTGCGTGGCTGTATATTTGTCTTAATCTGGATAATCTTGACTACTACTGTATCGGCTAAGTCGTATAAAGGTAGAACAAAATTGTCTATAGCTAAAATTATTAAATTTTAAAACAGAGTTGTTATTATTAAATTTTATAAGTCTTGTTATTAATCTCTTACATCTTTTATATACTAGCACACCGCATCAAAATTTGAAGTAAACACAACACATCACAACATGCATATATACTTTAGGGTTAAAATATTAAAAATCAATTTAAATTTATATACATTGAAATTTGCAGTTTCTTGAATGATTCATAGGACTAGGAAAATTGATTCAGGTTAATCTCGACGATTCTTTCCAAACAAAACCTGCATTTCTCAGTTTCGAATAAAATTCTTACTCCACATTGTTTATTTCACTACCACTTGAAAAATGATTGACAACACTTGAAATTCCTGTTATATTCCATAACAATACAGAGCCGATCTATAGATGTTCGCGTATAAAACTAAATAAAACATGTCCCAAACAGAATGCAAAAGCTGCTTAAACTCGAAACCTCTGGATATGGATTCCAAAACTAATTTTTCCAAAAGCACACGATTTTAAATAGTTAGAGAGATGAAGATGGACAGCTGCTTCGCATCCTTGTGGTCATGGACGAAATAAGAAGAAAGTGACGCATGACTCAGCAAAATTAGTAACAATTTTCGATTTCCTGGGGTTGAAAGCTGCTAAGGACTGCCGAAACGAGATTCAATGGCTGGAGGAAGAGATTCGCGATCAGAGTAGTGGTTGTGGTCCGAGAATGGTCCGTCCACATTGAAAGACACACTCTGAGATGTATCTGTTAAACCACAGCCAGAAACCCCTAACCACCACCTCATGAACAAGAAAAGTAATATTTTTCTTCCGAATAAAAATAAAAGTTTACAACAGTTTATATTTATCAACATTATGTAGTGTTTGGGTATCTCAGAACTTTGTGTCCCTATAAGGAGAGTCGAGCGATGCTGTAGCATTTTCGTATTCACAATTTTTTTTTTTTTTTTCTTCTCCTGTTTGTATATGTGACAATGGTGTAGCTTTTGGGAATTGCCATAGTAAGTATGACACTATTAGTATATGTCAATGTTTATTTTGTTGTATTTTATTATATTGATAGGTGTTTATATCTTAGAATTTAGGGTGAATTAGTACCTATGCTTATCTTAGAATTTGGGGTGGACAAAGGTCTACGCTCTTCCTAGATTGAAACGAGTGTACTGTCTAGATTGATTTACACTTGTCTAGATTGATTTTATGGCAGTCATTCCAAATTGGAAATAAACAATTATAAAGAAAATAACTAGTAGCTATACATAGATGACTGATAGTTCATGGAAGAATAAATAATAACTTATGCATAAATAACATAAAGAATGGATAACAAGTAACTTGATAAGACTTAACGTGTGACCTATCTGTATTATTCACCTGCGATTGGCTATGTTAGTTTCTTGCTAACAACTTTCTTTGTTTACTAAACTGGATTTTCTCTTCATTAGAGAAGCTTGTACTCTCCATTATTTATTTCTGAACAAGTTTCCCTATTGACTATATGTTAGTTTCTTTTATGTTGAGTAATTTTTTTTCTCCATTCTTCAGTATATTTGAATGCTTGTTTTGTTATATTTTATTTCTTTTGAAGAAGGTTGCTTATTGAGTACACTCTATTTTATATTCTGGGGATGAATTTGTTTTTTCCATTATTGAATGTACTGATATAGGAGTGGAGATCTATTTTAGACGCTTCAAAACGATTGTGGATTGACTGCTAAAGTTGTTTGTCGTTGCGAACGTTATGAAGTTATTACTTAGATATGCTGGAAAGCTGGCTACTAATTCTGTGTTTTAATCCTTGATCGATAGATACAATTCTGAAACTTATTTGAGGTCAATTTTAGTCAATTTTGGGGGATTTTTCTGTTCTCGAGAAAATGGAGGATTCTGAGGTTGTTTCTGCCAGTAAAATATGGGAAAATGGAAAATGGCTACTGAAACTATGTTTGCATGCCAGATTAAGAGACACAAATCTGAACCATATTTGAAGTCAATTTCATTTATATTTTTTCCATATTGTTCCAGTGCTTGTGTTAATATGTAAAATGTCCATGAATTCGGTTGCCTTTTCTGTAAGTCCTAATGTACTATAGAAAGTGCTGTTATCTTTTAAAAATATATCTATGCGCACAACGTCCTACTTTGACTCAGTTTGAAATGTATTAAATTATTGAAACCAATTATTTGGTTTTGATTTAACTTTTGCATTATGTTAAATATCAAGGAGTTTCTGAAGGGAAAAGGGCACCGCGCAGTAAATAAAAATTGACTGCGCAAATGATAAATATTTTTTTTTCTTTTGCTAAGGGATTGCGTTGTTTTATTTTACTTTACTAAGATTAACTGCGTGGTAAATGAACTTCATGCTAAAACATAAGAACCAAAACATATGAAGAAGTTACTGCCCTTAAACTAGGGCATTCACCTCGTGAATTACTTAGGAATCTTGATTTGATTTACGGATAAACAACATTTACACAGGTCATAAACAAACATTCTTGAGAATGAATTCACAGAACTATGAACTTATATATTAGTGCTATGAAAAAGAGTAACTTTTCTGCAATACAGAGAGATGATTACTTCAATCTTTTACATTCACACAGAGCTTGGGCTCTTGAAACATTTCACGGGATTTACTTCTCATCTTATTCACTTATCTCTATCTCTTCATCTCTGCTTCTTCTTCAATTATCTTCTTCTACTTATAGAGTTTCATATCAACCGACTCAACATCGCTTCACTTGGAAGCTACAGGGTTTCATTAAAGACTGAAATAAAATCCTACCTAAGAAGTTATGAGCCTGCATACCAACTTGCCGTGAGCCAGATTGGTTGCAAACAAACTGGCTGTCTGACATTGCAGGCCGCGTGCTGACACAAAAGGACTGACAGGGTGACTAACAGAGCCAGTGTAGGTAGATACGCTATCAGCTCATTAATTATGATATTTCCAACACTCCCCCTTAATTATGAGCGGATGGGGATCTTTAAACAAAAGTAAAATATTACAAAATATTTCAGAGTTGAAACATGATTTGTTCCTAACATAGTTCATTGCGCAGAACTAGTCACTCCCAAACAACTTCACAGAAATTGGAATGGGTCCTTTGCCAAAGGTTTTGTAAATATGTCTGTAACTTGATCTTCAGAGCTGCAAAATTCTAAACAGATTTTCTTGTTGTTTATCAATTCTTTCATAAAATGATACCTTATGTCGATGTGCTTGGTTCTCTTGTGAAACACATCATTTTTTGATAGTGCGATAGTTGAATTGTTGTCACAGTAAATGACGGTGGGTTCTTGCTGGACCTGGGACAGATCACTTAACATTCTGCGCATCCAAACTACTTGACATGCTGCACTTGTTGCTGCAACATACTCTGCTTCTGCAGAAGAAAGAGTTACTATGGGCTGTTTCTTTAAATCCCATGATATAACACGTGTTCCTACATGAAATGTATTTTCAGATGTGTTTTTTTTGTCATCTATGCTGCCTCCATCGTCACTGTTAGTGTATCCAATGAGTTTGAAATTTTTTAAGGTTGAATACAAAATACCAAAGTCTTTTGTTCCACTTACATACCTTAGAATTCTTTTACGTGCTTGCCAATGAGATTCTTTTGGTGACTCCAAGAATCTTGAGATTAAGCTGACTCCATACATGATATCCGTCCTTGTTGTTGTAAGATGCATAAGATTGCCAACGAGCCTTTTAAACACAGTAGGATCTATATTGGATCCATCATCATCCTTTCTCATTTTCAAACCTATTATCATTGGTGTTGGAGCTGTCTTGCAATTTAACATCTTAAATCTGTTCAAGACATCAATTG
This sequence comes from Larix kaempferi, assembly GCA_027924585.1. NCBI lineage: Eukaryota > Viridiplantae > Streptophyta > Pinopsida > Pinales > Pinaceae > Larix > Larix kaempferi. The sequence continues at coordinate 13,836,167 of BSBM01000753.1, read as the reverse complement.
CATACTTGGACTGTGATATAGATATACCAATTTCAGTCTGCTGGACTTCAATGCCCAGAAAATACTTCATAAGCCCCAAATTAGTCATTTCAAATTCACTCTGCATGACTATTCTAAATTCTTCTATGCCAAAAGCACCAGTAAATATTAAATCATCTACATATAGGCAGAGAATTAGCTTATTACCTTGTTGGTTGATTTTTGTGTACAGTGTTAGCTCACATTCACTTCTATGAAAACCATTACGAATGAGGTATGAGTCAATGTGACTATACCAAGATCTGGGAGCTTGCTTCAAACCATATAGTGCCTTTTTCAGCTTGTATACTCTGTGTCCTTGTCTTGGAACTTCATAGACTTGTGGCTTCTCAACATATATTTTTTCCTCCAAATGATCATTTAGAAATGTAGACTTAACATCCATTTGATAAACAAGCCATGTCTTATGTGCTGTGATGGCCAAAACTGTTCTGATAGTGTCCATTCACGCTACAGGTGCAAAAGTTTCATTGAAGTCTATGCCGGGCTGCTGAGTGAATCTTCTTGCTACCAATCTTGCCTTGTGCTTCTGCACATTTCCATCAGCATCTTGCTTGGTTTTATAAATCCATTTCATGCTTATCACATCGTTGTCCTTAGGAACATCAACTAATTCTCAAGTTTGATTTTTCTCAGTGCATTCTATTTCTTCATCCATGACTTGTGCCCAAACTTTATCTTCAATAGCTTCTTCAAATGTTAGAGGATCATTAACTTGAGAAAATAATGCCAAACATGAGAATGAATTAGGTGTACCAGCCTCATATATTTCACGCAAACTTCTTGTCCTTGGCGGAGTTGCTAGTGTCAAACTGCGTGAGCTGCGCAAACTGCTTGATGGAGTCTGCTGCGCACTTGGTGTGCTTGTCAAAGTAGTTTGAATTGCGCCTTGTGTCAGAGTTGCTTGTGCTGGAACATGTTACGCAATCCTAGGAATAGATGGAGCTGGACGGTACTGATTTACATGTGGATTATCATCCATATCTTCTACGCTGTCATCATGTTCAACATGTGACACAATTTTCACATTCTTCTCTACAGTTCCATCCCATGCTTCATTTTCTACAAATTGAACATCTCGACTGATAATAAATTTTCTTGTGACAGGGTTATATAACTTGTAGCCTTTGTGTCTTCAAAATACCCAATGAAAATGCGTTTCTATCCTTTATTATATAATTTCCTTCTTAGGTCATCTAGAACATGTGCGTATGCTACACAACAAAAAACTTTTAAATGTGAAACACTATGTTTCATACCTATCCATGCTTCCTGCCGAACTTTGTTCTTCACACTCTTCGTCGGACATCGATTCATAATATATATAGCAGTTGCCACTGCTTCGGCCCAGTCTTCATTTGACAGATATATGGTTGCCAACATACTGTGCGCCATCTCCATAATGGTTATGTTCTTCCTTTCTGCAATGCTATTCTGCTGCGGTGTATACCGCGTAGTGAATTGCTTCTGTATGCCATGATTTTTGCAGAAGTTTAAGAAATCATTTGACACATACTCACCGCCTCTGTCTGTTCTCAAGATCTTGATGCTGTAACCACTCTGCTTCTCCACAAGTGCTTTGAGCTGCTGAAAACAACAAAACGCAGATCAGATTTATGCTTTAGAAAATATAACCATGTTTTTCTTGTGAAATCATCAATAAATGTGAGAAGATAAGTGCATCCTCCCATGGATGGTGTTTGTATGAGTCCACAAATGTCTGAGTGCACAATTTCAAGTGGTGTGCGTGCTTTGTATGACTTTCCGACTGGAAAAATCTCTCGGTGTTGTTTGCCAAAAATACAGCCTTCACAAATTCTCTCTAGCTTTTCAATCAATGGAAATCCTTTCACCATGTCCTTCATATGCAGTAGCTTCAACCCACCAAAATTCTGATGTCCAAATCTGAAGTGCCATAACCAGGATTCATCCCGAATTTCTATTTGAAATGCAGTTTTCATTGCGCTGTCTTTTTCTTCAACTGCACAGTGAGTGTTTGATACTTTGCTCTCTGCGCAGAGCACAGTTCCAGAATTTTCATTCTAACTTTTATGAACAACTTGATTTGTTTTTCCTTTTATGATTGGTGTAATCCTCAAAGGAAACAAGTGATTGCTTGTCATCTGCACTTCGGCTATCAACTGATCGCTTGGATATTTGTCTTTGATCAGACACCGCTTTCCTATCATATGGATTCTGTAACCTTTTTCCATCAATTGTCTAGTGCTCATCAAATTATGCTTCAAACCTTTAACATAATAAACATCAGAGATATATTTCTGCTCCCCCTGTTTGGTTAGAATATCAACAGTACCCTTACCCAAAATAGTGACTTGAAAATTATTTCCAAGTGTGACATTAGTTTGAACTGATTTATCTAGACTAGAAAATATATTTAAATTACCACTCATATGATTGCTACAGACTGATTCTAAATACCATATGTCATTTGGAATTTCTTGGATAGCATTGCATTCCAGTAGACATGCGCATGCTAAGAACAATGAGCTGTTTAGAGTGTTGTTGTTGCTTGACTTAGCTTCACCTTGCTTTCCTTGGTCATACTGCTTCTTCCTACATTCATATGCGAAGTGTCCAAACCTCTTACAGTAATGACATTGTATTTTTTATTTGTCATACCTTTGTCCACTTGACTGAGTGGTGGTTTGATTCTGACCTCTACCACTGGCATGCGTAGGGATGTTGCTGTGACCTCCTATGAACGAACTTTGTCCTCTGCCTCTAGAGTTTCATCTTCCTCTACCTCTTCCATGACTTATGGATGACTGTGCTGTGAATGCACCTTCCAGCGATGTATCTGAACCGTTGATTCTATGTTCATGATTGAGTAATGAGGCTTGCAACTCATCAATAGTAAATGTTGACAGATCTTTGTTTTCCTCTAGGGTTACAACCAAAGATTCAAATTTCTTTGGAAGAACTCTAAGAACTTTTTCAACAACTCTTTGGTTAGTTAGAGTTCCTCCATGAGACTTTATTTGATTAACCAGACCAATAACACGAGGAGTATAGAATTAGTCTACTGACTCTATATTTTTTATTAACAGAGATTCAAAATCTCTTCTAAGAATTTGAAGTTTGGTAGTCTTTACCTTGTTGAAGCCTTGATATGCAGTTTCTAGTGTGTCCCATGCTTCCTTAGATAACTACGTTGTTGCTACTCTTGGGAGTATGGATTCATGTGTTGCTTGATGTATGTGGAACAACGCCTTTTCATCATTCTTCCTTTGTTCCCTCAAGACATCCTTATCAGCTTGTGTGAGATTGTTGTATGTTGCTGCATCTGCTGGTTCTACATAGCCATTTTGGACTATGTCCCATACATATTGAACTCTGAACAAAGCCTTCATAGTTAGAGACCAATACTCATAATTTTTTCTAGAAAATATTGGGGTTTGCAAATTACCAGAACTGGAAGCCATTTTTAATCACTTTTTCCTTTTTGTAAATACAAATTCTACTTTCCATAAACTGTGCTCTGATACCAGATGAACGGAAAAGGGCATCGCACAGTAAATAAAAATTGACTGTGCAGATGATAAATATTTTCTTTTTCTTTTGGTAAGGGATTGCGTTGTTCCTAGCAAATACTTTTTAATTTTTCTTTCCACTTACTTCACAAATTAATTGCGCACTACGCAATTCACCTTTCTACTTCGCAGAGATTAACTACACAATTCAATTTTTTACTGCACAATTGAACTTTGCACAAATGTACAAATCTTAACTTCGCGGAATACTTTACTTTTCTTGAACTGCACACTTTATGCAAATTACTTATTGCACGCTCATTTTACTTTACTAAGATTAACTGCGTAGTTAACTTAGCATACCTATCTAACTGTGCATAACCAAAAACTTAAACAAACTTTGTATAAATGAACTTCATGTTAAAACATAAAAACCGAAACATATGAAGAAGTTACTGCACGTTAAACTAGGGCATTCACCACCGTGAAATACTTAGGAATCTTGATTTGATTTATAGACCGTAAATGTAAACAACATTTACACAGGTCAACATGAAATAGATGCACGACATGCATAAACAAACATTCTTGAGAATAAATTCACATAACTATGAACTTATATATTACCGCTATGAAACAATGTAAGTTTGCCACAATAGAGAGAGATGATTACTTCAATCTTTTACATTCACACACAGATTGAGCTCTTGAAACATTTCACGGGATTTACTTCTCATCTTCTTCACTTATCTCTATCTCTTCATCTCTACTTATTCTTCAATTATCTTCTTCTACTTATAGAGTTTCATATCAACCGACTCAAGATCGCTTTACTTGGTAGTTACAGGGTTTCATTAAAGACTGAAATAAAATTCTGCCTAAGAAGTTATGAGCCTGTGAAATACAAACACGGTTTCTTAAACACCAACTTGTCATGAGCCGGATTGGATGCAAACAGACTGACTATCTGACATTACAGACTGTGCGCTGACACAAAAGGACTGACAAGGTGACTGACAAAGCCGGCGTAGATAGATACGCTATCAGCTCATTAATTATGATATCCCCAACATTTTGGAGTAGGATTTTTCCTTTAACCAGGATAGTGTATAGCATGTGGTCTCGATAATTTTTAGAGGTGATCTTCAATATTCTAGACGGAATCCAAGAGGTTTACTGTCATTCTTTTTCTCATTATAATATCACAATGATTGGTAAAGGTAGCCTACACGTTCTTAATGGCATTTCTTGATGGTGGTGTTGTTTGTTATATTTCGAGCCAGTTTTTCTTTTACGATAAGAGGAAGGAAATCTCACCATGTTAAATAATTTGATTTTTTAAAATTTATTGGTTTATTTATTTTATTTTATATTTAATTAAATTATAAAAATTAAGTACAGTAAGGTTTATTTAGTCGAAATTTATTTTTTTCCATCTAAATAGTAAAAAATTATTAAAATGTATATTTATTTAATTAGATTTATTTTTTTAATTATATATATAATTATTTAAAAAATAATTAATCTTTTCTAAATCTTATAATTTGAATAAACAAATAAAACTGTGCATGTATTTTTAGTCCTACCAATCATCTAGATTTTGATGAATTTCTTCATTTCCAAATACCAAATTAAAATTAACATAGAAAGTTATAAAAAATGAAACTAACACAACTTTATTTTGAAAAATAGTCATATTCAACAAATTTTTAAATAGAATTAATATTTTAAACCATTTTTTTATCTCTTAATATCATTTAAATTTTTATTTTTTTCCTAGTGTATCTATCTTGTAAGACTAGCATGTGCCATCAAAATAGTTAAGCCTTAAGGAACTTGAACTCCAATGACCATGCAAAACCAACAATACTAGCAACATTTGAAAATTTAAAAAAATATTAAAAATTAATATGAATTTACAAAATATGCTCATTTAAAAATATTATAACTAATTATATATTTTTTTAAATGTTCCATTTGGTTAAGAATGTTTTTAAAATAAAATTTCAATAATGTGATAGTTTATTAAAATAATATTCAAACCCTTTTTATAACGAAAGAAGTTTTTTCTTTAGAAGACATAGATTTCGGGGTTAAGTGCTTAGCAAATGGAAAAGCCAAAGGCATTGAAGGCTACCAAGCATAAATCTTAAAAATTTAGGGGCCTATGTTCATCTTGCACATCCACAAACTCTTTAATCTAGCATTCAAGCGAGGATTCCCTCTACCTTGGACTCAAAGCCTCATTATTCCTATTTTCAAAAGTGACGATAAAAATAACCCTTCTAATTATGGTACCATTAGGATTAGCCCTCTCCTAGCCAAGTTATGCGGTATTATCTTAGAAAAGAAGATCAACAAATGGATAGAAATGGAAGTTAATCGGGGTAAAGGCCAAGCAGGTTTTAGAAGGAATCATTCAAGCACAGACCACCTCGTTACGCTTAGGATCATTACAGATGAATTTCATAATAACAAGTCTGACCTTTCTTGTTGCTTTGTTGACTTTAGGAAAGCTTTTGATACATTTCCTAGAAATAACATGTGGAATAGGCTAGAGGATCTTAATGATCCTTTTGAGTTGAGAGCTTCCATGGTAAATTTATACAAAATGGTCATTGCCAAATTTAAGAATAATCAAGGCTGGTCAATGGATATAAACGGTAATATTGGAGCTAAGCAAGGTTGCCCCCTCTCCCCTACCCTTTTTGGCATTTGCATTGGTAAACTACAAAGATGTTTAGAAGAAGCAGGTTTTGCTGGCACAATCTTAACTACAATAGTTATCATCTTCCTTCTTTATGCTGATGATATTGTTCTTAAGGCAAGGTGTCCCTTTGATTTCGATAAACAATTAAGAATTCTCAAATATTTATGCTCTAATATGGGTATGAATGTTAACACCGACAAGACAAAAGTTATGATTTTAAAATATAAGAAAGACACCTACGAAAATTTTATTTACGATAACAGTAAACTAGAGGAAGTGACTTCTTGCAAATATGTTGGATTTGATATTTATCACAAGCTCAATTGGAACCATAGCATTGAGAAAAAGATTAATGGAGGATGTAAAGATTATTTTGGTCTTGAAAATAATTGTAAATCAGCAAACGTGGTCATGTGGGATAAAAAAAAGTTCCTCTTTGAAATGTTTTACATCCCTGTTATCTTATATGGTTGTGAAGTATGGGGTTGCAACATTTATAGAGAATTTTGGAGAAATATTGAGCAAATCCAGAAGCGGCTTATAACTTATAACCTCAAAATTAAAAGCAATATGCCTTATCCTCTTCTCCTCATAGAAGTGGGTCTGTAATGTCCCTTAAAAATGGCAAAAATTTAAAAATTTTCTAATACTAGCTTAAACTGATAAAGAGATGTGATGAATACTAACTTCATAACTGACAAGTACTTATGGTACCGATATTTAATTCTTACTCTTTGAAATGTCTTAGTTTCGAGTATCATGGTTTGCTGATTATAAGGTTCTACAGCTTTGCGGAAGTATTTCTAGAATGGTTTCGATGTATAAACTATCACATGTGTACCAATTTATGAATACAATAATATGAATCTCCTTCTTACGGCTGTAAAGGTTTGAATGCATATGTACTAAAGTTTCACTAGTAATTCAGGTGAAATGGATCCTTTATTGGGGGTGATTGATGCTCATGGTGAGATACTTGGTCTTTGAAATGGGAAGGTACCCTGACAGGGCTGCCAAGAGGTAGGGGTAAGAATTGGAGACTCTGGACTTACTTAGCATTATTTCTAATGCATCTACTTGTTTCGGGTTTGCAGGTGTACTTATGAGGCATCTATCGAGAATGCCTATTCCACCCTTCTAGCCACTATTTTAAGTCTCAAGTGAGATAGCTTTTAAGTTGATACTTTTATTCTAGTCGCATTGGGGTTTGCGATACTTGTGAAACATCACTACTTGTTTGACCTTGTAATTATTTAATGGCACTATGAAGAGTTTGGGGTCATTGTAATATTTAATTGTGATCTACAATGTTGTGAAATCGAATGGTCCTAATACTATAGAGTATTGGGTCACTCTCGAATTAATTGTAGTTGGTAGTAGCATTGAATGTATCCCTGTGAATGCACATGGCCATGCTGCCAGTTGTGATGGGGTTTTACCCTAGGGTTCTACACCAACAAAGAACATTTTCGTGGTTCGCTTCTCTTCTCTGCTATGGATGCATTGAGGGTTTCTCTACTGACCTGAGTTGTGGCTCATGGTCAACATTCCATTAGGAAATAACGATGGTGATTGCAAATGTTTGAAGGTAATTCCTCTCAGGTTTAAGTTCTACATTCTTGCTCTTGCATATTAGATGTTTTGTGATATAAAATTCAGAGTCCTGACTTGTATGTCGTGATTGGAATACAGGTGTTGACTGGCATTTTCTCTTCTGTGTGATCAATTCATGACAGTGGTGATATTGGACAATGGTAAGTCTAGAATTTGCCAAATCTTAGCTCCTCCTTTCGCCTATGTGGGGATTATTGTTGATATATGTTTACTAGGAACTGGTGAACTTATTTGAGTTCAATATGACAAGTTTTGAATCCCTGGAAGTCACCTTTTTGGTTGGACTATGGTGTGAATGTATCTATTTGTCATTTTGCAAACCCTAGAGGATTTTAGTGTGGTGTTTGGCTATACGGCTCTGTGTTTAAACTTGGTTGAACTCTCGTTATTTGAAAATAATGCCCAAGGATGAACTGGGGTGTATATTACAGTTTTATGTGTTCAAAATGTATTTGTATGGGTCCTAAGATGCCCTGCTGTGTAATATTTATGAGGGTTTGATACCCTATCCAAATCTCTGTGTTTTTAATTCATATGGATATGGGGTTCTTGTATAGTCGTAACACTATCTGTTTTTTCTATTTGGAAATGAACTTGTATTTAACCCTATGAAGCGGATGTATATATTTCTACATTTTAAAGTTATCGTTGCTCCACTCTGTGGTCTTCTCGGTTGATGGCTTGGTGTTTTAAAATGTAAAGGAGTAGAGCCCTACTTGTTTGAAAAGAATGATTGAATGGAGGGAATATGTAACCCTATAGTTGTTTTATCTAAAAGTATGGGAAGCCCTAGGTTCTTACTTCTGTGTTTTCTGGTTATTGAAGTAGGTAGAGAGGCAAAAATATCTTTAATGAAAGTAGTGGGAATCGATCCCTGTATCAAGTGTTTGTTAATTTCCCTGTACTATCGTGTATCGTTTGTTGTAGAGTGAGATGGGATTGGGAATCGATCCCTATACCATCGTTTGTGAATTTCTCTATATAATGTCGTGTAGAGTGTGTTTGATGAACATGGTACAGCCCTTCTACATTTTAAATAGGAATCGTGACCCTAGCTATTGTTTTGATTGACCCTTGAGAGGGTAATGGATTACTGAAAAGTCATTTATTCTTGTGGCGTCTTGCAAGATGGTAGAGCCTCGGATGGGGTTCAATCTCCCAACCCATGGAAATGGTGTGTTAGCGATTTAAATGTTGTGGATCGTTTGATTTCTAAAATGCAGAACGTTGAGTTTCTTTTTCATAGTTTAGGTTGTAAGAATGAAAAGATTTGATACTAGGTTGATAAATCGTGATGACCGGAAGGTGCATTTAAATCCTTTGATGAGTTGACTGTATTGTTTGTTGTACATGCCTTCGTTATCTGATGTTTTGAATTTGATGTCTGTAATCGTTGTCCTGAAAGGGTTAGTAGTTTCGAACTATATTTTAGATATAATGAATGTTGTAAATTTAAGAGAAGACTGTAGTAGAGGCAAGAAAATAATGCAAACATAATTCTTATTTCAACTATACACAGTTTATGGGAAACATAAAAGAATTACTCATTGTTTCAGAATGGCCATAAATACAATTTTAAGACATACTACTCTGAATGTAGCGATCTAGGTGTATCTAAACAAATCGTGAAGTTTTGAGTTTGCTAGGATGTGTAGCATAGGAACCTACTGGACATTCCACTGACCCTAGCTTCTAGGTTACGTAATCCTAGCCTACAAACAATGCTCTATGTTTGTTCCTATTAGCAAGTTGGTATTTAAACAATTTCAGGATGAAAGGAAAGCAATGCCAAAGATGCTGGGATAGCAACCTATATTACTTATCTAAGTTTTATTATAACTTAATTTGAGATATTCACATTTCATACCTGATTACTTTGTGGCCTGCTCCCTTGCTAAAGTAACCTACACACTCAAACAATAATTAGTGTAGAGCCCTTCGAGCTCAGCTGACCTATTATGATGACTTTGGGGCTACCACATTCCTCCCAACCTTGACCCTTGAACTGTTATGGTTCTATCTGGATCCCCCCGAGCTTGGTTCCAACATGCACTGAGAGGTAGAGGCCCTAGATCAACTTCTGGTTCAGTTCTGAGAATTTTTAAGTAAGGCTACTTTAGTTTCTTGGAGCAGAATAGTTTTCTTGGACTACCATAAGAGAATGGTAATACCCAAGAATGATAGGTGATCCCCAAAACTTGGGATCTGCCCTCTATAAATAGGGAATTCTTGAATTAGGACTGTTGAAGTAATTAGTTTATTTAAACTCAATAATTAATAATTAAAAGATATTATTTAATTTAATATCTAGTCCTCTTGAACACGGACTTTTCCAACTATTTGACTATAAGTCATTTTGATTTATGCTCTTAATAATAACAATAATTATACTAATAATTATTCTTATATTAAATATATTTCAGTGTTTCACTTAACTATTAATACATCATTAAAAATATTAAATAATGCATAAATCCGATATACTAATTATATCCCATAATTAAATAATAACACCATTATTATTTAAAGCTCCTAATAATAATATTAATAATATTAATAATAACTTGGAGGCCTTTAATCAGGTTATTCTTAAAAGACTACTGGTAATTATCTTTTATTTAGTTATGTGTCATCACAGGACACTCTTTTCTCTTTAACTTTTAGGGACATAGTCCACTTCTTTTGGACGGTCGTGGTCAGCTTGGTTAGGTACCTTTAGTCTCTCTCTTTGCATGTTGGATTCCGTCGTTTAACATTGTGGTTCCCACAGTAGGTGATGATGGACAAAAAGATGAATCATTTAGTCAATTAAATAAATGTGATAAAAGTGCTCTTCAGAGCCATTTCACTCAACACTCTCACATGGGCATTACTCTAGTGCAATTCCAGATTCGTTGCTCAACACTAGCACTAGAATGTGGTTGTGAGGCACATCTAGAATATTTAAGTTGCCTCGGATCTAGTATTCGTTTATCAAGCTTGGAGTGCTCTAGGGCTTCTACCCAACACTCAATGTACATCAAGGCTTACTCCCAGTACATCATATTTACTCTAGGTACATCGGGGCTTTTGCCTAGTACGTAGGTAATCTATGTGTTTCTGATTCCACGCTCAACACACCATATAAGTCAATTATGTCATTCACATCACTACACAGTATGTAAGAAAAGGTCATCTCAGTATATTAGGGTTTTGTACCCACATCAAAACATAATCAGAACATTGGGGCTTCCTTGCCCAGTATATAATCAAATAATGAAATTAAGTCAGGGTCCATGCCCAATATGTCAGTCTACAAAAGAATAAATCATATGTACTAGGGCTCATGCCCAATAATCAGAATAAATCATATGTGCTGGGGCCGTGGCCCAATATAACATCTAAAATAGTCAGTCCAAAATTAAGGATATTACAGGGTCTTTCCCCCATCGAGAGCATGGATATGACTAGGTACCTGATATACAAGCACAAGATAAATAGCATGGGAAATGAGAGACTTCCTAAAATTGCTTTAAATTCAAGTCAAAACCAACTATGCCTCAAGTGGAGTTGGTGTAAAGATATGATCGCTTTGTTACACCATTGGGGCATTGATGAAAATGACACTTTATAGAATATCGATAATGCCAAAAATATTATTACCTTTAAGTTTAAAGAGAAATTGCGGTGCAGGGAAAATTTAGCGGTTGAGAGAAAACTAAGATACTATAAGGAGGTCATTAACGCTAATTTGTAAGATCAAAAATATCTCTTGATAGTAACTAGTTCAAAGAAGAAAATTAATATAACAAAGATCAGAATGAACTGCCATGAGCTTCATAGTGAAATAGGGAATTGGTATATTCCCAAAACTCCGTGGGCGGAAAGGGTTTGCCATCTTTGTGAGTCTATGAGCATTGGGCATGAAAAACACTTTCTCTTAAAGTGCCACGCTTACACCCACATTAGATATGAGTTCCATAGTATTTGCTACAATACAAACCTTGCTAACCTCCTAACTTTCCAAAACTATAGAGAGCTTGGAAAGCTTCTTACCAAGCTTTTTGAGCATAGAAACAAAAGTTTAAAGCAAACCAAGCAATAATCTTCTTAAGGCCCGATAGACCAAAGTTGGTCTAAGTGGACCATCATCATCATTATCATCATCATCATCATCGTCATCATCATCATCATCATCATCGTCATCAATACTTTTCATAGATTTATGGAGTAAAATAATTGTTGAGAGGTAAACTAAAATATAAAATGTAAAATGTAAACTACATAAAGAAAAAAAAACATAAAAGTTATTAGTAAATAATATATATATATATTTATATATAATTTTTTTTTGGATGATGATGATAATTATTAAGTTATAAGATAAACTTTGTTTTTATGAAACTTATAAATATAAGAGTAACTTATTTTTTTTAGAATTATATTTTTATGCTCAAATTTTTTTAAAGAAAGTATTGGTAAATTAACATATTTGTAATAAGATCAAATGTTTGGATGGTCAGTATTATAGCAATTTTTTTAGGATTTGATTGTCATAACATGTGCTTTTGCCTCATTTTTATAACATGGTATGAGTGAGAAGTGTAATTTTGTGGTCAATTTTTAGATTACATGTGACACATTTAATAAAATAATAAAATAATAAAATATTAAATTAAATAAAAAATTTATATTGTTGACCATATCCCAAAGTTCAAACCAAAAAGTTATATATTCCAATTTGCTACATACAATATATTTACATATTTAAGCAATATAGATCCATGTTAACTCTACAACATCTTTTGAGGCACAAACCTTTTTTAAAATGCAAAATTTGAGGAAAAGTTCTCACTTCAATCGATTTGATCCATCTTGGCTCTTGGTAGATCTACTAGAGAAAAAAATCCTTCAGAATTTTTGGTTGCTTCTCAAGATCATAGAGCTCCTCACAATTAAAAACAATATCATCAACATAGAGAAAAAAGATGATCAGTATACAAGCCACAACGTGCCTCTTGAAAACAACCCTCTAGTCTATCAAGGTAAATACCAAAAAGAATAAAGAATAAGGGGCAACTTTGCTTGTCCCATATGTATATAATAACATTGTTTTTACAAATTTAAAATAAAATTATATATAATTAAATAAATTAGTAATGATGATGGTGGTCATTATTAACATTTATTGAAATCAATTTTATTTTATGATAACTAAATCATTAGTTCATAAAAAAAATTATATATATATATATAATGTATTTATTACTACCCAAGTTAACCAAAATATCACATATATTTTTAAAATAAAATAATTATTAATTGGGTATAACTTTAGTCATCTCAAGCCTTCTTCATTTAGATTCAAACTTAAAAATAACATATTTATATAATGAGACATTTTTTTTTTAAGAATAAACCATAGTATTTATAAATTTGATTAGTGAGATTATTAATTTAAATAATTTTTGGTATATATATATATATAGATATATATATTTGTGTGTGTTTGTCAATTTTTGCTAACTTATTCAATTAAGGTGTGGGTCTCTTCAGCAAGGCAACCCGAGTTCAATTTCTCTTAGGGGTGATTTAGTTGGGAAGTGACACCCAAAAACCTAGTCAAATTGAGGTTGGGGCAATCCAAAATGGGTGTGCTCCCCGAATCATTTTGATGACTTAGATGCCCCTAAATCATAACTGCTCAAACCACAAGCTACTCCCAAAAGTGAAAAAAATTTGAACAATATATATATATATATATATATAATCCTATAAAGTGTTAAATAAATGAGTAAGTTCCTTAGCATTAGATGTAACTCCATATGAATGAGTCTTAAAATACACATTGTTCCCTTAAATCCTTTAAATAGATACATGACCTCCATTAGATATATACCTGACTTGTATATGTTTCTAGTTTAAAATTGAAGTATTTTTCTATATTAAGCATGTGTTGGTTGGAAAACACATATTTGAAAGTGAAATTCATGATTTTTTTTCAAATATATTATTACTTCTTGTAACGTAACCATAATTCTCGATACTATGTTGAGAAAAAATGGTTTTTTTTTTTCTTCATCATTCAATACATTCGATTAGCTAATCATATTGATAAATGCATCATAGTATATTGATATCAATTCATATGCATATATATAAACTATCAAATTAAGTTATCATTAACCCTCATCAATTTTCTAACCATTCTAACACTTATAATTTAAGTACTATCCCAATTCATAAACATTAGATTCATCTATTAGTTATGTTGTAACTATTGCATCGTGAGAAAGTAAGTAAACTACTACAATCTTAGACCCTTTACAAATCAATATGAGTTTATACAATATGTTTCTTCTCTCATTAGTATACATGTTAATATAACTTTATATCCTGTATGATCCTCTATTAGCTTCCAACACATAGTAATTAGTGTTATAATAGCCTTATATCTCTATAGAAATGCATTCTCATAAGATATATATTTAACTAATTATATGCATCTTTCCTTAGTTAATGTCAATATCCAAACATAGTTATTCACATCTATAAGATTTACTTTTCACATGTAGACTTACGTGAAACTTCATTCATGTTAACACATTCAAACATTCATTTAATTCACAATCAATTGTACATGATTCTTCTACATAAAAGCCATTATATAACGACAATGATCCTCTCATGAATGTAGTGCTTCTTCAATTCAAAACATCATATTTAATTTCTCTAGAACATCCACTTTTACTTATGGAAAACATGATACTATTGACACTTCTTAGCTTCACAATTATAATTAAGATATATGGATATGTTTAGAAAAGAATCATTCATACATACATGTAATTTGACATTTGATGATATCATGCCTATGATCTTATCTTTATAAAATATGCAACATGATAAGGACTTCCATTACTACCAATTAATAGATGATAAAGCTATTTATGCATTTATCTCGAATCATAATAGCACAACTTAAATACAACTTGACGATCCATATAACATACTCCAATCATAATATTCATAAACTAGACATCTTCTAAAAATAATAAAACAAACAAGAGTATCTATTTGGATTAACGTAGACTAAGTGACTAAAGGCATGACTGCAACTTTCCTCCCAACCTTAGGTTATCTGTTTGACATATGTTTTTCCACCAAAAAAACACCCCCATATAAAGTTCCCTTCTTTGGTCCATAAAAGATTTTCATAACACCTTGCTATATTAGTATTTTGGAAACTTGACACTTAGTCAATGAACTAGTCCTTTACAATTTGCGAATAAAGGGGACCATCAATTGTATAACCAGAGATTATATTCTAAATACTAACTTTTTACCACTCATGTATAGATTGTAATTACAATCTATCCAATGAGACAATAAATGGAATTAGGTACCTACCCTATACTTTTTCGAATAGCTAAGATGAGCATTTGCCGATGTATATATATGTATATACCCAAACACAAGCAAACGAGTTTTTGTCTATGTCTCATTTGTGAATGTATATGCATTCGATTTGCAAAGAGTGGGGGATATTCCCCACCTATATTTCAACAGTAAAACAATATATATATATGTGTGTGGGGGGGCACTATATAAAGTAATGCTTCTCTTAGACAATGAGATGCAACATATTTTGAACATAATACAGGGATATAAAGGAAATGGGTCACCTCTCATTATAGACCTCCCTTTGTTGTCGACGCCTCATGGATGTATATATACATCGAAACTCAGTCAATCAAGGATCGATTGCAGATATGCGATGGAAACAATATTCACAGTCAGTTAATCAAGGATCACTTGTAGAGGTGCGATGGAAATAGTATTCACACTCAGTCAATCAAGGATCGCAAGGATCTCTTGCAGAAATATGATGGAGATAGTAGTGAAACTTAGTAAATCAAGGATCAATTGCAAAGATGGGATGGAAACAATATTCACACTCAGTCAATCCAGAATCGGTTGCAGAAATGCGATGGAGATAGTAGTGAAACTCAGTCAATCCAGGATCGGTTGCAGAAATGCGATGGAAACAGTTTTCATACTCAGTCAATCAAGAATCGCTTGCAGAAATGCGATGGAGATAGCAGTGAAACTCAGTCAATCAAGAATCGCTTGCAGAGATGCGATTGAAATAGTATTCACACTCAGTCAATAAAGGATCACTTGCAGAAATGTGATGGATATAGTGGTTAAATATATACATAACACAGCAACTTAACTGGTAGTCCCTCTAACTGATATTTAAATAAAATAAATACCACACAATATTTAACTATGGGATCAGGCTATGAGACTTCCTTTCCCAAAGCATACACACAACAATAATTCACTCATCATAATGGAATGTTAAACAAGAATAGAGGTCACTTACTTCTATGAAAGCAATAGGTTACCAACCTTCTCCCATGGCATAGATCACATCCCAACATTGATGCGATGAACCGAGGAAAAATTGTGAAGATCGCAACGTTTATGCAGAGATCACATCTCTGACTGGATGATCATAGAATACTGTAGGGATCGCAATCACTTATCCGGTGATCACTACCCTTTCCAAACGATATCATATCCAGACTCTTTAAATGGCACACCCCCCGTCCTTGACTGCGACCATGATCATATATAAAAATATACGTGTGAATCCTTTCTTACTTGGAAAGTCCACCTACATAAAGAGGATATGATTAGATTACAAAACTCAAAAGAGGACTACTACGTGGAAACTAAAAGGAGTTTACTCTCCCAATAAAGGGGACAAACACCCAACGGAATCTCCAAGGGGCACGCCATGATTTTCCATCTCACCTAATTACTAGCACCATCATAATATTCCTAAGTCACTAGGAGAATTTCTTTGTTTTCACTTTTATGAATATATTTATTCTTATAAGAAATATTTTCTTTATATATTTTACTCTTTGATAAATACTAAGAAGAAGGTGCTTAAAAGATATGGGTTGCCCCATACTTTTTCTTGGTTTAAATTTGATTTTGGACCTTTAAAAAAGTTCGGTATGCATAGGTAATCCTTTACTTAGGATCATATTGTAATAAATATTTTTACAATTGAGGGTAGGTCCTAGGAGTTTACTAGTTGCTTGTAGCAAATACTCAACTTTTTTAATTTTAAGATGATGCATAAGACCTTTAGGAAAACCTAACAACTCATTAATTTTTTTAAGTGTATACCGGCACCAAGACGATATTCATCATCAATTTCTTAGATTTTCATGGCTTCCTAGCCAGATGACCTATCTCTGTTGGTGGATTCATGCCCCCATCATTAAGTTGCATCATACCCTTAGTCCCCTAACTCTACAATTAACCATTACAACTTAGGAAGTAAATGACAATACTTACAAGGCTTACTTGTGGGGCCTTGGCCCTGAGCTCCTCACCAGAAACAAGTGCTTAGTTACATTTTTATTTACAAAAAGAATAGGGGTAAAGAGAGGGATGTTACACTTCTCCCTTTCGACTAGGGACTATAGCAATAGGTTTGTTGAATCTTTATTAACTTGCATACAATTTCAATCTTTGATATGGCATATAACAGTAAAACTAAGTTGAAATTGAATATAACACTTTTTCTTTGGTTTTCCAAAAGACTTTGGGTTGGGTATGGGACATAAAGAATCATATTCAAGTGCAAGATGGGGCCTTATTCAAGAGAGATTACATATAGTGTACACATTAATGGAATAGAATGTTTCACCAAAGAAAAATTGTCCTTTGTATGAAGTCAATAGGAGAACTTAAGTAGAAATAATCACTAGGATCAATAAAAGACATTGTTGCCTCAAAGAACTTCTCATTATTATAGAGGAATGGGATTTTGAAAGGTAATGCTACTCAATTATGACACGTTAGTTGCAAACGAATCCTGGAAAAACATCAATCTAATCACTAAAAAAAAATATTAGAGGTACCTACACAACCTTTTAGAATATAATGTAAAAAGACAAAACGCAGGAAATCAAGTTACCTTCCAGAATAAATTACTTTATTTATGGAAAATTATTATAACCATAAGGAAATTTTTTTCTCCTAATATTGATATGTTACTTTTTAAAAAAAGATAATGCATATATTCACATTAGGTCCGAGGTTTGGTATGTAAACTTGATGAAATTAAAAAAAATAAATAGAGTTATAGAAAACAGTTGGTTCTTATGCGGCACTAATTTTCCATAATTTTTATGCTAATGTTTTCTTTTTTTTAAACTAAGAAAGTCAGTGAATGCCTAGAATGAGAAGGTGAAGTGTTAGGCTCTGTTATGAGGGTCTTATCATAATGAATGAACCTTTTCTTTTAAGTATGTAGGACTTCATCTATGCTTATGTGGGTTTTTTTTTGTTTTCGAGATAGATGAACCTATCAAAAGTTAGAAAGAAAATAAGAAACCTATGTTTTTTAAAAATTTGACATACGACGAAATACAAATAAATAAAAAATATAAAGCAATATTGTCTTCCCAAAACTATATATAGTTTGAATCTACACAAAGAGCTTATAGGGATGTGCAATTTAATTAACAATAAACATATAGAGCACATATAGATTGGAGGTTGAAAATCAAAGAAATGAAAAAAAAATGTATTTTATTATTTGCAGATAGAACCTACATGTTTAATAATCCACGTAGATGGAAAAAGCAAATCCCGCCAATATTTTTTGAAATAAAAAATGCACACATGTTATTATTTCAAAAATAATGTGCATGAATTAATAATGTATGCATGTTATTATTAACACACATGTGTTAATAATGTGCATGATCTACTAAAATAAAAAAAAGTGAATGCGTTATATTTTTCAAAATATGACATCCAATTTTTGGATCTAAATGAAGGTAAAAAATAGTAATCACCAATAACATAAAATGGAAATATTAAATACTCAAAGTAAAGTGATTTTCTCTATATTTCATTTTCTATCCTTTTACTTAAATTTTTAATTATATTAACATTAATTGTTTCAACATAAAATGGAAATATTAAATACTCAAAGTAAAGTGATTTTCTCTATATTTCATTTTCTATCCTTTTACTTAAATTTTTAATTATATTAACATTAATTGTTTCATTATATTTGATAGTGGTTCCAACCTCATTGAGATTCATATGCAAAATTTAGAATTTTAGATCCCATTTAGAGTTGAATAGAATTAATAGTGTTCAACGTTTTAGGATTGCAACATTTCCAATGGATTCTATCATGTATGAAGATATGCTATTAGCATTTAATCATGTGCATCAAACCCTATACGTACGTCGATGTTGGTGGTGTTGTCCATTTAGATAATTTGTCATGAACTTAGTAAAAACATACCCTTCACTTAAGAAAAAATATTTATTAGGCATGGGAATTTTTTTATACCTTTTTTAATGCTTGGATTAGGAGGTTTCAACAACGTTGTAGGGTGTAAACTAATGTCCTTCAAGGATCAACTTTGAGATTCAATATAGATTCAAGGGATAGACCATAGAGGTGGGGGGCACATGGTGTGATTGACGAAGAGGATCCCAAGATTAGCCCCGATTTTCAGGATATGTATTTGTTTTTTATAGAATGAAGATTATGGATAAATATCGAGTCTTTCTTCATGTAAATATCAATGAGAAAATACTTCATTTCTAGCCCCCCACACTATCTCCCATCTCTCCTTTCCTACACCTCTATCTCTTATCCTCCCAGTCTATCCTTTTGTCACTCACACCATTAACCCCCCCTCTCTCTATTCCTAACCCCCATCCTACACCCCCTGCCCCCCCCCCCCTCTCTCTCTTACTCTCCCTATACCCCTATTACCCCCTCTCTATCTCTTTCACTCCTAATTCCCCTCCCCCCTACTACTAACCACCCCACCCATCCATCTCTCTCTCTCTCTCTCTCTTGCCACCAATAACCCCCCCTCTCTCTATATCTCTACTAATCCCCCTCCACCCTAGCACTAAGCACACTTCCCCATCTATCTCTTTCTTTATATACCCCCACCTCTTTCTCTCTCTCTCTCTCTCTCTCTTTAATGGCCCTCCCCATACCCAAAAGCATGACACCCTTGATGTATATCTCGACATATACCACACCCCCATACCCCTAATCACCCCACCAACCCAAATATTTCTCTCTCTCTCTCTCTCTCTAACCCCAACCCCCCACTCCTCAACCCCTTATCCCTAATACCCTCCTCTCTCTCTCTCTCCCTATACCTTACCCTTAACCTCCTCTCCCTCTCTCGCTCCTACTCCCCCTACCCCTACCCTACACCCCCTACCCCTAATCACTGACCATCCACCTCTCTTTCTCTCTACACTTAACCCACCGTCTCTCTATACACCTAACCCTCCCTCTCTGTCTCTCTACCCATAACCATCGTCACTCTCTACCCCTAACAAGCCTCTCTCTCTCTCTCTACCCTTAACCCCCACATAATCTCTCCCTAATGCCCCTCATACTCCTACCCATAATCCTCCCCACTCTCTCTCATAATCCTACCACTAACCATCCCCCCCTCCCTCCCCCCAACCCCTAACCCCCTCTCTCTCTCAGTCTCTCCTATTCCCCCTCTCCCTATAACTAACCACCCCACCCCACCTCTCTCTCTCTCTATCCACAACCCTCTATCTCTCAAAGACAATATCTCATCGATGGGGAGGTTGTGGACATGACCAAGATGTGCTCACAATGCCACAATAGATGAAGACGATAGCATATGAAGAATGGATAAAATGAGACCCACGGACATTTAGTTTATATTATTTTGAAAATAATAAATTATATATGTATAAACATAAAATTAACATAGCGTAAAGATGCATATCTCTTGAATAAATTTCCAACAAGCTAAAGAACCCCAAAATTGGATGCCTGGATAGAGAGTTATGGTGAAAATAATAGAAAAATTTTGAATATGAAAAATAGCATGACCAGGTTATTTTTTAGAGCCCGTGCGTTTCATAGAAACATGCACACATTTCTAAAACATGTGCATGTTCTTTCCATGTTTTCCATCTTATGTGGAGTTTTGGAAATTGCCGAACCTCTGGAAAAAGGAATGCACACACGTTTTTTTGAAGGGGACACCTTTTTACAGTTTTAGCACTCGCGCATTGCTATTGCATCGAAATTGGGTCCAAACTTCATCTAGGCACCCAAATGTATTAGAGGATGTTAGAAAAATAGGATCGCAGAGAAATAACAATAATAATATACAAATATAAAACACATAAACACAATGCAAGAGAGACACCAATATACGTGGTTCACCCAATCTAGGCTACGTCCACGAAGAAATTGCGAGTCCTTTAATTATATTGTCCAACAAATGAAGGGATACAACCTGCAACACATCCGTTGTAATTTCCTCTTCACTCTCTCATAGTCTCTCTTACACAATCATAGAGATCTTTACAATACTACAATATGCAGTCATATTAAAATGCATTCCTTTTAAAGAGGGTTATCATGGGAAAAATACTATGGAACAACCAATACCATGGCCCCGTAAATCACTGATTATTGACCAAGTCATGACTATGAAATTACAACATTTTACAATTCATTTCTTTTTCTAAATTTTCTCTATGGGGGCGCTTCCCCCGAACCCCCACTAGTGGGGGCTCCCAAACTAGTTGTTGCCTCCCTGGATCCCCCATGGAGACTATATTGGAGGGAAATCCCCCACACACACCCCTCGTAATGGGATGGGATCTAGACATAACTAAAACAAAACCTCTGAATTAGGAAGATCATGCTCCACAACCAAGAGAGGATACATGGATCCTTTCATTAATGGGGGACATTAAAGGGTTAGATTTTCGAATGATGAATGGTTCTATATATATCTTAAGATTATGTTGTGGGGAGTTGGTTCTAGAGCTATGGGTTAAAACTCAGTAGGGGTATATAGTAAAATAACGAGTTCGGGTGGAACTGTAATGCATAGGTATAGTGTGAAAAACATAAGGTGATATTATTTCATGTCAAATCATGGGGGTGATCATAGTATGAGATTTTATCAATTGTGACGATATGTCATCCGTGAGGGAATTTCATGACCCGAAAGAGCGAGAAGATCATAGTATTCATAGCATATATGTAATCATAGACAAGGAGGATTTTAATTGAGCATGACTACCATGAGAGGAATGATGCAATGGTGCGATGTAAAAAATTATAATATCCCATATCTTTACAATTCAAGTAGGACATCTACTAGATATCAATGAGGCAAGAAGTTCTTTATGTTGAGCCATATTTTAAATTAAGGATCGGAAACACAATTTGAAATGTTGATCCCAATCAAAGGTAAATACCTACAATGGATGGGGGTAATCTATTAAATTTTCCATATAAGGAGAAGGTCTTGTGAACATTGTCATTAGAGGTGGAAGGGGTGCCACCATGTCTATATGACTAGGTATTGATAGTGAAGTAAATAAGGATGGATTATTCTATCCAGCTGGAAGAGGTTTAATCCTCCCTCTCCCTAAACCCTTACACATAAATGGCAAGTCGAAGCGAGAGATACATGTTTTTTGTAAAGTTGGAGAGTACTTGAGAATTAAATGTGGTAGGAATCAATAGCCCAGGTGGAGGGCTACGTACCAAGTAATCACCTACAACATTTAATACCACACGAGTTCAACAATTACGATGGGATGTTGATATTATAAACCTTGGCTAAATGGTCTAACAATTGCGATGAGATAATAATATTGTAACCCTTGGTTATATACAAAATGGTTTCACCTTGTAAATGGTAAGTCTTAGTACACAGAATTAGGTTTCTCCAAATCTCTAACTAATGCTAAAATCTTTACGTGGTACCTGCATGAGATTAAATGGTTGTTAGGTTAAGCATTCTAGTAAGCATCGAGCCACCTATGGACCACAAACTCTAAGCTAGGTCAACGTTAATGAAATCAAGTGAATTAAAAACAAAATGTGTTAATACTAACGTTAATGAAATCAAGTGAATTAAAAACAAAATGTGTTAAGTATAAACATAAGTAAATTGTCCATATTCATGTATATGACAAGTATGGCCTAAACACTTAATCTCATAAAACAATAAATGAAAACAAAGGTTTATATTTAAAATATTAAAGTGACGAGGTAAGGTTGATATAAATACTGTTCAAAAGAGTTAACTAAATACTGTCAATATGGGTGGAGAATGAGTAAGCATTCATAAGCCTATTAATGATCAAACTCGAGCAGACTTGGAAGTGTAATATGTGCTAATAATAAACCAGAGTAAAGGTCCATTCAAGGATATAAATAGTCCTTTGTTTAAATAACATAATATAAAAGGTTAAAAAGTGAACAAATATTTAATTAATATACTATCCTTTCACATAACAAAAGGATACCTGTACAGATCGGATTGAGTATTAAAGACTATCAAGTCTTGAATTGTGTTGGGATGAATGCTAAACAAATAGGTAATAAAGACGAACAATTATGAATATGAATGATATACAAATTGACAAGAGAACAATTACATCCAACTATTGGATAAGCGATGAATAAACTCTACATGAGACTCTAATTCCACATATCAGTCCATACTATTCTAGATATGAAGTGTTAGTAAACAGTTTAATAATATCGTCCCTTGCTGATATAATTTTTTTTATGTGTGCTTTTTTGGTGACATTACAACTGGTATCGGAGTCGAGTTTCAAACACTTTGGACATATGGGCTTGTTAAGCTCATCGTTGTGATAAAAAAAAGTGGGTTAGTAAAATTTTGTTTTCTGCATATTGATATGATGTTAGAAGTGCAAAAACCGTGAGTGCTGAAAGAGTTTCTAGCTAGCATGGAAACCTTCACTCACCATTGCAAGAACAAGAGATTTATGTCGAACTAAATGACAGTAAGAAAACAACTATCCCTTCTGAACTGTTAAGATAGTGCATAATTTAAAGGATAAACATTAGATTTTTAAGGATGAAAACATGAGGGATAAGCATGGGCATCAAGAGGTAAATGAAGCCACATTGCAAACTTTAACTGGAATCAAGAATGGAAAGCTACCAACACACACTATTAGTAGCAAAATCATAGGTCCATATCATGAAAAGTGAACTAGAAGCCGAGAGACTAAAAAACAAAAGGAATCCAAGTACAATTTTGATTCATCCTCCTCTAAATCAAAGGATTACTACAACAATAGTTCTTCTGATATTTTTCACCGTCTCCTTGTAAAAAGAAACATAAGACTACCAATAGTGACGACCAACAAGGAGAGTTTAAAAAGATCAAAGCTCCAACTTTTCATGGAAAGTTATACTCGAGAGAAAAGGATATCAAGTGGTTGTTAGGATGAACAAATATTTCAAAGTGCATGATTACCCCAACAACATGATGGCTAAATTTTCCATTTATAACTTGAATGGAAGATTCCCAGGTGGTGGAGGGAATTGAAGTTTACCAAAAAGCTGAAGGAAAAGACACTAAAATGGATAACATTTAAGAAATGGTTTAGAGATAAATATATGTCTGAAATGTTCTGCGATAAAAAGATTAAGGAATTTCATGAACTGAATATGCGCTATATGTTCAGGTATAATTTAATAAACAGATTTTTGAAATTGCTACATTATGTGCCGTACATTACACATAAAAAAGTAAAAATACAACAATTCTTAAGTTGCCTTTTACCCTACTAGAAAGATAAAATAGAATTTGATGCACCTTGGATGAAGCCTTATATAAGGAAATACTATCTTATGAGGAAAACCAACACAGGGCTAAAAAAATTTAACAAAAGAAAAGAGAAGCATGAATCTTTCTCGGATAGCAGGAAAAAGGGTTTAAACCACCTCCTTACCGAAAAAAATATAATAGTTTTCCAAACTTTAAAATTTTTTGTAAAAGTGAAGTCCACTCAAACTTATCATCCCACAGTGTAATTAGACTAGCAACAGTTGCTGGAAATAAATCATCACTATTACTGGTGGGATGTCATATACCCCATTTTCCACTCATGCTAATCATATACCTTTTTGTTATTTTTAAATTACATTTGACATAACAAATATAATAAAGTTATTCGTAAACTTAAGACAATAAACTCTCGGTATCAAAATCCATATCTAGCACAAGATAAACTCTTTCTAATCAACCACAAATTTAATATTGAAGAATACATAACAACTAAAATCTTACACAAAGACCACATTCTTTTATATAAAATCTTTTACAAACTTGGTGAATATTAATAATCTAACAAATGTAGATTACTTATTTACTTGTAAAATATTTTTGAGACTAGGCTTGACTGTAACGTTCCACCCAACCATTTAACTCTCTGTCTAGCGTATGTTTTCCCACCCAAAAGTGTGAGATGGGAAACTAATCCAATAAGTCAAAGGATCAATATAGTTTTTTTTTTTCGTAATTGGTTTGATTCTTTAATAACGATTTTTCCCTCAAATAAAGAGCTCGGTTCTTAAAACCATAAACCCTATTGTTAATTCGATGCACGGTTTTGCTTAAAACTCGATTACCTAGAAGTTAAGATTCAACTACTACTCGATTGGAGTTTAGTAATTGGGTTAAACTTGAAAACAAAGAGCACCATGGTTTATCACAAAGAGCGCAACATCCAAGGAAAAAAAGAATTAGGGTTCAGTCATAACCATAGTGCTTGGGTTTCAACCATAGTCTAGACCCTAAGTAAAAGCATGATACTAGTCTTGGCCTCATTAATTAAAAACTTAATATGTTAATACTAGGTTAGGAAACTTAACAAACGAGCTCCATTTTTTATAAATACGCCTTCTAAAAATTACCAAATGACTGCTACCGTATTTAGAATAAGGAAATGGATTCACTCCCATACAAAGATTGTCCTTTTGTTCCTCGGTAACAACTGCATATACAGTAATTTGATATATTCAATAAACAAGGTATGAAAGAAGGTTGACTTAAACGAAGGTGGTTGCTCCGCCTTCCAACACAAGGATCTGCTGTTTAACTAAATCACTAAAACCCATACCAAAAGGTGGGAAGATGGGAGTTTCAACTCTATTTTGAGAGGATGAATCCTGTCCTTGCCTTCACACATAAAGCAGTTTGTATATTTGGCATTAAACAACTGTTTCTTTTGTTTATGGTTATTAAATAATGTTTAAAAGAAATGATATGCAAGGGTCATTCCTTGATTTTATATAGGAAACAAGAGTAAATAAATAAGAAGGGGTCGATCCTCTCTCTCAGAGAGAACGCCTCTTCTTCAATTACATTCATTATACAAACGAATTAAAGAAAATGAGTGTAGGAGACAACTCTCCACATGCATGTCATATTATTTGATTAGGTAACTGAAAAGAATAAGGGATTGGCTCTTTCTTACTCTGTCCAGTGAGACGGTTCAACATACCCAAGAATATCTAAAAAAATTTGTAATCACACAGCGTGGTAAGTTATATATGTAACCACCGAAGGAACATGGAGCCAGTCACCATCCACATAAATGGGCATCGAGATTTTCATCCTCCACTTAGGTCACAACATATGTTTGAAGATAAAAAGATACAATCCTCTAATGGGATCCCTTAACATATAAAAAAAGAAAATATGAAATTGTGGTAATCAAATCGGTGCTTACCAGTTAGTATAAAAGCTGTAACGATCCCAATGAACCAGACTAGTACCTGTTCCATGAGAAGGGTGTGATGTGTAGATGTAATCATATCCATCAATTAACTATTTGAATAGGAGTTTGTAACAATGTGGCCAAAATCAACTTTTCTTGTATTATAGAGGCCCATGTTAAGAGTTGTAATCTCATATGTCAAGTTGGTTAGTTAGTTGAGTCAATGGTCCTAAGTTAGTTGAGTTAGGTCATTTGTTGACCCATGGTTTACACTGGCCCATAGTATTAGCCAGTGGTTTTGGTCTTATGTGAAACTATATATATGTGTGCTTAATAATAAGAAGGCAATGAATATGCCCATTTCTGTTTCTGTTTCTGCTCTAGTCTGTGTCTCTGCAAACTTTATCATGGTATCATAGCTGATGGCCTGATCCTTCGATCTTGTTTTTGGGTAAACCTTTTCAAAAGATGCAGAGCACACATGCACAATTGGAAGTAGTAGCACACACGGGGAGAAACACTCGGGCCGTGACAAGGCAACCTTTTTTTTTCTCATGAAAAAAAAAATTGGGCGAGAAAAAAAAAAAAATTTTCGGCCCTGAAGGGAGGCTGTCGCACCCTGCCTCAAGGAAAAGTGCGATGGTGTCACACCTTGGTTGAAAGAAAACTACGATGATCGTCGCAAGCTTACTCAGTGGAAAAGTGCGATGACAGTCTTGGACTTATAGAATTTTGTCCGTCGCACTCCCTATGCACTGTGTCAGTTAGTAAAGTGCGACGATCAGCTTAACAGCTATCATACTCCATGGCAAGCATGATCATGAAGCTGATCTCAGATCCAATGCTAAACAACCAGATCTTGGAGTAGATCTAGTTTTTGAAGCGAAATATTGCTGACGCTGAGCCAAAATATTGGACAACGTTCCAACTTTGATTGAAGCAGATCGAGTCTTGCAGAGATCGATCCAAGAAGACCCTCTATAGAAAAAGGGTAGAGCAGATCTAAAGACTGAAGGACCACTGAAGATCAAAGATGGTGCTAGAAGAGCTACCAGAAGAAATCGAAGAGGTAAGAAATCTGTTAACCCCAATAGGTTCATGGCAAACCTTTGATGGAGATAACTATGATTTATGGTCATTGAAAATTAGGGATCTGTTAAGGTCACAAGATCTGTGGCATTTTGTAGCTGAAGAGGATCCTAGTGATCTATAATTATTTCAGAATTTGATAGAGTATCAAAAGGAAAGAAAGCAAGTTGTTGCCTTAAGTATCATACAAAATGGTATAGATGATTCCATCTTTCATAACATTTCAGATCTTTCTACTCCCAAAGAAGCTTGGGATATATTGAAAGCAGACTTCAGTGAAGAGGAATATGTAGAAGAAGATGCAATAGAGTTCAGTGAAGAAGAACCTAAAATAGAAGAAGATGAAGCAGAGTTCAATTAAGATGAACTTGAAGAAGATGAATCAAAGTTCTCTTAAGAAGAACCTGAAGAAGATGAAGTAGAGTTCAGTGAAGAGGAAACATTTGACTTTGCAAGCCATGCAAAGCACCAGGAATCTCACAGTGAAGTGGAAGATAATGAAGAAGACTATGTTTATGATGCAGCCAATGATCAAGTAAGCTCAGCAAATCTTGCTGATCTAGATCAAGTTGCTGATGACAGTGAAATCAAACCTGTCAATGTAGAAGTCCCTAGTGACTTGAGTAATAGTCTCTCATAGAAAGAGACAGTTGATAGCAGCAGTGATAGTCTCTCAGAGAAAGAGACAGTTGATAGAAGCAATGAAAGTCATTCACAGAAAGAGACAGTTGATAGCATCATAGAAGTTGCAGCAGCCTGTTCATCACAGAAGCAGAAAACCAGAAGTTTGAGGGAACTATATTAGCAGACTCCCATTATTGCTGAGCAGTATGAGTATTCTCTATTTCCCTGTCATCCCATAGTTTTTGAGGAAGTAGTGAAGGATGCACATTGTGCACAAGATGCAACAGTTAATGATGATGTAGCTGCCATTGAAACAACAAGAGAAGATGAAGAAGTTCTTTCTCTCCAAGAAGAGCTGAAATATATGTATCTTTTTTCTGACAAATATTTTAAGTGTGCAGATAAAATGGAAAGTAACATACAATATGTTGAAACAGAAACAGAAGCAGAAGAAGAAGAAGAAGACTTGCACTATGTTCCAGGACCAATGAAAAGCAATAACACTGTTTATTGTGCAGAAGTCAAAGAAGATGCTGAAGAACACCTACTTAGCATCAAGTTCAAGAAGACAAAGAAGAAGCAGTCCAAGTACACATCAAGGAAGAAAGTAAAGCTTAAGTTTATTTGAATGAAATGTATGCCTAGCTGAGACATAGACCAGAAGGCACAACACTTAGACATTGATAGTGCTAACCACACCATCCCACTTGAGATTAAGGGGGTGTGTTAAGAGTTGTAATCTCATGTGTCAAGTTGGTTAGTTAGTTGATTCAATGGTCCTATGTTAGTTGAGTTAGGTCATTTGTTGACCCATGGTTTACACTGGCCCATAGTATTAGCCAGTGGTTTTTGTCTTATGTGAAACTATATATATGTGTGCTTAATAATGAGAAGGCAATCAATATGCCCATTTCTATTTCTGTTTCTGCTCTAGTCTGTGTCTCTGCAAAATTTATCATGGTATCAGAGCTGATGGCCTGATCCTTCGATCTTGTTTTTGGGTAAGCCTTTTCAAAAGCTGGAGAGCACACATGCACAACTCGAAGTTGCAGCACAGACGAGGAGAAACACTCGGGCCGTGATAAGGTAACCATTTTTTTTGCTCACGAGAAAAAAATTGGGCGAGAAAAAAAAAATTGGGTGAAAAAAAAAACAATTTGTGTGAGAAAAAAAAAAAAATCCATCCCTGAAGGGAGGTTGTCGCACCTTGCATGAAGGAAAAGTGCAACAATGTCACACCTTGGTTGAAAGCAAAATACGATGATCATCGCAATCTTGCTTAGTGGAAAAGTGCGACGACAGTCTTGGACTTATAGAATTTTGTCCGTCGCACCCCCGACGCACTGTGTCAGTTAGTAAAGTGCGACGATCAGTTTAACAGCTGTCATACTCCATGGCAAGCATGATCATGAAGCTGATCTCAGATCCAATGCTAAACGGCCAGATCTTGGAGTAGATCTAGTTTTTGAAGCGAAATATTGCTGAAGATGAGCCAAATATTGGACAACGTTCCAACTTTGATTGAAGTAGATCGAGTCTTGCAGAGATTGATCCAAGAAGACCGTCTATAGAAAAAGGGTAGAGCAGATCTGAAGACTGAAGGACCACTGAAGATCAAAGATGGTGCTAGAAGAGCTACCAGAAGAAATCGAAGAGGTAAGAAATCTGTTAACCTCAATAGGTTAATGGCAAACCTTTGATGGAGATAACTATGATTTATGGTCATTGAAAATTAGGGATCTGTTAAGGTCACAAGATCTGTGGCATTTTGTAGTTGAAGAGGATCCTAGTGATCTATAATTATTTCAGAATTTGATAGAGTATCAAAAGGAAAGAAAGCAAGTTGTTTCCTTAAGTATCATACAAAATGGTATAGATTATTACATCCTTCATAACATTTCAGATGTTTCTACTCCCAAAGAAGCTTGGGATATATTGAAAGCAGCATTCAGTGAAGAGGATTATGTAGAAGAAGATGCAACAGAGTTCAGTGAAGAAGAACCTGAAATAGAAGAAGATGAAGTAGAGTTCAATGAAGAGGAACTTGAAGAAGATGAATCAAAGTTCTCTTAAGAGGAACCTGAAGAAGATAAAGCAGAGTTTAGCGAAGAGGAACCAGTTGACTTTGCAAGCCATGCAAAGCACCAAGAATCTCACAGTGAAGTGGAAGACAATGAAGAAGACAGTGTTTATGATGCAACCAATGATCAAGTAAGCTCATCAAATCTTGCTGATCTAGATCAAGTTGCTGATGACAGTTAAATCAACCCTGTCAATGTAGAAGTCCCTAGTGACTTGAGTAATAGTCTCTCATAGAAAGAGACAGTTGATAGCAGCAGTGATAGTCTCTTAGAGAAAGAGACAGTTGATAGAAGCAATGAAAGTCATTCACAGAAAGAGACAGTTGATAGCAGCATAGAAGTTGCAGTAGCTTGTTCATCACAGAACCAGAAAACCATAAGTTTGAGGGAACTATATTAGCAGACTCCCATTATTGCTGAGCAGTATGCGTATGCTCTATTTCCCTGTCATCCCATAGTTTTTGTCGAAGCAGTGAAGGATGCACATTGTGCACAAGATGCAACAGTTAACGATGATGTAGCTGCCATTGAAACAACAAGAGAAGATGAAGAAGTTCTTTCTCTCCAAGAAGAGCTAAAATATATGTATCTTTTTTTCTGACAAATATTTTAATTGTGCAGGTAAAATGGAAAGTAACATACAATATGTTGAAACAGAAACAGAAGCAGAATAAGAAGAAGAAGACTTGCACTATGTTCGAGGACCAATGAAAAGCAATAACACTGTTTATTGTGCAGAAGTCAAAGAAGATGCTGAAGAACACCTACTTGGCATCAAGTTCAAGAAGACAAAGAAGAAGCAGTCCAAGTACACATCAAGGAAGAAAGTAAAGCTTAAGTTTATTTGAATGAAATGTATGCCTAGCTGAGACATAGACCAGCAGGCACAACACTTAGACAATGATAGTGCTAACCACACCATCCCACTTGAGATTAAGGGGGTGTGTTAAGAGTTGTAATCTCATGTGTCAAGTTGGTTAGTTAGTTGAGTCAATGGTCCTAAGTTAGTTGAATTAGGTCATTTGTTGACCCATGGTTTACACTGGCCCATAGTATTAGCCAGTGGTTTTTGTCTTATGTGAAACTATATATATGTGTGCTTGATAATGAGAAGGCAATCAATATGCCCATTTCTGTTTCTTCTCTTTATGTCCTGTGTATTGCAAACTTTATCAGCCCATAATCCCAACGACCCAATCTTCAACCTTTTGCGATCGCTTTGGTTAGCATGATTTCTCTATTCACTCTCTTAGCCAATATCCAAAGAGCCCATTGAGATCCTAAGATCATTTTCTGAACCAGAGTCCTAAAAACTGATCAAATTTCTATTAGATCTAAAGGATGGTTCTCTCCTCCATTTGGTGGTTCGCTCTTTTCCAAAAAACGTACCAGTAACCAACTTCTCCTCTCTCCTTTTTTTTGAGCTATCTCCTCTTCTTTTGTTATATAAACATAAATCTTGTTAAGAGAGTAATTGAGTGTATTCCTTCCCTTTTTCTAGTGGTAACCATATTGTAGGTATATCTAACTGAAATTAGTGGAACAACCATTTCTCTCTTCTAGTGGTAATCCCAAAAGGAGGGTGAATTTCCAATTACTATAGTAACAAAAAGGTTAATTACATTGAAAACCTAAGAGATTTTATTTATTTACAATATAATTATTATAACTTGTAATAAATTTTATCAATCTATCACAACATATATGTGTCCAATACAGATATAAAACCTATATCAATTCCTTTGCGTTATTATTTATAAAATATTTCAGTCAGTGTATCATAGCTATAATTCCTTCATAATAATATTTTAGGAATCTTCTTTGCCTTACTTAGAATAATTGCTTATAGTAAATAGGCCACAAGAGTTCACTTATTAGCTTACAATAGATAATTACTTTCTTCTTAGGAAAAAAATATATAAGTTTGAGTTCTCAAGTAAACATCCATAGTTCACTATTCTTCCAGTGTCCGAGGTACTAAAATGACACTCGTCATCAACTAAAGGCTCCCAAACCATTTACCTCTCATCTAGTGGATTCAAGCGCTTTTTGTTTAGTTGTGTCAAGCCCATTAGTCTCCTATGTCTAGAAACTCGAATTATAACTTAGGAAATTCACAATAGTACTATTAGTGCTTTATGGGCAAGGCATAACCTTGAGATTCTTGCCGGGAACTATATGCACTTACATTTTCCTTTAGCATTGTATTTTCCTTTGTAGAAGAATTAAGGTTGCATAAGAGGTATTGCATTGTTGAATAATACAAGTTAAACAAGGTAAATCACAACAAACCATGGGTTGTATAGTTGGCTATCGGTACCAAAAGAAAGTTTTATGATGTAGTCAAAAATTGTAAATTAGAAATGAATGTTTTTCAAACTGAAGCATATTTGAATATATTTCCATTTGGTTCTTATGACATACTGATAGGTATGGACTGGTTAGGACAACATCATGTCATACTTGATTTCTTAAACAAAACATTTACATGCACTGATGAGAATGGGAATCAAAGAGTGATTCAAGGGATACCAAAGAAAATTTATGTTCGACATATTTCAGCCTTGGAATATAAGAAATATGTGAGAAAGGGTTGTAGGCTCTATGCTTTTCACATCCAAAACATTGAAGAAAGCACACACAAAATTGAAAAATATCCAGTCCTAAGTGAGTTTAAGGACGTATTTCCGGAAGAAATACCAAGGATTCCACCTAAATGAGACTTTGATCTCTCCATATAACTTGTACCAGGTGAAGTAGCCATTTCTAAAGCTATGTACCGCATGAGTACACCTTATCTAGTGGAGTTGAAATTGTTACCCCAAGAACTAATTGAGAAAGGTTATGTCTGACAAAGTGTGTCCCCATGGGGAGCACGAATCATCTTCATGAATAAGAGGGATGGTACAATGTTGACATGCATTGATTAGCAACAATTGAATAAATTAGCAATCGAGAACATATATCCACTTCCTAGAATGAACAACTTGTTTGACCAAGTAAGAGGAGCAAAGGTCTTTACTAAAATTGACTTGAATATGGATACCATCAAGTAAGGATTCGAGAAGAAGACATAAGTAAAACATCCTTTAGGACTCGTTATGGTTAGTACACGTTTGTAGTGATTCCTTTTGTAATGAGAAATGCGACTGCAGCTTTCATTTGTATGGTGAATAACATTTTCAACAAATATTTAGAAAAGTTTGTGCTAGTATTTATTGATAACATATTGATTTATTATAAGGATGAAGAAGACAATGCAGAACATATTAGGATTGTTCTACAAGTGCTACGGGAGCACCAACTCTATTCCAATTCAGTAAGTGTGAATTTTATAAACAAAAAATTCAATATCTATGACACATAATTTCTAAAGAGGTTATTGCTATAGACCCAGGAAACATTAAAACTATCATGGAATTGCCTACTCCTACATGTGTGTGAGAAATTAGATCATTCTTGGGATTGGCATGATATTATTTGAATTTCATAAGGAAATTTTCTCAGATTGCTCACCCCATGACCTTCTTGCATAAGAAGGAATCAAAGTTTAATTGGACAGACAAATGTGAAGCAAGTTTCAACAATTGAAACACTTATTGACTACTGCACCCATCCTAAAGATAGATGACCCTGATGCTAGCTAGTAGATTATTCTATTGAGTAAGCAGATTAAGCAGTCGTTGATCTAGATGATTACACAGTCGGTTCAGTGGATTCTGAAGGAACAGGAGGAGTCCTTATGAAAAATGACTGTGTCATTTTCTATGAATCCAGGAAGCTAAAGGAGCATGGAAGGAACTATGTTGCACATGACCATTACTTAAATGTTGTCAACCACAATAAGACTTAAATGCTAGACAAGCTAGATGGTTGGATTTCTTAAGTGAGTAGAAATTTGATGCCAAACACATAAAGGGAAAAGAGAATAAGGTCATCCATGCGTTAAGTCACATAATTCATATACTATATGAGATAACAGTCAGTCAAACTAGTTCTGATATGTAGGAAAAAATCAAGACAACCTCTAAAAATGACTCATTTTATGCAAAAATTAACTAAAAAATGTAAGAAAATGGGTTGGGACAGTAATAGAAAGAATATAAGATTGACGAAACAGGTTTTTTATGGTCTAAAAATCGACTATATGTGCGTGAAACATAAAATATTATACCTAAAATATTAACGAAATTTCATAAGCAACCTTATTCAGGACACCTTGGATACCAAAGTATGATTTCAGCTGTAAAGAAACATTAATTTTGGCCAACACTAAAATCTTATGTAGCATTGTTTATAGCTAAATACCAAGAATGCTAGCTTGTTAAATATAAACATCAACATACAATTGGATCACTTCATCCTCTACCCATTTCGAAATGGAAGTGGGAAGTTATAAGTATGGATTTTATCACTGGTCAGTCGAAGGGAAAGAAGCATAATGACTCAATTATGGTAGTAGTGCATAAATTATCTAGGGTTGCACACTTTATTCTTATTAAATCCACCTACAAAGCCATCCACATTGCAAACATTTTATTGAAGGAAATTTTTAGATTTCATGGCATACCTAAAGCTATTATTCCATATAAAAACACAAATTTCACAAGTAATTTATGGAAAGCCTGATTTTAAGGGCTAGACACACAATTGAACTTCAATACAACCTATCATCTGCAAGCAGATGGGCGAACATAATGTACTAATCATATCTTGGAGGATATGGTTCGTATGTATCTGATGCACAATCCTGCCCATTTGGAGGATTCAATACACCTTGCAGAGTTTACATACAACAATGGATACCAACCTTAGATAAAATGAGTCCATTTGAGGTACATTATGGCATAAAATCCTGAACATCAGTAACTTAGGACAATCTGGTGGAGAGGCTCATGTTGGGGCTAGAATTATTAAAGAATTTAGAACAACTAATAACTAAAGTACAATAGAATTTAAAAGAGGCACGGGATCGACAAAAGAGTTATGCTAATAAAAATAGGATAGATAAGGAGTGTCAGGTTCATGAACCTGCCTACTTGAAATTCAAAGCGAAAAGAGGCTCATTAAGCATGCGAAAATGTGGGAAGTTATCTCCCATATATTGTGGGCCTTTTGAGATATTGTCGAAGAAAGGATCGGTGGCCTATGAACTTGCGCTATCTTCTTATGTGAAAGTTCACAATGTTTTTCATACATCCTTGCTTAAAAAGTATGTCTATGATCCTAAACATGTGATTGATTGGGATTTCTTGCAGGTATAACAAGAAGGGGAACTTATGCCAGAACCCCTTCATATTTTGGACAAGAGAGAATTACAGCCCCATAAGTGGGCCATTATCTAGCAAAAAGTGTAATGGAAGCATTCTGGACCGAAGGGAGCCACATGGGAAAATGAAAATGCCATGAAAGAGGCATACACCTTTTTGTTTCAGATTTCATGAATTAAAGTTGTTAACACTGGGACAATGTTGTATATGGGAGGTGGGATGTAATATCCCAAGTTTAGACTCTTTAAATTGTTATGATTGAATAGATGTTGAGCTAGTAGACACTCGGACATCAAGATTTATTTAGACTTATTATTTTTTTGATGTTGAGCTATTGTGATTTGGAGCATCAAGAATAGTTACATTGTTATGTTTGATTTCAGGTCGAGCTGGTAGGCTCTGGAGCATCAATATTTATCTAGACTCATTATTGTTTTGAAGTTGAGCTGTTAGAATCTAGAGCATCAAGACTAGTTACAATGTTATATTTGATTTGATGTTGAGCTGCTAGGCTCTGGAGCATCAAGATTTATCTAGACTCATTATCTTTTGATGTTGAGCTAGTAGGATGTGGAGCAACAAGACCAGTTACATTGTTATATTTGATGATGAGATGTCAGGATCTGGAGAATCAAATAAATAATGAAAATTATTATTATGCTACTTATCTTATTTTCATATTCATAACTATTGGGGAACAACCACCTAAAGAGAGACCAAACATGCTAGAGATTGGATGACTCTTTAAGTAGTTACTAAATAAAAAGTAATAAAAAGATAGAACCTAATGTGAGGACAATCTATAATAAATAAATTAAAAAGTAGAAAGATAAAGAGAGTGGGAAAATCTAACTATTTTATGGAAAGAAAATAAAAAGAAAGAAAGAAAATAAATCTTAAGAGAGTTTTCCTAAAAGAGAGTTTTACTTTCTACCCAATAAAAAATATTTTAATTTATCTATAAGTAAAAAACTAAGTCTCATGTGCAAATGGTTGTGGCAAGTAATTTAAATGCTTATCCCCACCACACTAACCTAACTAAAATGTTGTTTTTTGTCCAAGTGGGGAATTTTTTTAGTTGAATTCAAGTGTTAATTTTAGAGGTTGAACATGGAGGCATGAATCAAGTATTCGACTTATGGTATGAATTGTGTGCATATGTAGTATATACAACAATAATAGATTGGGAAAAAACCCTAAAATAAATGTTGGAAATATTATATAACTTACAAGAAAAGGAAATAAATATGACAAATGTAAAATAATTTTCTTTTGTCAATGTCATTGAAATTTTTTCTTTTAACATATTTAATCAAGTTCTAAAATATAAATAAATTAATGTTCGTAATGTAAACAAACAATGGACTAGAGTAGCTTATTAGAGTGTGGTCTAATATCAAGGAATGGGTGGGAATGAGGTCATTGAGCTTGTATTAATATTGAGATTTGGATTCTAATCCTTTGAGTGGGTGAAAATATACATATTTTCATGTAAATATCTTATGTATTTCTCAATCATAATATTAAAAAGAATAGATTATTGCAAATTATAATGAAAGTGAAAACTTAGGAAAAGAAGGTAACTTTGAAAAATACTAAAAAATCTAAGTAGTTTTTTCTTTACCAAATAACTTTCCACAAATAAAAAACTAGAAAACCAACAACTAAACTAAGGTTCTAATGTTAAAAATGCAACTAAGTATAGTTGAAAAATAAGCAAGATTTCCAAACATAAGTAGTACACCTTAAAATGGAATGGTATATTTCTTAGTCAATGTTTGTGCAATTTTAAGCAAATCCAAAGTAATGAAAAAAATAACAAAATATTCTATAATTAATGTTGCAAAAGAATATATAAGTATTCAATAAAAAAACCTTAAAGAAATAAATACTAGGAATTAAAATATAATTTATTTACCTACATTATATTGATTGGAAAACTGAACAAATAGTTCACTAATTTAGAAAGGTAAAATATGTCGGGGACATAGATTGTAAAATTTCAAAATAGATGCAAAGAAGGAAAATTATTTTTAAAATGATTCATAATATAGAAAATGGACTAGAGACAATACTAGCACACAAATTCTCTAGTAAAGTGCACTCATGTAGTTTTTCTTAAAGAAATTGTGCTATTAACATAAATAAAATAAAAAAAATGAAATTTTTTTTTTGTCTAGATACAAAATTAGGGCTTTTTTCCCTAATCTCTCATGCACCTGATGCATATAGGAAAAAAAAACAACAAAAAATAGCAAGGAAAACTAATGTACCAAATACCTAGTAAGTAGGCCTTCAACAAGCAAAGTAGAAAAGCATTAACTTCTCTAGTCAAGTCATTGATCAATAGTGGATTTTGTCATAAGGGTGTGCCAAAAAACCCTACTTGTAAGTTTTATGAACTTAGTAGTAGACAAAATGAAAGTAAAAGAAAACATAAAGACTCCATGACCTGTGTTATAAACTAAACCAGACACAAGAAACAAGTAATAAACTTATTAAAGTGGAAGTAAAAGAAAACAAAAAGACTCGATCATACCACTACATGAACTATATTATAAAGAAAATAAGACACATGCAACACCTAGTAAACATATCAACTAGCATATAATATCTAGAACATAAGATAAAAATAAAATAATAATAGAGCTTGATTAAGTAAATAAAAAGGTTACTTACAACAAAAATTTAATGATTCCTTGATGTACCTAAATGTGATTCAAACCCATCTTTAGGGTTGGGCCTTTTTCCTCCTTGTGTATTCCAACTCCAAGCTTGATAAAAATTGAATTCTTGATGAGAGTGATGATAAATAGTGTGAAATATCTATCTAGTGAAATTCTTGTAGCATAACCTTCTAATATATTGTAGATGATTTGTATGACATCAATGGATTTATTTACATGTGAATGATGGACGTTCTTTTGGATTTATCTTAATGTGAACTATTTCAATTCCTTAATGGAGTAATAAGATAATAATGATTAAAGAAGACTATATCAAACCCTATAAATATTATTAACAAACTGGTAAGGTCCACAATTATACACTACATTGTCTTGAATGGTGCACATTGTTAATGAGCTAAAAAAAATTACTTTTAGATGATTATAGGGATTTTAAGGATTTCATATGTGGTCCATGTGCACAAAATGCGGAAAACACCGAGCTCTATGTATTTTAGTTAGCTATGGTTTGAATTGGCTCAATATGACAAGACTAAAGTTACAAGAGGATGGAAGTGAGGGTTATGATTAGAAAGAAACGACATTTCAAAGCCAATTAATAACACTAATAATATGAGAAAAAGTAGAGTGCTAACAATGTTATGCAACAATATTGCATATATTAATATGAAAATAGGTAGTATTTGATATTATGTAGTCATCATGCAAATTCATAAATTTAATGCCACTTCCTAAACTAATATTGTTTATTTTTGTCAAACTATAGTTTATTTCTCGTATTTAACTCAATTAGCATTAGAGGCATGAAATTAAATTTATATATATATATATATATAATCTTATTTTTCCAGTTTAAGTGTATATAAACCTACATGTGTGATGACTTATATATTAAAACAAACTTTTATATTAATGTTTTAATGATCTTTCATAAAAATGTTTAAATAATTAATAATTGTGTTATAAAGTCTTATTATTATAATATTCTAAAAATTTTATGAATTTAGAAAAATTAAAAATATGTTTGGTCATGAATTCTACTAAAGGTACTTTATTTTATTTTTATGAATTTTCACCATCTCAATAAAATCCAAGAATATCGCTTGATGATATCGTTCTTGGTAGAGTTTTGTAATTTACTTTTTTGATATTTGGATATTGTGAATCTCGTTTAGTTAGAAGCAACTAAGAGCTTGCTTTGTACTGTCTAATATTATTAGATTATATAGATTTATGTTTATAATTATTTTTGGCCCATTGCTTAAAACATTCTAGTTCCTTATAAATATTATAAATACAAAATTGGGAAACTTTAATGACATTATTTTTATTATGTTATATAAATAATGTTTTTATTCATATAATTTATTTTGACAAACATATGTATGTACTTTACCAAGTTATAATGCTTTGAGTAGTACACCTTTAAGTTAAAATCAAATATATTCATGTTGGAGATAAGGTAAATGGACCTTTAAGTTAAAATCAAATATATTCATATTTGAGATTTTTGTCGATGTAAAGTATTGTTTGGTTGTCATGTGTTTCCATTGATGACGATCGGCGACCCTTCTCACTGTTGATGATGGTCGCTCCCAATGCCCATCACTGTAAGCTATTTTTCACTTCCCTAATATTCGATGTCGAATCTTGTCTTTTAAAAGTATTAATATAATATAACTTTTTCACATCCGATTACTTTATGTTTTATAATTTTTAAAAATGAAAATTCTAAGGGCGCATAGACGAAATCTACTTTAGTGACGAGAATGACAATTAGTGGCCAGCATTACCTTATTTCTAAAAAATAATACGGTCCTAATAAATCATACTCATTCTTAGTGGCTAGCATTACCTTATTTATACCCAAAAAAAAAAAACAATATGGTCCTAATAAGGTCATACTCAATCTTTCATTTCAAATGTGAAAATTTAGATTCCTTATTAAATAGTGTTGGAACATATGGATGCGATTCTTTGTCCGTCGCTGTTTTCGCGATTGTTTGAACGCATAGAAAGTAATTGAATTGTATCCAAATCCATGTATAGGCCTCATAGTTTAAATAGAATTATTGATGCTTGAGAAATCATAGCTAACATGGAAAATTTATATAGTGAAATTCTCATAGTAAAATCTAGGATGATTTATAACTTTAATAGATATATTTATATGTGAATGTTAGATTTTTTTGAGGTAAAATATTTCAATTTTGTTAATAAAGTAATGGGAAAGTAATGATTAAGGAAGATTAGATCAAACTTTATAAATAGTAATGATTGATTAAGATCAAAGTTTTTCCACTACATTGTTTTTGCTAGAAAAACAGGATTGCAAAGCAATAAATAGAATGCAGAAATAAAACACATAAGATCAAAATACAAGAGAGACACCAATATATGTGGTTCACTCAATATGGGCTATGTCTATAGAGAAATTGTCATTCCTTTTATTAATATGTTTAGTAAATGAAGCGAT
This sequence comes from Larix kaempferi, assembly GCA_027924585.1. Taxonomy (NCBI): domain Eukaryota; kingdom Viridiplantae; phylum Streptophyta; class Pinopsida; order Pinales; family Pinaceae; genus Larix; species Larix kaempferi. Next base: position 13,795,477 of record BSBM01000753.1, on the reverse strand, counting down.
ACAACCCACAACACATCCATTGCAACTTCAACTTCTTTTTCACTCTCTCACAGTCCCTTCAATATTACAAATGAAATGATATATTTACAATATTACAATACCCCACCGTATTAGAATGCGTTCCTTTTAAAGAGGGATTACCATGGTAAGATTCCCCGATCTACTCAATACCATGGGCTCGTAAATCACCCATTATTGAACAAGTCATGACTTGAAATTACAACATTTCACAAAGCATTTTTTTTTCAAAATTTTTGCTACAGGGGCATTGCCCCCGAACCCTGCCAGTGAGGGGCTCCCAAATTCCCCGCATCATGGACTGATATCCAAACACAATTAAAACATGACCTCTAAATCATGAAGATCGGGCTCTACAACGAGTAGTTTTGAAGATACACAACACTTAATGAGCTAAAAAACAATGTGTTTTTTAATAGAATTGATTTTAAGAATTTTATATCTTGTCCACGCAAACAAAATAAAGAAAATATTCTGCACTATATAATTTGGTTTGACTTGACAAAGGCCAAGGCCAAGCTCTCACAATGATGGAAATCACACTTATGAATTGAAAAAGTAAGATTTAAAAACAAATTTAATATAAAGTAAAATATTAATGACAATCAACCTTTATTACTATAAACTATTTGTAAGTACCATCAGATTCCATTGATGATGTTCTCCCCATCATTTCCTACTTCTCTAAAATTAAAATTCCATGTGCAATTGTTTCCAAGTAGGTTCCAAACACAAGGCACATATGGAATTAAAATTCCATTTGCAATGGTCTCCAAGTAGGTTCCAAACACAAGCCACATATGGAAACTATTGGTACACATCATTACAGTTTTATTTTGGAGATAAAAATTCCATTTTCTATTGTTTAGGTTCCAAACACAAGCCACATATGAAAACCATAAGTACACAATGATAGTTTTATTTTGGACATTAAAATTCCATTTGCTATTGTTTGCAAAAAGGTTCCAAACACAAGCCACATATGGACATTGTTGGTACTCGTTAGTATACAAGCTGTAACGATCCCAATGAACCAGACTAGCACTTGTTCCATGAGAAGGCTGTGAGATGTAGATGTAATCATATCCATCAATTAACTGTTTCAATAGGAGTTCATAACAATGCGGCCACACTCAACTTTTCATGTATTATACAGACCCATAATCCCAACAGCCCAATCTTTAACCGTTTGCGATCGTTTTGGTTAGCATGATGTCACAAACCCAAAATTTCGTAAAATTTAAAACTTTTCTAAGTGCCCAAATTGCCACGAAAATCTATGCGAAAATACAAAGTGTGGGTTTACTTTTTTTAAATACTGCTTTACAAAATAATTAAAACTTGGTGACACTTATTACTGTTTACAAATGTCGTTATGCTAATCAAGGAAAAGACATACGTTTTATTTTCATCTAAATAAATTTTGAACTTGATATGTCAACCATTTCTTAAATCTTGTGGGAACACAAAAAAACTTCATTATGTCTTAATATACATCTTTAGAAAGCATGTGTATCTTTTATCGCACCAATAGAACAACATAAATGGTAACAACATAATCATAATCATAAGGGAAACATATTAGCAATATACATCATAATCAACTTTCTAATGGATCGGATACTTCAAAGTATTCATAAACATTTTTAAGAACAGAAACAAGTACTTATACATAAGACACGTTTGAGAATCACCATAGGCAACATAAGAGACAAAGGATAACGTGGTTCACCCGTACACTGGCTAGTCCACAAAGGTGTGTGCATCTTTCATTATTAAGCAAAAAGTAATAAGATTACAACGAGCAACATGGTTGCCGCAACAAGATTCTCTCTACTTCCACTAAGCCTCTATCATCTAGAGCTTTACATGATCAACACGTAGTAACTATCGAAACTAGGGTTACACCCTTTTTACCCCTTTTGTCTTAATAATATTACCACATTTATATTCTTTATAAATGATAAAACATAGAGACAACCCTCTTCTCGTTTCAATCCTAGGCTATTGCCTTTTAACTAATTAGATATTTCAATAATGAATATATGTATATATAAAGCCATATATATAAGACCCGTATAATAACCTTAAAGGCTTTAACCTTTTTACCAAAATGATAATCCAATAAAATGAGTATATATGTAAAGCCATATATATGATCCATATAATAGCCTTAAAGGCTTTAACCTTTTTACCAAAATGATAATCCAATAAAATGAGTATATATGTAAAGCCATATATATGATCCATATAATAGCGTTAAAGGCTTTAACCTTTTTACAAAAATGATAATCCAATAAAATGAGTATATATGTAAAGCCATATATATGATCCATATAATAGCCTTAAAGGCTTCAACCTTTTTACCAAAATGATAATCCAATAAAATGAGTATATATGTAAAGCCAGTAGATGAGTATGTATATACCCTTTATTCTAAAGGGATGTACCCTCTTCATAAGTAATGTAGCATATATATATATTTGTTTTCTAAGTCTTAAAGGAGGATCCTTGAACCTTTATATATTTTCTAGAATTTCTTAAATCCACACATACGACTACCCTCTTTTTCTCATACCGTATGTTATTATAGAATGCCAGCAAGGCTTAATAACTTAGTCTTTTTTTGCACTAATTACTAGATAAAATAACAATGCATAGATCATATGTATACCAATAAACTCGTAAATCCATGAGTATAAATTGTATATCAATCAACTGCAGGGTTTATAAAACAAAGGCGTTCTGCAAAATAAAAGTTATGGCCATGGAAGACAGTCCGAGACTTCCCAATACAATTTTTGCTGGGATTTTAAATGATCCTAAAGTATAACGCAAATCTCTTCCAATATTCGATAGCAACTAATAATATTAAAATCTAGATAATATCATACATTTTTCACACAGTTCCCTGCGTTGGCAAAACACACACGCAGATACGATTTACGGTGTATTTTCTTTTTAGTTGATCCTAATTATAATGCAGATCTTTTGCATCAACTAAACCATAGAAGCCAATAAACCTCACGCTGTTGGACGTAGGCAGCATCAAAATAAATAGAGTCATTCTACTTAGTAACATATAAGGCATCGTAAAACACCTCAACGCCTGACCATATTCATGTCATAATGACCATGTACGCAGGCAGCGAAAGTATTGGAAATAATTCCACACAGCAAAACCTTTCCGCAGGAAACAAAAGTATTGGAAACAGCCCCAATCCTATAACAATTATAGGAAAATCGATCGGTGATGAAAAAATACTCCAGACGTTCACGTCCTGACAGAGATCTATTAATCTGTCTAATTAAAAAATAGGGCAACGTCTTTAACAGGGTTTCAAGCTTCAAAAAAAAAAATATGTCTCATGACTATTACAGCGATTACAACTTCTGGACTTCCGACAGGAGATACTAAAATAAAAACTAGTTCGGGGATTTCTAGCAACATGGTTTCAACTTCAATCTATTCAACCCTAGATGAATATTTTAATAAGAAAATCAACCAAGCATTCTACACAGCTAACCTAGATATGGAGTTCATAGCGACAAATACTCTAACAAGCAAAAACGCCAGCAGAGGTAACCCAAAAAGATCTCTCTATAGGAAACAAACCACTGTGAATTCGGTTTAATTAAGCTGAGCAAACCGCAATCTTCAGTGGAATTTAATAGAACAATTTAGCCTAATAAAGCACACAGGGATCTAGGTGAATTCGATTCTTGGAGAAACTAAATCAGAATCGGTCTGGCTTCTAATCCATCGAACTTCATGAAAACTACAGAGTTAGAAAAATAGGGTTATTACAAACATATTTTCAAGTCAATATCGTAAACAGATCGTCTTTGTGATTTCATCCCTTACAACTGTATGCAGATCCGGGGTTATAGGTAAACAGAATCAAAACATCTTTACAATCCGATCCAAGATTTGTGCAGATAATCTAACTACATATGAAAAATATACATGTAGACAACAATGGACTGTGATCCAAAACTAGATTCACACCTTCTCCACCTCTGAATAAACCAATCAGATAAATAACTCGGTAGATGCTAGAGAATACGATTTGGATATAAGGAAGATATAGATACAAAAATTATAAGCTTGCAATTAGATTGATATACGTACCAGATTGACGCCTACCCTATATCAGGCTAATTTCACAGATGCAAAGTATAACAAAAATGACAGAGATCTTCTATCGCCAGGGATCAAGACAGAAACAAGATTAACTTGCACAGGAAATCCAACACTCTACGTTTTCCTTCCCGAAGCACCCCTCAACATTGTTGCAGAGCACCCCCTCCACATTATTGCAGAGCACCCCCTTCCCTTTTCTCTTCCTACAATCGCACGCCCCCCCACATTATAATGACACGAGATCCATATTATTGAGATCTCCCCCCCCAAGACACCGACCCACTCGTAGTCGAAATAAAGAGTGTCCTCCAATCACCCGACAAGTGACAAAATCAAAGTAAGGGAGTGTGCCCTTCCACTTCCCTCTAACTACAGGAAGAACCCGTCCTATTAATGAGAAACTAACGCTGGCATGGTTGTTTAAAGAGGAGACATGCTTCAACCGCGTAATGCATCCCAATCCAAATCGTAACCATTTCCCATTCAGCTTGATGAATATTACTAGCAGCTTTCCCCCCGTTTTTCCTCTGATATCAGTTTATAATTAAATAGGGAACACCTCATTAAAATTCGTGGTGGAGATTGTGGAGAAAACAATGGGGAGATTGAGTTTTAACGCCGAGTGTAGCATCATAACAAGTGGCGACCGTTATGAATTTTTCTTTCCACTAAAGGCATCTTGCTAAAAATGCTCCTTACTATCCTCCACCTGGTTTTAGTTGGGTGTTTAGTTTTACTTCCAGTACCATCGAAATGGTGGAGTGAACTACCTTAGGTGCACAGTATATATTTAAACCATATTTTCCCCTTCTTTTGTTAATGTTCTTATTTTAACACTTCTCTTAACAGCCTTCGTGGATCTCCCATATGTACAAAACATATATACATTATATGTACTATATATATATATATATATATATATATATATATATATATGAATTCATGTATCAACAATGTATATATTATTATATATACATGTTTATTAATAACTTATCATCTCATAGTATGACTTATATCTTAAACATAATAATTTACAAGCTTGAGTGTCATCAAAATAAGTTAAGCTTGTCAACATATATTAGTAGGTTAAGTTTTTGTTAACCTTACTGGAAATTTCGTACTCTCTCGTACTAGTAGTGTGTATATATATATATATATATATATATATATATATATATATAATTATCACAACTATTTTCTAATCTTTCATATATATGTATATGAGACACACATATACATACATATATAAAATCTATCTAATCATTTTAATTTATGTTAGATTCTAGAATTAGGTAAATTCTTTAATAAATTTAACATCACTAGTTCTTCACCCTTAATGTTTTTACGACTTGGAACCTAAATCTCACGGATTTTTGTCCATCTTATCACTTCTTTTGAATGGGTTTTGTTACTTATCGTTTAGTCGTAACACCATTCTTAATATTTTAGGCTTAACTACGTCTTATGATCATAACACTTACTCGAGGTCCACTGGTGGGGCCTCGGCCTTGAGCTCCTCACCATGACCATTTACAAAATTCGTAACTACATTTACAAGAGTAAGAACAATAAGAGTGAATTTTAGGGATGTTACACACTCCACCCCTTAAAGAATAACACCGTCCTCGGTGTTCAACAATTTGTCTTTCGCATCGTTTCACCATCTTTCGTTTACTTTTGCTCTTAAGGCTTGGTCGTCTTTACATCTTTGCGATTTCAGCAAGTTCTCTTCAATTGTAACCTGCACATTGTACAACTCGTACAAGACTTTTCAGTATTTTTCAATATAACATAAGTATACAAAATTTCAAAATAGCAAATGTTTATCATTCATCCTCATCCTTGATGAAATATTTGCTTACTTTAGCATTCATAACATTCACACATAAATACATGTGATAGTCTAGCTACAAGACAATCATTATCATTAACTCATATCATAAAACAATTCTTTCAATTGAACTTTGTAATCACCAAACCTCTTTGTACTTCCGCAATCATGGAGACTTGCATACAAAGCTCTTATGTATTTTCTGCAATCATGAAGATTTGCCATACAAAACCCTTTATGTATTTCCGCAATCGTGGATACTTGCCATAGAAAACATGAGTCTTCTATAACTTAGCCGGAAAACCTCTGCATACAGCAGAAATATGACAGTCTTACTCTGCAACTCATTACATAGCTTCCCTTCATCGAATCTTCTTGTGGGCTCAATTCTAACACCACAAGGAAAAAGTTTAGTCTCCTCGGAGAACCTCTTGTGTGCTCCATTCTAACAACACAAGGAAAAATCGTGAGCCCTTCCTCTGCTCAATTCGATGGATATAAAGTTTGCCTAGGACTTTTGGGTCAGTATAACATTCAACGAGCTACCCACCTGCTCTGTTCCACTTCCATGGGGAACATGACAACAATTTAGGGAAGTTGCACCCTACAACAGCTAGTAAGTGAGTGCAAGATGCAGCCTCTACTTGAGTTCAGGAAATATTATTTTCCCCTCAAACCTTCTCGTTTGAGTCCGAGAATTTTACTTAGTAACAATCATTTAGTATTTCTTACATTCCACATGCGACATAATACCAACAAAATATTAACGAATATATTCCCTGTTTACTATCATATTCTATGCATTTTGATGATTACACATCATCACTCATAAGTCTTATCACCAATCATGATTCATAAAGCCCTGAAATCCAAATTTAAAATGTAAAGTAAACCATTACTTACTCTTGATCGATTCAGCTCAACTTATCTATGTAAGTGGTTGTATAATCCATATTCTTCTCGAATTACGACATTGGTCATGATCCAAAATCACCTCCTGAAATGTTAGTATAAAGAAAAATTTCCTTTCTTCAATTGCTCAACAATTGAACATATTAGTTCCATAACATGATACACATGCTCATTCAATAACTTATGCATCAAATAATCAGTAGCTATCACTTCTACCAACAAATATTTTACCCGATTATCTTCTTCATATCTACGAAGAAATATTTATGAAGTAACATTATATGAACTAACAATCATGCATTGAATTTGAGGGTGTTTATCTGACTTTGCTTAATCAAACAAACTTACTTTATTGGAGTATACTGATACTTTTAACTCAGAGGCGCTCATAGGTCACACACTTAGTAAATGCAGAAAATATATGATACTTCTATGAAATTACTTATTAGTCGGCATGTCTCAAAATCTTTTGTTCTGTCAAGGTAATAACATATTTCAGCAAAGTTTTCCTTATCCTCATCTATTTCTTCTAGTTTAGTACTTTACCAAAGAATTTTAAAATTTATGAATAAACAATCCTATAAGAGATTTATAGTGCTTCTATTCCCTTTAACAAGGTTAACCGAGTTAATAAATCATAATACAGAATTCGTTACATTCACATGTACTAAAATTATTTCCACTAAATATTCCGCGATAATCATGCGAGTACCTACATCTTTCTTCTAGCAAAGAGAACTTTTGACAAGGATAACATACCTCCTTCAAATGTTGAGTTACTTATCTTTACTCCCTTGAACCTGGATGACATTAAATCCTTGTCCATTCAAATCCCATGCATCCAGAAACAAAAGAACAATTTGATTAGTCAATTTTCATACCTATTTATTTCATGCTGAGCCCATCAGGCCCGAGTGCTGTAACCTACAGCTCTGATACCATATTTCACGAACCCAAAATTTCATAAAATTTAAAACTTTTCTAAGTGCCTAAATTGCCACGAAAATCTATGCGAAAATACAAAGTGTGGGTTTACTTTCTTTAAATACTGCTTTACAAAATAATTAAAACTTGACGACACTTATTACTGTTTACAAATGTCGTTATGCTAATCAAGGAAAAGACAAACGTTTTATTTTCATCTAAATAAATTCTGAACTTGATATGTCAACCATTTCTTAAATCTTGCGGGAACACAAAAAAACTTCATTATGTCTTAATATACATCTTTAGAAAGCATGTGTATCTTTTATCGCACCAATAGAACAACATAAATGGTAACAACATAATCATAATCATATGGGAAACATATTAGCAATATACATCATAATCAACTTTCTAATGGATCGGATACTTCAAAGTAGTCATAAACATTTTTAAGAACAGAAACAAGTACTTATACATAAGACACGTTTGAGAATCACCATAGGACAAATAAGAGACAAAGGATAACGTGGTTCACCCGTACATGGGCTAGTCCACAAAGGTGTGTGCAATTTTCATTATTAAGCAAAAAGTAATAAGATTACAACGAGCAACATGGTTGCCGCAACAAGATTCTCTCTACTTCCACTAAGCCTCTATCATCTAGAGCTTTACATGATCAACACGTAGTAACTATCGAAACTAGGGTTACAGCCTTTTTACCCCTTCTGTCTTAATAAATTACCACATTTATATTCGTTATAAATGATAAAACATAGAGGCAACCCTCTTCTCCTTTCAATCCTAGGCTATTGCCTTTTAACTAATTAGATATTTCAGTAATGAATATATGTATATATAAAGCCATATATATAAGACCCATATAATAGCCTTAAAGGCTTTAACCTTTTTACCAAAATGATAATCCAATAAAATGAGTATATATGTAAAGCCATATATATGATCCATATAATAGCCTTAAAGGCTTTAACCTTTTTACCAAAATGATAATCCAATAAAATGAGTATATATGTAAAGCCATATATATGATCCATATAATAGCCTTTAAGGCTTTAACCCTTTTACCAAAATGATAATCCAATAAAATGAGTATATATGTAAAGCCATATATATGATCCATATAATAGCCTTAAAGGATTTAACCTTTTTACCAAAATGATAATCCAATAAAATGAGTATATATGTAAAGCCATATATATGATCCATATAATAGCCTTAAAGGCTTTAACCTTTTTACCAAAATGATAATCCAATAAAATGAGTATATATGTAAAGCCAATAAATGAGTATGTATATACCCTTTATTCTAAAGGGATGTACCCTCTTCATAAGTAATTTAGCATATATATATATTTGTTTTCTAAGTCTTAAAGGAGGATCCTTGAACCTTTATATATCTTCTAGAATTTCTTAAATCCACACATATGACTACCCTCTTTTTCTCATACCGTATGTTATTATAGAATGCCAACAAGGCTTAATAACTTAGTCTTTTCCAGACTAATTACTAGATAAAATAATAATGCATAGATCATATGTATACCAATTAACTCGTAAATCCATGAGTATAAATTGTATATCAATCAACTGCAGGGTTTATAAAATAAATGCGTTCTGCAAAATAAAAGTTATGGCAATGGAAGACAGTCCGGGACTTCCCAATACAATTTTTGCGGGGATTTTAAATGATCCTAAAGTATAACGCAAATCTCTTCCAATATCCGATAGCAACTGATAATATTAAAATCTAGATAATATCATACGTTTTTCACACAGTTCCTTGCATTGGAAAAACACACACGCAGATACGATTTACCGTGTATTTTATTTTTAGTTGATCCTAATTATAATGCAGATCTTTTGCATCAACTAAACCATAGAAGCAAATAAACCGCACGCTGTTGAACGTAGGCAACATCAAAATAAATAGAGTCATTCTACTTAGTAACATATAAGGCATCGTAAAACCCCTCAACGCCTGACCATATTCATGTCATAATGACCATGTACGCAGGCAGCAAAAGTATTGGAAATAATTCCACACAGCAAAACCTTTCCGCAGGAAACAAAAGTATTGGAAACAGCCGCAATCCTATAACAATTATAGGAAAATCGATCGGTGATGACAAAATACTCCAGACGTTCACGTCCTGACAGAGATCTATTAATCTGTCTAATTAAAAAATAGGGCAACGTCTTTAACAGAGTTTCAAGCTTCAAAAAAAAAATATGTCTCACGACTATTACAGCGATTACAACTTCTGGACTTCCGACAGGAGATACTAAAATAAAGACTAGTTCGAGGATTTCTAGAAACATGGTTTCAACTCCAATCTATTCAACCCTAGATGAATATTTTTATAAGAAAATCAACCAAGCATTCTACACAGCTAACCTAGATATGGACTTCATAGAGACAAATATTCTAACAAGCAAAAACGCCAGCAGAGGTAACACAAAAGATCTCTCTATAGGAAACAAAACGCTGTGAATTCGGTTTAATTAAGCTGAGCAAACCGCAATGTTCAGTGGAATTTAATAGAACAATTTAGCCTAATAAATCACACAGGGATCTAGGTGAATTCGATTCTTGTAGAAACTAAATCAGAATCGGTCTGGCTTCTAATCCATCGAACTTCATGAAAACAACAGAGTTAGAAAAATAGGGTTATTACAAACATATTTTCAAGTCAATATCGTAAAGAGATCGTCTTTGTGATTTCATCCCTTACCACTATATGCAGATCCGGGGTTATAGGTAGACAGAATCAAAACATATTTGCAATCTAATCCAAGATTTGTGCAGATAATCTAACTACATATGAAAAATATACACGTAGACAACAATGGACTGTGATCCAAAACTAGATTCACACCTTCTCCACCTCTGAATAAACCAATCAGATAAATAACTCGGTAGATGCTAGAGAATACGATTTGGATATAAGGAAGATATAGATACAAAAATTATAAGCTTGCAATTAGATTGAGATATGTACCAGATTGACGCCTACCCTATATCAGGCTGATTTCACAGATGCAAAGTATAACAAAAATGACAGAGATCTTCTATCGCCAGGGATCAAGACCGAAACAAGATTAACTTGCACAGGAAATCCAACACTCTACATTTTCCTTCCCGAAGCACCCCTCAACATTGTTGCAGAGCACCCCCTCCACATTGTTGCAGAGCACCCCCTTCCCTTTTCTCCTCCTCCGATCGCACGCCCCCCCCCACATCATAATGAAACGAGATCCATATTATCGAGATCTCCCCCCCCAAGACACCGACCCACTAGTAGTCAAAATAAAGAGTGTCCTCCAATCACCCGACAAGTGACAAAATCAAAGGAAGGGAGTGTGCCCTTCCACTAGCCTCTAACTACAGGAAGAACCCGTCCTATTAATGAGAAACTAACGCTGGCATGGTTGTTTCAACAGGAGACATGCTTCAACCGCGTAATGCATCCCAATCCAAATCGTAACCATTTCCCATTCAGCTTGATGAATATTACTAGCAGCTTCCCCCCCCTTTTTCCTCTAATATCACTTTATAATTAAATAGGGAACACCTCATTAAAATTTGTGGTGGAGATCATGGAGAAAACAATGGGGAGATTGAGTTTTAACGCCGAGTGTAGCATCATAACAAGTGGCGACCGTTATGAATTTTTCTTTCCACTAAAGGCATCTTGCTAAAAACGCCTCTTACTATCCTCCACCCGGTTTTAGTTGGGTGTTTAGTTTTACTTTCACTACCATCGAAATGGTGGAGTGAACTACCTTAGGTGCACAGTATATATTTAAACCATATTTCCCCCTTCTTTTGTTAATGTTCTTATTTTAAGACTTCTCTTAACAGCCTTCGTGGATCTCCCATATGTACAAAACATATATACATTATATGTACTATATATATATATATATATATATATAGATATGAGTTCATGTATCAACAATGTATATATTATTATATATACATGTTTATTAATAACTTATCATCTCATAGTATGACTTATATCTTAAACATAATAATTTACAAGCTTGAGTGTCATCAAAATAAGTTAAGCTTGTCAACATATATTAGTAGGTTAAGTTTTTGTTAACCTTACTGGAAATTTCGTACTCTCTCGTACTAGTAGTGTATATATATATATAGATATATATATATATAATTATCACAACTATTTTCTAATCTTTCATATATATGTATATGAGACACACATATACATACATATATAAAATCTATCTAATCATTTTAATTTATGTTAGATTCTAGACTTAGGTAAATTCTTTAATAAATTTAACATCACTAGTTCTTCACCCTTAATGTTTTTACGACTTGGAACCTAAATCTCACGGATTTTTGTCCATCTTATCACTTCTTTTGGATGGGTTTTGTTACTTATCGTTTAGTCGTAACACCATTCTTAAAATTTTAGGCTTAAATACGTCTTATGATCATAACACTAACTCGAGGTCCACTGGTGGGGCCTTGGCCTTGAGCTTTTCACCATGACCATTTACAAAATTCATAACTACATTTACAAGAGTAATAACAATAAGAGTGAATTTTAGGGATGTTACACATGATTTCTCTATTCACTCTCTTAGCCGATCTCCGAAGAGCAAATTGAGATCCTAAGATCATTTCCTAAACTAGAGAATCCTGAAAACCGATGAAATTTCTCTTAGATGTAAAGGGAAGTTCTCTCCTCATTTTGGTGGCTCGTTCTTTTCCGAAAAACATACCAGTAACCAATTTCTGCTCTCTCCTTTTTTTGAGCTATCTCCCCTTCTTTTCTTATGTAAACATAAATCTTGTTAAGAGAGTAATGGAGGGCAGCCCTTCCCTTTTTCTGGTGGTAACCGCATTGGAGGTATCTCTAAACAACCATTTCTCTTTTCCAGCGTTTATCCCAAAAGGAGGGGGAGTTTCCAATTACTATAGTAAGAAAAAGGTTAATTACATTCAAAACCTAACAAATTTTATTTATTTGCAATATAATTATAATAACTTGTAATAAAATTTATCAATCTATCATTAGGTATATGTGTCCAATACACATATAAAACCTACATCAATTCCTTTGTGTTATTGATTATAAAATATTTCAATCAATGTATCATAGCTATAATTCCTTTATAACTTTTCTTAGATTGCTCACCCCATGACCTCCTTGCACAAGAAGTAATCAAAGTTTAATTGGACAAACAAATATGAAGAAAGTTTGAAAAATTAAAACACTTATTGACTACTACACCCATCCTAAATATAGATGACCATGATGGGGATTTTTTTTGTTTGCACTGATGGAGGAAAAGATGGACTAGGAGGAGTCCTTATGCAAAATGACTGTGTCATTTTATCTGAATCCAGAAAACTAAAGGAGCATGAAAGAAACTATGCTACACATGACCATTAGCTAGATGCCATCATCCAAACTTAAAAAATGTGGAGGCACTACTTAATGCGAAAAAGGCTTATTCTTAAAACCAATAACATGGGATTAAAGTATATTTTTTAACAACAAGAATTAAATGTCACACAAGCTAAACGGTTAGATTTCTTAAGTGAGTACAACTTTGATGCCAAATACAAAGGGGAAAGAGAATAAGGTCACTTATGCGTTAAGTCATGGACTTCATATGCTGTATGAGATAACAATTAGTCAAACTAGTTCTGATGTGTAGGATAGAATAAGGACAACCACTAAAAATGACTCATTTTATGCGAAAATTAACTAGAAAATGCAAGAAAATGGGCTGGGACAGTAATAGAAAGAATATAAAATTGATGAAATAGCTTTGTTATGGTCTCAAAAATCGACTATATGTGTGTGAAACGAAAAATATTATACCTGAAATATTAACGAAATTTCATAAGCAACCTTATTTAGGACACCTTGGATACCAAAAGATGATTTCAGGTGTAAAGAATAATTATTTTTGGCCAAAACTAAAATATGATGTAGCATTGTTTATAGCTAAATGCCAAGAATGGCAGCTTGTTAAAGATAAACATCAACATACAACAAGATCACTTTAGCCTCTACTGATTCCGAAATGGAGATGGGAAGTGATAAATATGGATTTTATCACTAGTCCGTCGAAGGGAAATAAGCAGAATGACTCAAATATGGTAGTAGTGGATAAATTATATAAAGCTGCACACTTTATTCTTATTAAATCCACCTACAAATCCATCCACATTGAAAACATTTTTCTAAAGGAAATTTTCATATTGCATGGCATACCTAAAGCTATTATATCATATAGAAACACATAGTTCACAAGTAATTTATTGAAATCCTTATTTTCAGGGCTAGAAACAAAATTGAACTTCAGTACTACCTATCATCTGCAAACGGATGGACAAATGAAATGTACTAATGATATCTTGGATGATATGCTTCGCATGTATGTGATACACAGTCCATCCAATTTGGAGGATTCAATAAACCTTGCAGATATTGCATACAACAATGGATACCAAAACTCATTTAAAATGATTCCATTTGAGGTACTTTATGGCATAAAATACAGAACACCAATAACTTGTGACAGTTTGTTGGAGAGGCTCATGTTGGGGCCATAATTGTTCAAGGATTTAGAACATCTAGTAACTAAAAGAGGCACACAATCGACAAAAGAGTTATGGTAATAAAAATAGGAGAGATAAGGAGTATTAGGTTGGGGAACATGTCCACTTGAAAGTGAAAGAAAAAAGAGGCTCATTAAGCATAGGAAAATATGGGCTGTTAGCTCCCATATATTGTGGGCCTTTTGAAATATTTTCCAAGAAAGGACTAGTGGGCCTATGAACTTGCGTTACCTGCTCATGTGAAAGTTCACAATGTTTTTCATGTATCCTTGCTTTAAAAGTATGTATATAATCCTAAACATATGATTGATTGGGATTTGTTGCAGGTAGAACTAGAAGGGGAATTTATGCCAGAATCCCTTCATATTCACGACAAGAGAAAATTAGAGCTCCAAAAGTGGGCCATTGTCGAGTGGAAAGTGCAATGGAAATATTTTAGGCCAAAGGAATCCACACAGGAAAATGAAAATTCCATGAAAGAGGCATACCATTTTTTGTTTCAGATTTCATGAATTAAAGTTGTTAACATCGGGATGGTGCTGTTTTAAGGGAGGTGGGATGTAACATCCCAAGTTTAGACTCTTTACATTGTTATGTTTGAATAGTTTTTGATCTAGTAGACACTGGAACATCAAGATTTATTTATATTTATTATTGTTTTGATGTTCAACTATTAGACTCTAGAGCATCAAGACTAGTTACATTGTTATGTTTGATTTGATGTTGTGCTGGTAGGTTCTAGAGAATAAATATTTATATAGACTCATTATTGTTTTGATGTTGAGTTGTTAGGCTCTAGAGCATCCGGACTAGTTACATTGTTATGTTTGATTTGATGTTGAGCTGCTAGGATTTGGAGCATCAAGGTTTATCTAGACTCATTATGTTTTGATGTTGACATAGTAGGTTCTGGAGCATCAAGACCAATTACATTGTTATATTTGATGTTGATATGGAAATCTCTAGAGAAACAAATACATAAAGGACATTATTATTATGCTAGTTATCTTATTTTAATATTCTTAACTATTGGGGAACAACCACCTAAAGAGAGACCAAGCATGCTAGATATTGGATGACTCTTTAAGTAGTTACTAAATAAAAAGTAATAAAAATATAGTACAAAATGTGAGGACAATCTATAATAAATAAATTAAGAAAATTAAGAAAATAGAAAGATAGAGAGAGTTGTAAAATCTAACTATTTTATGGAAAGAAAATAAAAAGAAAGAAAGAAAACAAAACAAAACAGAGTTTTACTTTCTACCCATTAAAAAATAATTTAATTTATCTAAAAGTAAAAAGCTAAGTCTCATGTGTAAATGGTTTTGGCAAGTAATTTGAATGCTTATCCCCACAAGACTAGCCTAACTAAGATGTTGTTTTTTTCCCAAGTGGGGAATTTTGTTGGTTGAATTCAAGTGTTAATTTTAGAGGTTGGACATGGTGGCATGAATCAAGTATTCGACTTATGGTATGACTTGTGTGCATATGTGGTGTATATAACAATATTAGATTGCTAAAAAACCTTAAAATAAATGTTGGAAATGCTTTATAACTTACAAGAAAAGGAAATAAATATGACAAATACTATGGATGTAAAATATTTTTCTTTTATTAGTGAAATTTTTTCTTAAACATTTTTACGCAAGTTTTAAAATATAAATAAATTAATGTTCCTAATATAGACTAACAATGGACTAGAGTAGCCTATTAGAGTGTGGTCTAATATCAAGGAATGGAGTGGGAATGAGGTGATTGAGCTTGTATTAATATTGAGACTTGGATTATAATCCCAAGTCTCAATGTATAGTTGTGGCACAGCTATACATATGTGCAATTTATAATAAAAGTGAAAACTTAGGAAAAGAAAGTAACTTTGAAAAATACTAGAAAATCTAAGTAGTTTTTTCTTTACTAAATAAATTTAAACGAATAAAAAATTAGAAAACCAACAACTAAACTAAAGGTTTATTGTTGAAAATGCAACAAAGTATAGTTGAAAAATAACCAAGATTTGCAAACATAAGTACTACAACTCAAAATGGAATGGTATATTTCTTATTCAATGTTTGTGCAATTTTAAGCAAATCCAAAGTAATAAAAAAAATAACAAAAATATTCTATAATTAATGTTGAAAAAAAATATAAGTATCCAATAAAAAACCCTAAAAGAGGTAAACTAAGGATTAACATATAATTTCTTTACCTACATTATATTGGTTGGAAAACTCAACAAATAGTTCACTAATTTAGAAAGGTAAAATATGTGAGGGACATAGATTGTAAAATTTCAAAATATATGCAGAGAAGGAAAATTATTTTTAAAAGGATTTTTAGGATAGAAAATAGACTAGAGACAACATTAGCACATAAATTCTCTAGTAAAGTGCATCCATGTAGTTTTTATCTGAAGAAATTGTGCTATGAACATAAATAAATAAAGGTGAAAAAATGTTTATGTCTAGATACAAAACTAGGGTTTATTTCCCTAGTCTCCCATGCACCTAATGATATAGCAAGAAAAAACAACAAAAAATAGTAAGGAAAACTAATGTACCAATTACCTAGTAAGCATGCCTTCAAGAAGGAAAGGAGAAAAACATTAACTTCTCTAGTCAAGTCACTGATCAATAGTGGATTTTGTCACAAAGGTATGCCAAAAACCCTTAATTAGAAGTTCTATGAACTTAGTAGTAGACAAAATGAAAGTAAAAGAAAACATAAAGACTCCATGACATGTGTTATAAACTAAACAAGACACAAATAACGATTAGTAAACTTATTAAAGTGGAAGTAAAAGAAAACAAAAGGATTGGATCATGCTACTACACAGCCTATATTATAAAGAAAACAAGATACATGCAACACCTAGTAAACATATCAACTAGCATCTAATATCTAGAACACAAGATAAAATATAATAATAATGGAGTTTGATTAACTAAATGAAAAGGTTACTTAAAAAAAACATTAATAACTCTTTGATGTACTTAAATGTGATCCAAATCCATCTTTAGGGTTGGAAATCTTTCCGCCATGTGTATTCCAACTCGAAGCTTGATAGAAATTGAATTCTTGATGATAGTGATGATAAATAGTGTTAAAAATATATCTAGTGAAATTCTTATATCATAACCTTCTAATATATTGTAGATTATTTGTGTGACCTTAATGGATTTATTTACAAGTGAATGATGGAACTTCATTTGGACTTAAATGTTAATATAAGCTATTTCAATGGCTTAATAAAGTAATGAGATATTAATGATTAAAGAAGACTATATCAAACCCTATATATATTACTAACAAATTGGTAAGATCTACACTTATACACTACATCGTGTTGAATGGTGCACATAGTTAATGAGCTAAAAAAATTATTTTTAGATGATTACATAGATTTTAAGGATTTCATATTGCTCCATATACACAAAATGAGGAAAACATTGATCTTTGTTTATTTTAGTTATCTTTTGTTTGAATTGGTTTAACATGATAAGGTTATAAGGCTAAGGTTACAAGAGGATGGAAATGAGGGTTATGATTAAAAAAAAAAATGACATTTCAATGCAAATTTACTTAAACTAATAATGTGAGAAAATGTAGGGTATTAACCATGTTTGCAACAATATTACATATATTAATAAGAAAACATGTAGTATATGATAGTAAGTAGTTATCACGAGTTCATAAATTTAATGCCATATTGATATGCAATCATATTATTTGAATTAAAATATCAAATAACTTCTTAAACTGATAATATTTATTTTTGTCAAATTGCTAGTTTTCTTCTTTTAGTTGAATCTATCTATCTATCTATATATAATCTTATTTTTTCAATATAAGTAGATACTTATTAATATAGTCCATAAAAGTCAAGACCCACATGTGTCATGACTCTTATATTAATATGTTAATAGTTTTTCATAAAAATGTTTATATAATTAATAATTGTGTTATAAAGTCTAATTAAGATAAGATTTTGAAATTTTTATGAATTTTAAAAAATTTAAAATCTTTTTGATCATGAAACCTCTCTCTCTATATATATTATGAATTTTCACCATATCTATATATATTATGAATTTTCACCATATCAAAAAAATTCCAATGTTAAGTATATGTTTTCTCTTAATGATATCGTTCTTCGATAGAATTTTGTAATTTTTTTTTTTATATATGATATTTAGATATTGAGAATCTCGTTTAGTTAAAAACAACTGAGAGTGTGCTTTCTATGGTATAATATTACTAGATTATATAAAAAAAAAATTATAATTATATTTTTGCCCATTGCTTAAAACATTCTAGCTCTTCATAAATACAAAATTTGTGAAATTTTATTGACGTTATTTATATTATGTTATATAACTAATGTTTTTATTCATATAATTTATTTTGACAAACATATGTATGTACTTTACCAAGTTATAATACTTTGAGTAGTACAACTTTAAGTTGAAATCAAATAGATTCATACTGGAGATAAGGCAAATGGACCATTTGAGATTTTTTATGGATGTAAAGTATTGTTTGGTTGTCATATGTTTCCATTGATGACGATCGGCGGCCCTTCTCACTGGTCGCTCCCAATGCCCATCACTGTAAGCTATTTTTCAGTTCCGTAATATTCGATCTCAATATTAGATGGTCGAATCTTATCTTTTAAAAATATTAATATGATATAACTTTTTCACAACCTATTACTTTATGTTTTATAATTTCTAAAAATGAAAATTCTAATGGGCCCAAAGACGAAATCTACTTTAGCGACGAGAATGACAATTAGTGGCCAGCATTCCTAGTAAATCATAATCATTCTTAGTGGCTAGCATTACCTTATTTATACCGAGAAACAATATGGCCCTAATAAAGTGATACTCAATCTTTCATTTCAAATGTGAAAATTTAGATTCCTTATTAAATAGTGTTGGAACATATGCAGGATGCGATTCTTTGTCCGTTGCTGTTTTCGCGATTGTTTGAACAAAGAAATTATTTGAATTGGATCCAAATCCATGTATAGGCCTCATAGTTTAAATGCAATTATTGATGCTTGAGAAAGCATAGCTAACATGAAAAATTTATCTAGTGAAATTCTGTTAGTAAAATCTAGGATGATTTATGATTTTAATAGATATATTTATATGTGAATGTTGGATCTTCTTTTCATGTGAAGTATCGAGAAAATAATGATTAAGGAGGATTAGATCAAATTTTATAAATAGTAATGATTGATTAAGGTCAAACTTTTTTTACTATATTGTTTTTGTTAGAAAAACAAGATCCCAAAGCAATAAAATAAACAGAATACAAAAATAAAATACATAAGATCAAAATACAAGAGAGACACCAATATACGTGATTAATTTAATATGGGCTATGTCCATAACACACCAAAATACAAGAGATACACTAATATAAGTGGTTCACTCAATATGGGCTATGTCCTTTTATTAATCTATCTAACAAATGAAGGGATACAACCCAAAAGACATGCGCTGCAACTTCAACTTCCTCTTCACTCCCTCACAGTTTCTCTTACACAATCATTGAGATATTTACAATATTACAATACCCCACTGTATTACAATGCCTTCTTTTTAAATATGGATTACCATCGGAATATTCCGTGGGCTACCAAATACCATGGGTTCGTAAATCACTCATTATTGACTAAGTGAGGACTTTGAAATTACAACATTTTACAAAGCATTTTTTTTCTAAATTTTTGTTACCCAAACCCTACCAGGGAGATGCTCCCAAATTCCCGGCATCATGGACTACGATCCAAACACAACTCAAACATGACCTCTAAATCATGAAGATCAACTTCCACAACCAATAGTTTTTAAGATACAGAACAGTTAATGAGCTAAAAAACAATATTTTTTTACTTTTACATCATAGAATTGATTTTAAGAATTTCATCTCTTGCCCATGAAAAAAAATAAAGAAAATATTTTGCAGTGAAATTTGGTTTGACTTGACAATCAACCTTTATCACTATAATCTATTTGTAAGTACCATAAGATTCCATTGATGATGGTTGCTCCCATCATTTTGTGCTTCTCTAAATCATTTTGTGCTTCTCTAAAATTAAAATTTCATGTTGTTTCCAAGTAGGATCCCATCACAAGGCACATATGAAATTACAATTCCATTTGCAATTGTTTCCAAGTAGGTTCCAAACACAAGCCACATATTAATTCCATTTGCAATTGTTTGCAAGTAGGTTCCAAACACAAGCCACATATGAAAACTATTACCACACGTCATTATAGTTTTATTTTGGAGATTAAAATTCCATTTGCTATTGTTTCCAAGTCGGTTCCAAACACAAGGCACATATGGAAACTATTAGTACACATCATTATAGTTTTATTCTAGAGATAGTAACCGTATGTCGTTGGATGTTTCTCAGAGCAATTCATTTGTGGCAATTAATTTGCATGACATTAGAATGATAGGGTATCATGTTAATTACTGTTGAAAAAGTGTGTTAGACTTACATTTTAGGAGAATTTAAGGGATACAACCCAAAAGACATGCGCTGCAACTTCAACTTCCTCTTCACTCCCTCACAGTTTCTCTTACACAATCATTGAGATATTTACAATATTACAATACCTCACTGTATTACAATGCCTTCTTTCTAAATATGGATTACCATCGGAATATTCCGTGGGATACCAAATACCATGGTCTCGTAAATCACTCATTATTGACTAAATGAGGACTTTGAAATTACAACATTTTACAAAGCATTTTTTTTCTAAATTTTTGTTACCCAAACCCTACCAGGGAGATGCTCCCAAATTCCCGGCATCATGGACTACGATCCAAACACAACTCAAACATGACCTCTAAATCATGAAGATCAACTTCCACAACCAATAGTTTTTAAGATACAGAACAGTTAATGAGCTAAAAAACAATATTTTTTTACTTTTACATCATAGAATTGATTTTAAGAATTTCATCTCTTGTCCATAAAAAAAAATAAAGAAAATATTTTGCATTATGTAATTTGGTGAAATTTGGTTTGACTTGACAATCAACCTTTATCACTATAAACTATTTGTAAGTACCATAAGATTCCATTGATGATGGTTGCTCCCATCATTTTGTGCTTCTCTAAATCATTTTGTGCTTCTCTAAAATTAAAATTTCATGTGCAATTGTTTCCAAGTAGGATCCCATCACAAGGCACATATGAAATTACAATTCCATTTGCAATTGTTTCCAAGTAGGTTCCAAACACAAGCCACATATTAATTCCATTTGCAATTGTTTGCAAGTAGGTTCCAAACACAGGCCACATATGAAAACTATTACCACACGTCATTATAGTTTTATTTTGGAGATTAAAATTCCATTTGCTATTGTTTCCAAGTCGGTTCCAAACACAAGGCACATATGGAAACTATTAGTACACATCATTATAGTTTTATTCTAGAGATAGTAACCGTATGTCGTTGGATGTTTCTCAGAGCAATTCATTTGTGGCAATGGTCACTAGATCTTCCCAATGCTTTGAAATTATGGCTACAGTGGCTTCAATTACCAATTTGGTCTTTTAACATAAACATGTGAGATGGTCCTTCATCATCATTGTCTACACCACACTTTTGACCATGGGTACTGTTGTACGATGATAGATGTTGTACGTGGAGAACAATTTATTTATCACGATTAAAAATATAAAAAACGATTATACAAAGCTTTTTGTAAGCATCCAAGCCCAGATTGGATTCCTCATTTAAAAAATTAAACATGACTTCCTTCTCTTACTTTCTTATGTTAAACGGTTTTATCACAGTAAACATTATACACGTTTATGTTTTTCAATTTCTTATATAATATATAAACATTGTGAATGTGTATGTTTTTCAATTTCTTATATATGTTTTTCAATTTACGGTTTTATCACGGTAATTTAAGTGCTTACTCTCTCGATGTCCACGTATTTACATTGACGAGAAAAAGCTAAGAGGTTACTCTTTTTTTTTTCTATGTTGTCACCCTTATCTATAAATATGATCTGCGTGGTGGTAAAAAAGAGTTAAATGTAAAAAAGTTTGTATTCTTTGTTATTATATAATTTGTTTATCATATTCTGGAGTTTGTTTGTTTTTTTAATGTTAAAAAGTTTGAGTTTGTTTTCTCAATAATGTATTCTCTTTTGTTTTTTTTGTTGTTAAATGTTTAAAAGTTTGTGTTATTTTGTTATTATACAAATATATTGTATTTTATGTTTTGTGAAAGTATTTTTGTTTGTGATTTTCGTTATTCAATCCACCTCGAAGTGAGGTGGAGATTTATTTTTATCTCTTTAAAATAGTTATGGAATGGTTATAAAGGTTTTAAAGTTATTTTTTTATTTTGAGTTGTTGAAAAGTTCATACATAGAAGACATAAATTTTAATTTAATAAGTTTTAATTTTGATTTTAAAGATTTTCTAGTTTTAAAAATATTGTTTTCTTAAAAGGTAAAGTTTTATGTCTTTGTTAAAACTTATAATGGAATATAGATTTTTTTTCAAAATTAAAAGATAAATTGGTATTTGTGGAATAACTTTTTGTAGTTAATAGTTTTTTTTATAAAGTAGAACATTGGAATATTTGTATATCAAAACAATTTTTTATTTTTTTTAATTAGATTTTTAAATTCAATATTGTCATAAAAATTATTATTTTTCAGATGAAAGTTTTGATTGTGTCAATAGGCGCTCTACAACTCAGTATGGGATAGATCTTGTAATATTAGTAGCTTTTGTAACATGTCAGCTTAGTAACATTAGTAATAGTGATATTGAATAGTGAATATTATAGGAAAGATTTGGTAACGTTTGTAAAGTTTGTAATATTGAAGTAACAATTACATGTAAGGTTTGTTTTTATTATTGTTTGCCATTCATTAAAAAATGTAAAAAAAGTAAAATGTAATGGAAAGTATTTAATGAAAAGTAAAAAAGTAAAATGTAATGAAAAGCAAAAAAGTAAAATGTATTGTCGGCCATTAATTAAAATGTAAACAAAAGTAAAATTATGGAAAGTATTTAAAAAAATCTATATCGGCTCATAAAATAAAATATTATGAAAAGTAATTAAAAAATAGATGTTCATTTATAAAATAAAAACTTAAAACTTAAACTCGGATCTATCAATGAAGAGAGATTAAATTTCTTGAGTTTAAATTTATAAAAAGATATACACCTCAAGAAATTGGATCCCTCTCTGTGCTTGATAGATACAGGTTTAAGATGGATCTACTTGTTATTACACATTATTTATAAACATTATGATCATTGAAATGATGTAATAACAACTTTGTCACTATATCACCTTAAATGTTAAATAATTTATTTTCAAATGTTTGTTTATTGATATGCATTATTTGAATTTGTTTTAGATTCACACTTTGCTTATATTCATTATCTTTATTTTTTTAAAAGTTTTGATTATATATATGATTGTTATTACAAATTATTTATAAACATTGTTATCATTAAAATGTTGTAATAGCCATTTTTCACTATATCACCTTTAAATGTTACACAATTCATTTCCAAATGTATTTTGTGGATATTCATTATTTCAATTTGGTTTAGATTGACACTTTGCTTATTTGGAAAGGTTGAAGTATTTTTTTATATAAAAGACTTTCTTATTTATGTAAGAAATCCTATATAAATTTTATAGTGTATATTTTCAATAATTTGTAATGATTAATCGGAATATTGGTGTAATAGCCCAAGACTTTTGAATTATTTGATTTAAAGTTTTTATTTGAGAATAATCTCCAAACAATTATTATTTTGTAAAAGAGTTAGAAAACTCTATACTCACACTCATGCACATGCATATTATGAACAATAAATATTATTTTTAATAAAAATAGACAATTGGAGCCACTAATTGAAAGAGGGGACATCATCATGAGACAATGAACAAGTGGATAGCAAGAAAGATATTTGGTATCAATCAAATCCAAGTCAAAATCTCAACAAGCTGACCAGATCCACAATTATAGGGATCAAGATATTTGCTTGAGATTTGATTGAGATGGCACAAGACCTCGGAAAAAATTATATAATGGTGCGTTGAGAAGACACAAGACAATGGGTCGTGGATGGAGAAAAATTGTTGCTATGTTGTGGGAAAGCTGCTAAGTACTCTCTCTGTTTGAATGTCCATATTTTGATCTGTAACAAACTCTTGGGAAGAGTGTTGCGCTCAGATATTGTTGAGTTCATTTGTCTATGGTGGTGGTCTAGCTCGGGGCTGAAGCTGGGCATGTAGTGTGGCTATCGTCTTCTATGGTTGGGAGGAACTAGGAAGATCCAAGTGTTTCTCCCCTTCTATTTTCAAGTAAGTGTTTTATTGCAAGTTTCCTTAATGATTATTTCAATTGCCGAAAGTATTTTGGTTAGATGTTTATTATGGATCCATCGCCAATGGTAGGGCTTTCATGGTTTTTGCTTATATTGGATTAAAGTAATGAGTAATAGCTCATTTCTATAAAGTAAATTACAGTAGCATAGTTTTTTTATACCATATTTAGGCAAAGTATGTTAGTTCGTATTTATTAGTCAAACTGTACAATAGCATTGTTTGGTGTATATCGAATATGTGCGAAATGTAAAGGGTTATATTTACCCAAAACAATTTACACTAGCAACGTTATTAGATTTAAATAATCTACAGTATTGTTTCTTTTTGGATTTTATGTCCGGGTTATTAAATGACCTACGTCCTTATGGGATTCAATTTATATATTAATTATATACCATGACCGTTCAATGGTAAAAATCGGGGTTGTCTCCACCTCTGTTGTCATGATCCTTCAATATATATATATATATATATATATATATATATATATATTTATATCTATATATATATATATATATCGATTATATACTATAATTGTACAGTGGTAAAAATGTTGGTTGTCTCTACCTTTGTTGTCGTGATCCAATCTTGATAGCACTAGAAAGTATCCATTGTATGTTAATGCCTAATATTGTTTCCCTAGATAACCATTACATTAATCTCTCGAGTGTGATTGATCGCGGGAAGATCTTTGTTCAGCCCTGTGGTTTTTCAACAGTCGATCACCTTAGAGTAGTCGAAGATCATGTTAGAAAATATGTATTAATGAGCTAATTGCATATCTAAACTACGTCGGCTCTGTCAGTCACCCTGCCAACCGTTTTTTGTGTCAGCGCGATGACTGCAATGTCAGTATGTCAGTAAGTACTCATCCAATCCAGCGCACATCTTGTTTGCAGTTATGTAACCGCGTTAATGGTTCGCAAGTCAAGAAATATTAGGTTAGAATTTATTTCAGTGTTTAACGCAATCCTGTAGCTTCCAGGTGACGCGATCCTAAGTCGGTTGATTGAAACTCTATAAGTAGAAGTGCATAGTTTGAAACTCAGAGAGAGGTGTGTATGAGAGAAATTATGCAGAGCAAGAGTGGAAGATTGTATCAAGAGCCCAAGCTTTGTGAATGTAAAAGATCGCAGTGAAAACTCATTTCCATGTATTGAGGAGCTGCGCAATTTACTATGGTAATATATAAGTCCATGTTTTATGTTTCATTCTCAAGAATGTTGTTTATTGCAAGTCGCACATCATCTCCAGTTTTACTTGTTTGAATGTTGCTTACATTTACCCGCAGTAAAAGGATTCAAGATTTCAATATACTTCACCGCAATGAAAGTTCCAAATTCAACAAGGAGTAACTTCGTGTAAAATGTTTTAGTTGTTATGCATTAGAGAAATATATTTCATGATAAAGTTTGGTTAAGTGAGCCGCTAAGTGTTTGTGAAGACTGCAAAGTAAAGTATTGTGGCAAAGTTAACTTCGCATCACTGCGAAGTTCATCGCACAGTAAAAAGTTGAAACCATGCAGTTAACCTCTGCAAAGTAAAATGGTGGTCTCCACGCAATTAATCTACGAAGTCAATTCTTAGTGAAGTAAGTGTTCTGAGAAGATAAAATTATGTTCTCTATTGTATGGTCGGCAAAGTCTGAAGAGAGAAAAAAGAATATATTCATCCACTGCGCAATTAAATCTTATTTACTATGCGATGTGCTTTTCCCTTGGTTTGGTATCAGAGCCTGGTTTACGGAAAGAAGAATTCTATTTACATAAGGGAAGAGTGATTAAGAATGGCTTCCACTTTTAGTAATATGCAAACTCCAATATTTTCTGGTAAAAATTATGAATATTGGTCTCTAACCATGAAATCTTTGTTTAGAGGTCAAGATGTATGGGAAATAGTCCAGCATGGCTATGTAGAACCAGCAAATCTAGCAGCATACAACAATCTCACACAAGCTGAGAAGGATGTTCTGAAGGAACAAAGGAAGAAAGACGGAAAGGTGTTGTTCTACATACATCAAGCGACACATGAATCAATACTCCCAAGAGTAGCAACAACGCAGTGAGCCAAGGGTGTGGGACACATTGGAAACAACATACCAAGGTTTGAACAAGATAAAGACTGCCAAACTACAAATTCTCAGAAAAGATTTTGAATCTCTGTCAATGAAAAATACAAAGTCAGTAGACTCATTCTATACTCATGTAATTGGTATGGTTAATCAAATAAAGTCACATGGAGAAAATCTAGGTGACCAAAGGGTTGTTGAAAAAGTTCTTAGAGTTCTTCCAAAGAAATCTTAATCTTTGGTTATAACCCTGGAGGAAAACAAAGATCTGTCCATATTTACTATTGATGAGTTGCAAGTGTCATTACTCAATCATGAACATAGAATCAACGGTTCAGACACATTGCTGGAAGGCGCATTCGCAGCACAGTCATCCATAAGTCGTGATAGAGGTAGAGGAAGATCAAGCTCTACAGGAAGAGGACAAAGTTCTTTCAGAAGAGGTCGCAACAGTAGTCCTACAGATGTCGCTGGTAGAGGCCAAAATCAAACTCCCAATCAACCAAGTGGGAAAAGGTTTAATAAATCAAAAATTCAATGTCATTACGGTAAGAAGTATGGACACTTTGCATATGAATGTAGGAAGAAGCAGTATGACCAATGAAAACAAGGTGAAACTCAGTCAAGCAGCAACAGAACTGTGAACAATTCACTTTTCTTAGCATGCGCATCATCACTGGAGTGCAATGCCATCGAGGAAAGTCCAAATGACATATGGTATTTAGACTCAGGCTGTAGCAATCATATGAGTGGTAATTTAAGTTTATTTTCTAGCTTAGATAAATCAGTTCAAATTAATGTCACAGTTGGAAACAATATCCAAGTCACTGTTTTGGTTAAGGGTATTGTTGATATTCTAACAAAATAGGGGGAGCATAAATTTATGCCTGATGTGTATTACATTCACGGTTTGAAGCATAATCTGATGAGCATTGGATAGTTGATAGAAAAGGGTTATAGATTTCATCTGATAGGGAAGTGCTACATGATCAAAGATGTATACCCAAGCAATCAATTAATAGCCAAAGTGCAGATGACAAGCAATCGCTTGTTTCCTTTGAGGCTAACACCAATCATCAATGGTAAAACTACTCATGTTGTTCATGAAAGTTGGAATGAAAATTCTGAAGCTGCATTCAAGACAGAAAACAAAGGAGCAAAAATTCGCAGCGACAAGGAAGGAAAAGGCAGCGCAATGCAAGCTGTGTTTCAAACAGAAATGAAGGATGAATGCTGGTTATGGCATTTCAAATTTGGACATGTGAACTTTGGTGGGATGAAGCTACTACAGATGAAGGACATGGTGAAAGGATCGCCAGTGGTTGAAAAGCCAGAGAGAATTTGTGAAGGCTATATCTTTGGAAAGCATCATAGAGAGACTTTTCCAGTTGGAAAGTCATACAAAGCTCATGCACCACTTGAAATTGTGCACCCAGATATTTGTGGACCGATGCAAACACCGTCCATGGAAGGATGCAGTTATCTTCTCACATTTATTGATGATTTCAAAAGGAAAACATGGATTTATTTTCTAAAGCATAAATCTGATGCATTTGATTGTTTTCAGCAATTCAAGGCATTCATGGAAAAGCAGAGTGGTTACAACATCAAGATATTGAGAACAGACAGAGTTGGTGAGTATGTTTCAAATGATTTCTTGAATTTTTGCAAAAACCATGGCATACAAAAACAATTCACTGCGCGGTACACACTGCAGCAGAATGGCATCGCAGAAACGAAGAACATAACCATTATGGAGATGGCGTGCAACATGTTGGCAGCGATGCATCTGTCAAATGAATATTGGGATGAAGCAGTGGCAACTACGGCTTACGTCATGAATGTTGTCCGACGAAGAGCGTGAAGAACACAGTTCTGCATGAAGCATGGAAAGGTATGAAACATAGTGTTTCGCATTTGAAATTTTTTGGTTGTGTAGCATACTCACATGTTCAAGATGAATTGAGAAGGGAATTCGACAATAAAGGACATAAATGCATTTTCGTTTGGTATTCTAAAGACACAAAAGCATATAAGTTGTATGATCCTATCGCAAGAAAAGTTATTATCAGTCGCGATGTTCAGTTTGTGGAAAAGGAAGCATGGAATGGAACAGTAGAGAGGAATGTGAAAATCGTGTCACATATTGAACATGATGACATCACAAAAGATATGGTTGATATGCCACATGTGAATCAAAACTGCGCAACACCGTCTACTCCAAGGACTGCGCAGCATCGTTCAGCACATGCAACTTTGACACAAGTCGCAGCACAAGCAACTCCTAAAAGCACAAGAAGTGTGCAACAAACTCCATCAAGCAGTTCACGCAGTTCGACAACAGCAACTCTGCCAAGAACAAGAAGTCTGCGTGAGATATATGAGACTAGTACATCTAATTCATTCTCATGTTTTGCATTATTTTCTCAAATTAATGATCTGCTAACATATCAAGAAGCAGTTGAAGATGAAGTCTAGGCACAATCCATGAATGAAGAAATAGAATGCATAGAGAAGAATCAAACATGGGAACTAGTTGATGTTCCTAGGGACAAGGATGTGATAAGCGTGAAATGGATTTATAATACCAAGCAAGATGCTGAAGGAAATGTGCAAAAGCACAAGGCGAGATTGGTAGCAAGAGGATTCACACAGCAGCCTCGCATGGACTTCAATGAAACTTTTGCACCTGTAGCTCGCATGGACACTATCAAAACAGTTTTGGCCATCGCAATACAAAAGAAATGGCATGTCTATCAAATGGATGTTAAGTCCACGTTCCTAAATGGTTATTTGGAGAAAGAAGTATATGTAGAGTAGCTAGAAGGATATGAATTTTCAGGACAGGGACACAGAGTATACAGACTGAAAAAGGCACTTTATGATTTGAAGCAAGCTCTGCGAGCTTGGTACAGTCGCATTGACTTATACCTCATTCAGAATGGATTTCACGAAAGTGAATGTGAGCCAACGATGTACAAAAAAATCAACCAGCAAGGCAATAAGCTAATTGTCTACCTCTCTGTAGATGATTTAATATTTATTGGTGATTTTGGCATAGAAGAATTTAGAACAGTCATGGAAAGTGAATTTGAAATGACTAATCTGGGGTTTATGAAGTCTTTTATGGGAATTGAAGTCCAACAGTCTGAAAATGGGATATTTATATCTCAGTCAAAGTATGCAAGTGATGTCTTGAAAAGGTTTAAAATGTTAAATTGCAAGAGAGCTTCAACACTAGTGATAACAGGTTTGAAATTGAGTAGGGATGATGATGGATCCAACGTAGATCCTACACTGTTTAAAAGGCTCATTGGCAACCTCATGTATCTTACAGCAACAAGGCCAGACATCATGTATTGAATCAGCTTAATCTGAAGATTCATGGAGTCACCAAAAGAATTGCATTGGCAAGAAGGTAAAAGAATTCTGATGTACATAAGTGGAACAAAAGACTTTGGTATTTTGTATTCCACCTCATAAAATTTTAAACTCATTGGATACAATGATAGCGATAATGGAGGCAGCATGGATGTTAGAAAAAGCACATCTGGGAATACATTTCATGTAGGAACAGGTATTGTATCATGGGTGTCAAAGAAACAACCCTTAGTAACTCTTTCTTCCGTATAAGCAGAGTATGTCGCAACTACAAGCACTGCATGTCAAGCCATTTGGATGCGAAGGATGTTAAGTGATCTATTGCAGCATTAGCAAGAACATACAGTCATTTATTGCAACAACAATTCTGTTATCGCACTGTCAAAGAATCATGTCTACCACAAGAGAACCAAGCACATCGACACAAGGTATCACTTCATCAGAGAATTAATAAACAACAAGAAAATCTATCTAGAATTTTGTAGGTCTGAAGATCAAATAGCATACATTTTTACAAAACCATTGGCAAAAGACCCATTCCAATTTCTACGAAGTCGTTTGGGAGTGATGAGTTCTGCACAGTGAACTTTGTCATGAACAGAGCATGTTTTAGCTTTGAAATATTTTGTAATATTTTAAATGTTCCACATCCACTCATAATTAAGGGGGGGTGTTGGAAAATATGTATTAATGAGATGATCGTGTATCAAAACTACACCAGCTCTGTCAGTCACCCTGTCATCCATTTTTTGTGTCAACGCGATGACCACAAGTTAGTATGTCAGTAAGTACTCATCCAATCCGACACACGTCTTGTTTGCAGTTATGTAACCACGTCAATGGTTCACAAGTCAAGAAATCTTAGGTCAGAATTTATTTCAGTGTTTAATGCAATCCTGTAGCTTCCAGGTGACGTGGTCCTAAGTCGGTTGATTGAAACTCTATAAGTAGAAGCTCATAGTTTGAAACTCAGAGAGAGGTGTGTATGAGAGAAATTATGCAGAGCAAGAGTGGAAGATTGTATCAAGAGCCCAAGCTCTATGAATGTAGAAGATCGTTGTGAAAATTCATTTCCATGTATTGAGGAGCTATGCAGTTTACTGTGGTAATATATAAGTCTATGTTTTATGTTTCATTCTCCAGAGTGTTGTTTATTGCAAGTCACACATCATCTCCAATTTTAATTGTGTGAATGTTGTTTACATTTACCTGTAGTAAAAGGAATCAAGATTTCAATATAGTTCACCACAGTGAAAGTTCTAAATTCAACAAGGAGTAACTTCGCATAAGATGTTTTAGTTGTTATGCATTAGAGAAATATATTTCATGATAAAGTTTGGTTAAGTGATCCGCGAAGTGTTTGTGAATACCGTGAAGTAAAGTATTGCGGCAAAGTTAACTTCGCAGTGATTCTTAGTGAAGTAACTGTTCCGCAAAGATAAAATTGAAGTTCTCTATTGTATGGTGGCGAAGTTTGAAAATAAGAAAAAGAAGATATTCATCCACTATGCAGTTAAATCTTATTTACTGTGCGGTGTGCTTTTCACTTGAGATCAGAGGAATTGCAGTGATCCCAACCTTTTCCAGTTGTTACTCATCCTAGATATTATCTCAGTTTTGTGTTTTGTAGAACACTTTCAGAATATAGAATGTTTTGATCTTGCAAAAGTGTGAGACCTGCGCTCCTAAGAATCAAAATTTGGTGACTTTCGTCCTCCCTTTTTAACGTTATTGGTGGTATCAATACGTGTTGGATCGCAGACTAAATCAACATGCATCCCTATTATGTTATCTCTATCGATTGCTGTGGTGTTGAATTACTGAATTCAATCATCAACCTTGTAACCTTTGACTTGTGTTTAACTCTATGGTGTGTGTAATTTAGTGTAACGTTTGATCAGTGATGTCTCTCTCCTTCTCTGTGATTGGGATGGGTCTTGACCAAATCCCTTAATGTTTCCATGCTTGACATCTCTACTAAATTTCATCTTAAAGTCTGCTTTAACCGTTACTTGCTACCCATGTTTATCGCTTGTGTGTGTCCCTTTCAATTCCTTGACATATAATTGATGCTACTCTACCTACCTCTTATTGAACGAGGGCACGGGTTTGGATATATTGTCGTTACTGTTAAGTTTATATGCTATGATAATATATATAACCAGTGTTACTTACCTAACTCCTGTCAACGATTGACTCTGGATATGGTTTTAGCTTGTTTCATTGTAAATCTTATACACTTTAATTAATTAAGAGAATTTACATATTATGGATTTTATATGTAAATAAACAAGGGCTCTGAACATGGATTCATTTATGAGTGGTTTAATATATACATATATTAATTGGATTATGAGTGGTTTAGTATATATATATGAGAGTTTGCAATTGAGAGTTAGTATAGGTAATTGATTATGAGGTTATTTTTAGTGCATTAGTAGATGATAAATTGTAATAATAATAATAATGTTCAAAGCCCATAGTACCCATACCTAGTGTCCAATAATAAACAAAATAATAACATATGTTTGGGGCTTAATAACTGGGGTATTACAATGCAGACGATTAAAATCTTGTATCATTAAACCGTGTGAATAAAAATAGGGAGACCTACATAATGGTTATAAGACAAGAAGGATATAATGTGCATAATTAATTGTATAGGAAAAATGATACTTTACAAATGAGCAATTGAGTATGAGGTGAGTACTAGATGCATGGATTCCCTCTCTGAACTAGTTAACTAATAGTAAACTAATGTTAGGACTAAGCACCGGCTTGATGACCTCAGAATATTTTAAGTAGTGGTAGCAAGGTAAGTAGCCTGACTTGTATCCAGAACCGATATAAGGGTCAGATATCCAAGAGGGTGTTCATGTGTTTCTAAATATATAATCCATGTCTAATAATCCAAGTTGCGACTAAGATAATGAAAGTTCTTTAATCGGCTGCAGCTAAGTAAATATAACACTGAGCGAAGGTAAGCGCTTTTCCGCTTACTTCTCTAGTAACTACTGTATGTTATTACTTAGCGTATAAAAATATATATTTTATTGAGCATAATGGGTAAATGACACATTTTCCATGATTGAACAACATATGCATAAAACCCAGGTATTTCTGATTTTCGTTTAAACAATTGTTGGCTCAATTGTTGTCTCTTTAGCATTTTGAGTTAATCTACAGAGAAGAAAAGCATTGTCTGGACAATGATAGAATATTGGCCAACAAATCTACTGGTTTTTTGTTGGAATGTTGATGTTGTAGAAAAGGCCCTCATGATCATCCTCAGGTTGACCATCACTCAGGTTTTAAAAAGCTTGTTAATCTTGAGCCTTTGTTCAAACTACATCTCATCAAGCTTGATAGATTTATCTATTAATGTTTAATGTCTGGATTTTAAGCCTGCAACTATGATATCATTTGTATATCTCTACGAGATCTTTGCATTTATGAAAATCCTAGTTGTTCGTTAGATGTACATCTTTGCTTCGCATTGATTTTTCTTGCTTATGAGTTGGAGTATGCTTATTGTTGAACACACTATCTCTATTTCATTTTTTTGGCAGATGTTGATGTTATATGAACAAGTGTAAGCGTATTAGCCTTAGTTAGAAACCATTATTTGAAATTCTTTGTTTTACTGTTGTAAATGGCATGGTTATTTTTAAATCTCAGTTATCGTTACGGTTAATTTGAATATGTTCATATCGACCAGGATTAATAACACATGCTTTCTCTTCCTTTATCACTAGTTACTTGGTAGTTATGATAGATTTGGGTATCCATTTTTACCCAATGGTTAGGTTGGTATATTATTGTAATGAGGCCCTACTTACTAGACCTTAAGGGATTGATCTACAATTTTAATAATGCTATCATGAATTTTCACTATGTATACAAATACATAAAAATATCTTTTGAAACCCGAGAAATTATTTCGTCCTTATTCAATGTGTACTGATGTTATCATTAGGATGACTCTATTTTAAGCTTATGGTTTGCAAATGTTCAATATCTCCATATTGAAAAGTTTTTTTTTTCAATAGTTCTATGTAATGATTTAATAGGTGATTTCATGCTCATCCTTTAATTACAATGATTATTAGTTTACTATTGTTTCTATGTTCATTTACTTTTGAAATATACATATATATATAAATCTTACGTTCATCTTAAATATAAAATAGAAAAAGACTGTAGATTATATGCTATACACTTCCAACAAGTGTACTTTAATATGTTAATATGATTTCAAATTTTAAAATAGAGATGTATTGGTAAATTAGATTTTGTAGCTTATTAATTTCTAGTAAGATAATATAAGATTAATATAATCATATAAAGCATATTTGAAATAAACAAACAAATAACTATCTTAGAAGTAAAAATAAGTTACATAGCTGATCAATTAAACTGCATAATTTAACCACATATATGATCTACAACTATTATTGGGAAAACACATTTAGAACATCCATGTCCCACCCAACCATAGATTTTTGAACAACCAGTCTTACTTACTTAGCAGTCATCCCCTAACATGAACTGTGACACCATAAGGACTAACACCCTACTCTCCAACTATAATAGCTGCTCCAAAAAATACTTCCACACTCTCAATTTTATAACTATCTCTTGCTTATCACACTCAAAGCATTTACTTCTCAATAATTTCCAAACACATAGAAATGCTCCCATGTCAACATATTTCTTATGCATACTATATACCATCCTTTCCTCACACACTTGCATATAAATAATATTTCTTCCTTTGTATTAAGCAACTCTAGACTTCCCTCCCTGGGAATTCATTGGCCTTTCATTTTCTCTTAGATTTTAGGAGTTGGTTCAAGGAAACTGCTACTTGACACATATATTTCATCGCATGAATGTTTTTTCCCACCTATGGGGTCATGGTTCATCAAGTTCCAATATGGATATTCCAACTGCTCCAACATTTAATTAATAATATCAAAAACAAGCTTTTACATCTATCCTATCATGGGGACAAGAAGCAAGTTTTCATATTACACATTTTCAAAGTAAAATAATAAAATATTAGTTCAACTTAGTCATAAATCCAAATTTTCCACTTAATTAAATAAACAAATAAAACATGGGTTGATATGAAAATGACAAAATCAGACTTCTGTAACACACATAAATTTTGTCAAACACTTTCAGTACCTATGATATCAAACTAAAATTAGTATTCTTCATAATAAATAAACATCTTCATGTAGCTGATATACAGTACTAAAAGCAAAATTTGCAACAGAAAAACACTTTAACAACAGGCTATAAAATATATGAACACTGTAATTTTCGTCAAAAAATAGACCTTGGAAAAACCCCACACCTTGGGGAAAATCAATGAGAGAGAAACTATTTTGTTAAGAAGGAAAAAATCACAAATTTCTCTTTCAACCACATAAATTTCTGTTGCACAATTTACAATGTAATAATTTTAGATTATAACCAATAGTACTTGTCTCATTCTAAGACCACAACTATGAATCTTCTGCTCACAAATGCTGCAAACATTCCCAGTAATAAATATCAGCATTTATTAATGTTCATACCCTTGGAAAATGCGCCCAGTACCAGCCTCGAGCTCTATGCAAATTCCAGTAATAAATATCAGCATTTATTACTCTACTATTACTTGAAAACATTCCTAGAATCTGCCTCGAAATCTGTGCTCTTTCCAGTGATAAATATCAACATTTATTGTTGTACCTCTCCTTCGAAAACGTGCTCAAAATATGCCTTGGTAAGAGTTCCCTCCTAAAGTATTTATCTCAGTAGTATGACCCAGCATTAATGGTTGCTTGCTACCTTGGTTTCTGTGACCTAAACTCCTCTTGAAAATCGTGCCCTTCATTAATGTCTGAAACTTGATTCAGTCTTCATCTTCCACTTCTCTCTCTTCTCTACAGGATACTCCTTGGAAATCAATCCCTCTCAAACTTCTCTTGAGAATCATGCCTCTCACCAAAAACTCTCTTCTTGGATATTAGAAAATGAAGCCCCATGTCTCTTTTATTTCTCTCACTAGGGTAACTGAATTTACTTTTCAAATTCCATGGTTGAGATTAAATCTTGATCTCAAGATCCATGGTTTGAATCTAATCTCAAGTTCACTTAAATTCCCTAAGTGAACTATATACTAAATCTTTTATTCTTGAAAAGTCACTTTTCCCTAAATATTATAAAAGTTTACATTTTAACTTAAAGTCACTTTATAATTTAAAAATCACGTTATAATCACTATAAAGTACATCTCACTTTTAAATTAAAAGGTCACATCATAAAGTACTTTAATAAAAACTCATAAACTCACTTTATGAACATTTAATGAGACTTCAAAAGTTCTTGGACCCCTGCACCTAGGCACGTGATGCAGGAGTGCCTCCGAGCTACAAAACGCTAACACTCCCTCTTACAGAGGGAGGTACTACTAGCATAATCTCCACCTGGATCTCCCTCGAGTACTCTCCCTCTAATAGATGAAGCTCCCTCTGAATTTGAATGCCCTTCAGATACCTACACTAAATAATTTGCTGAAGGTATATGCCTGACCACTTTGAACTGAGAGAACTGCTCACTCTCCTGCTTATCCTGAAGAATCGTATCATACCAACTCGGTTTTCTCACAGAGCTAGATGAATCCTCTATAGTGAAAGCCACCGCTGATTCCATTGATTTTGATCTCTCGCCAGGCTCACCATCCATAGGATGCCCCAATAATTGGTATACCGTGCCATCACGGATGCCAAGCAGACTCACTGCACCCAAGGCCCCACCCACCGGATATATATAAACACGCCATGCCACATGAAGGATCATATATCTGTCATCTCCAGAGATGAAACTAAGAGAAAGTTCCTCTTCATCTCTGGAACAAGCAACACATCGCAAACCTCCAAATAACCACTAGAGTCGAGTTGGAATAGGACTCTTTCAACTCCTTCTACTGCTTGGGTGTCGGAATAGCCATCCTCAGTCAGTATAACTTTGTCAATATCTTTCAAATATCGGAACATTGCTCGTGTCCCTATCATATCGTGTGTTGCTCCCCTATCTATGTACCATGCTCCAATACCCAAACTCTTTGCTACACTGGTGTTTGAAAGAAATGAGACGAGTGAAAATTCCTTCTCAAATTTCTTCACAAAATCTTCCAATCTGCACTTTTTCCAACAAGCCACACTCTGCCCTTTTTGACCAAAATTCCGTACCAGTTGTACTTCTCAGCAATATCCTTTCTCATAGCCACTACAAAACAACCTTAGTCATGCAAATCCTTTGCACACCCAACTGTAGCAACAACCCACTGTAATCTTAGATCCCTAGCTCTAATACCATGATAAAAAATGGAAAAATCAGAATTCTGTAACACACATAAATTTTTTCAAGCATTTCTAGTACCTCTGATATCAAACTAAAATTAGTATTCTTCACAATAAATAAACAACTTCTTATAGCTAATATACAGTACTGAAAGAAAAATTTGTAGTAGAAAAACACTTTAACAACAGGCTATAAAATATATGAACACTGTAATTTTGGTAAAAAAATAGACCTTGGAAAAACCCCACATCTAGGGGAAAACAAGTGAGAGATAATATATTTTATTAAGAAGGAAAAAATCAGAAATTTCTCTTTTAGCCACATAAATTTCTTGTGCACAAATTACAATGTAATAATTTTAGCTTAAAACCAATAGTACTTATCTCATTCTCAGACCACAACCATGAATCTTCTGTTCACACATGCTGCAAACATTCGCAGTAATAAATATCAACATGCATTACTATTCATAGCCTTGGAAAATGTGCCCACTACCAGCCTCGAACTATGTGAAAATTCTAGTAATAAATATTAGCATTTATTACTATACTATTCCTTGAAAAACATGCCGAAAATATTCCTCGAACTCTGTGCTCTTTCTAGCAATAAATATCATCATTTATTGATGTACCCTTCCTTGGAAAATGTGCTCAGAATCTTCCTTGGTAACAATTCCCTACTCAAGTATTTATCTCAGCAGTACGGCCCAACATTAATGGTTGCTTGCTACCTTGGTTTTCATTCCCTAGACTCCTCTTGAAAATTGTTCCCTTCATCAATGTCTAAAACTTGTCTCATCCTTCATCTTCCACTTCTCTCTATTCTCTACAAGCTACTCCTTGTAAATCGAACCCTCTCAAACTTCTCTTGAGAATCGTGCCTCTCACCAAAAACTCTCTTTCTAGATGTTAGATAATGAAGCCGCGTGTCTCTTTTATTTCCCTCATTAGGGTAACTGACTTGACATTTCAAATCCCACGGTTGAGATTAAATCTCAATCTCAAGATCCATGGCTGGGATCTAATCTTAAGTTCACTTAAATTCCCTAAGTGAACTATATACTAAATATTTTCTTTTCGAAAAGTCATTTTTCCCTAAATATTATAAAAGCTCACTTTATAACTTAAAGTCACTTTATAATTTAAAAGTCACTTTATAATCACTATAAAGTACATCTCACTTTTAAATTAAAAGGTTACATCATAAAGTACTTTAATAAAAACTCATAAAGTCACTCTATGAATATTTAATGAGGTTTCATAAGTTCTTGGACCCTTGCACCAAGGCACCTGATGCATGAGTTCCTTTGAGCTACAAAATGCTAGCATGGACGATATTACATTATATTTTCCCGATTTCCACAAAAGAATCCATAGTTATTTCCCACTACTATTCATATTATAATATGGATCTAGAAGTTGAGAGCATTGAAAAATGGGAAGTGACAATACAATAGTTTTACCTATTGGATTCAACGATTTAGGTCTGAAGTCCTGAATTTTTTTATTTTTTCATTTTTTTGTAAGACATGTGATGAGATCAATTATTTGGAATATGGTATGGAAATGGGGCCTCCCAAATAAGGGAAAAATAACAATTTATAATTACCAAAAATCAAAAAAACCGGACAGTTTGCTATTACAAAAACAATTCAAATATTCCATGTTGGGATTTGGATTTTACTAGCCCTCATGATGCTTCAAAAAAATAACCAAGCACCTACTTGTATCTAAGTTTAATTACCATTGAAGTGTTTAATATCCCCCCCTTAAAATAGGGATATAACTATCTATATAGCCAACCTCCCTTTCCTCGTTGATCTCTATAGTACTGATTCTTCCATTAATATGAATACTCAATTCCTCTAGATATATGGAAGAAATTAGAATGTCTACCATTCACCAAAGGAGCTACCAAAGGTCTCCCAATACAATCTTTTACCTAGCTAATAAAAGTCCTTGAAAACAAAAATATGTCAATAACATATTTAAATAAATAACTATGTTGTACTCTATCAAATGCATTAGCTACATACCTTTGTGTTTCTTCTTCATAGTTGAATGAATGGATTCTTGAAAAAATATAATATTTTAAAAAATTAACCTATTTTCCATGAATCCCTCCCGATTCTCTATGCTTTCCCGGGGGAGGAACAATTTGACCCTAACAACCAACATTATTGTTATAATTTTATAATATGTAGTGAATGCATATTTGGCTCTAAAAAAAGAGAGGGAGGTGGGATTTGAATATTTAGGAACCAAAACAATAAGGGAAGAGTTGGTATCTCCCTATTTTTTTTTTCTCCAATTTAAGCATGCAAACAATATCTATTTTAATAATGAACCAATAAGTTCTAAAAAAAGTGGATGGTTTAAAGTCATCTAAGCCAGGAGCTTTATGAGACTCCATTATCCAAATAGTCTTCAAGACCTCCTTCTCTTAAATTTCTTTCTGAATAAAGTGCTTTTTATTCCGATTTGACCAAGTTTGGAATATATTTGAACATCACCTCCTTGCATGAGTTCGTTGAATCCATTCTTGATTTAAAGAACCTTATAATTTTTGTATGCCTCTTCTTGAATCACTTGAAAATTAGAGGGTTGATTGCCATTGCAATCTTAGATTTCCATTATAGCATTCCTCTACATCGAACCCTTAGTTTTGTTAAGGAAAAGGTTGTTTTATATCACCAACATTTAACAAAAGGATTATGGGTTTTATATTTCATAATTGTTTTCATATTTATGCAAGAGATTCATGGATTCACTAAGAATATTTTTTTGTCTCTAAGATCTGATTTGGCCCAATGCTTAAGGGCCTTTCGACTAGCGTTCATTTTTTTTTGCAAACGTATGCATGAGAGCCTGTTATCTAGTATGGCAATGGTGTTTTATAACCACTGAGGTTTAAATATAAATATATCCAAGACAAATTTTCCACCTCTCACAAGGAAAGAAGAATAGGATTCTAATTAGAGATTGTTGATACAAGAATCATCGAGAAGATGAGTATTTCATCAAGAAGAAATGCACTATGAACGAGATATATATCAAGATGCGTTGATATATGCCTAGGTTCATCCTCCACTGTGTCCTCCATGTTCTCACCAAATGGCTCCCATACTAAGTATCTACTTCTTCTCTCCATTGAATTGATAGTATTATTAAAATCCCCATCTTCTATGATCGCATGAGTTAATCACTTCTGTTTAATTACTGACATGGAGTTTCAAAACTGGTGTTTTTCCCCATAATGGGTACATTTATATACATTGTAGACTCTAACTCTTTCTTGACTCTAACTCTTTCTATACTATGCAAGTTTTATAAACCCACCAATATACAATGCTATATGTTTCTATATATATCCTAAAGTCCCAAAAGGTTGTTATCCCACTCGAGGAACCCCTAGTACTCAATGCTTAACCTTCTCCATTTTGCCACACTTTTGGAATGGTTATTAAAGTTTGATATATTGATTAACCTATAGCACTTTTGTAGGAGGGGTGATATTGTCATCATTAATAAAATCCTTTATTACCTACAATTTTCTTATATTCCCCAACCCTTTTTAGTTCTAAGAGATCATATTCATTATACACTTGATAGGAGTATAAAAAATTTACTTTCATCCTCCAAGCTCCACTTGTTTCCAATATTTTGAGAGGCATTCTTGAATTTACCATCCAAACTATATTAGAGACCTAAAGTCTTTTCCTTTTCTACAATTTCTTTTCCTTTTTCCTGCAAAGAATTCTTTCCTAAGTTTATTGGAGCTATATTTTCTTCACCATATTCATCGCTGTCCTCCATTTCCTGTTACTTGGATTTCGCTCCTTTTAATACCCCACATGGGAAAATTATTGATTTAATATGAGAAGGGACTACATGAGTGGCAAGCTATTTTGGTGGCCATTATTTACTAGCTCCCTTCATGACATCTTCCAAAACTAGTTGAATAATATTATTAGTCACTTTCCCTTGAGAAGATATTATTGCCTCTTGAAACTAGAATTCACGTAGCTCTTCTTGTTCTTATTGTGATAATGCTTGAAATTAGTTAGATTGGGAGACCTTCTGGGAATCCTCAGATCCACTTGATGATCCTATATTTCTTGGAATTTTCCCCTTCTTTTTATCTTGTTGCCTCTCCTTCATTTTCTTAAACATGTTGTTTCACTAGAGCTTTAGCACCACTACTAGAAAAGTGGCCATTATCAAGGCATATTTTTCGCTTAAAGGGAAGTTGTTCATAGTCTAACATATTTCATGTGAAACCATCCATCCATTAAAAAATCAATGGGTTGCAAGAGGCCCTTCACCAAACCTACTTCAACTCAAATTATTACACAAGTAAACATGACTAGTTTTGGCTCAAATTAGTCAATATGAAACCCAATGGTATTTCCTATTGGCTCCAGATCTTCATCAAGGCAGCAATACAAGGGAAACTATGGGAGGTGCACCAACATAGGGATTGTAGAAGGAATTTATTTGTGTAGATGAAAATCGATCAACCATCATTTAAGGTACATTCCTCTCAAATCCACAAAATACAAACCACTCTTGAAATAAGATATCGATCCTCTTTCTTTCCAAATATAAAATAAAATACCGCCTAACACAAAAAAAATTAGTCAATTATCCTTTTATGATATTTCTCCACTTATTATTCACCCATATCTCCATGGAATGAATGGAGGGTGACATATCTATGTGTTATCAAACTAGCCCTCTCTGTGCATGAAAAAACAAATATTCATGTGTTGATTACAGAGATGACAAATTGAGCTCTAGAATAGTGGTGAATTTGACCAATTTGGGTAGAAGAACAACATTAGGGGAAGAAAAAATTGAGTTTTTGAAAGGAATCTTCCTTAGAAGGCATCATAGTCCCCCTTAAATCAAATTCCGAGATAGATGCCATGGAGAAGATTGTAGGAGAATAACAACATGGTGTCATTTAAGGTTTGACATTTGA
This sequence comes from Larix kaempferi, assembly GCA_027924585.1. Classification (NCBI taxonomy): domain Eukaryota; kingdom Viridiplantae; phylum Streptophyta; class Pinopsida; order Pinales; family Pinaceae; genus Larix; species Larix kaempferi. Next base: position 13,752,831 of record BSBM01000753.1, on the reverse strand, counting down.
GCAAGGATTCTATGTCAAGCATAATTTTAAAAGTATGACTTGATAAAAAATACAAATCGTTTGGGTTTTAGTCACCTAAAGGGATCTAGGGATTTTTTTCTTCTGTACCAAATAAATTTCCCCAAATAAAAATACTAAAAAACCATTGACAAAAATAAAGGTCTAATATTGAAAATGCAATGAAGTATAGTTGAAAAATACCATGGATTTTGTAATATCTCAAATTTTGATTGACTATATTGATGTTATATACTGGGCTTAAAATCCCCAAAACATGATTATTTTGTTATACTGGGCATAAGCCCTAATGGACATCATTCATTTCTTTTATAGATATACATATTTGGGCATGGACCCTGACCTATGCAAACTATTGTTATATACTGGGCAGAAAGCCCCAATTTATGTGATTGATGTTTATTATGAGATTTGGGTACAAACCCTAATATACTAAGATGATTTGTGTTACATACTGTGTAGAGTTGTGATATACATGATTGATCTTTATGATGTGTGAGAGTGGACACTAGAACACATGGATGACCTATGTGCTGGGAATAAGCCCCGATGTACATACAGGATTTTATTATGTACTGGGCGTCAGCCCCGATGTACATAGAGTATTGGGAATAAGACCTGCAGCACTCCAAGCTTGATAATGAAGACCGGATTCGAGGCCATTTGTACATTCTAGATGTGCTTCTCAACCCCATTCTAGTATTGGTGTTGAGCGGAATGCTCTAGAACACTAGCATAACGCCCATGTGAGAGTGTTGAGCCAAATCTATGAAGAGCACTTGGGGTTACTTGATCTTGAAAGTGTTGAGTCAAGAAGACTCTAAATAGTACTACTACTCATCACAATTATTGAAATTGGTTAAATGGATAATTTTATCTCTCATCAAGGACTACAGGAACTACCATGTTAAATGAGGGAATCCAACATGCAAGAAGGACCTAGAGTTACCTAACCTACTCGCCTATCCAAACTTACGGAAAAACCTTATCCAAAGAATTGGACCTTGTATTAAATAATCATTAAGACTATTATGCTATTTATTTAATTAAAAATAAATTATCAAAGAATTGTATGATAGTTAATTAATTAAATAATCAGACTTATTTTTCATAAAAGAAGTCTCACATATATATACAGGATATACATGAAATATATGCATAAAATGTTATTTAAATTATATATTAATTATGTATAAATCGTAGGAAGAAATTGTCTGCACAAAATAATTATTTATGTTACATATAAAGGAAAGGTTTGTAATCTACATTAAATAGAAACACTAGTTATAAACAAAGTAATAAAGGTTACTTTAAAACAAATATTAGAGGAACAAGGTTAAAGTCCTAAACTAGGTGCAAAGAATTAATTAAATATTTTTTACTTGTAATTATAATTCAAAATTAAAATAAAAACTGGAGTTAATATTAAAGTTATTATTATTTAACTCAATAGCTATATTCAAAGTTCACCTATTTAAGAAAGACAATTCCCAAGAGAGGGATCATCTTTTTTCTCTATTAGTATCTTACGGTAAGGAAAGAGAAGTGTCTACAAAATTGAAGGAGTTATTATTGTCCTCTAATCAGCAGTCTGCCCTAGGTCCTCTATTCCTCCTATTGCATGTTGGAACGAGCTCGGGGGGATCCATTAGTGAACCAGGAATGGTTAAGGGTTAAGGTTGGGAGGAATGTGGTAATCCCAAGGTTATTCAGTTCAATTATTCTACAGGTCAGCCAAAATCAACACATACTTGTTTTCTGTAATTAGTGTCTGTAAGTGTGCAAGTCTATATCAGCAGAGGGATCAAGCTACAACTGTATAGGTATGAGATACTCCTATACTCTTCCCAATTTATTATTTGGCTTCTAAACTTAGAAATTTAATTCTGGTAATTCGTTTTTTTACAATAATCTAGTATAACTTAGTTAAAGAGAGCAAGGGCCTATGGCATTGGCTCTCCTGTGTTATTCTCTTTGTTTCAAAAGATAGAATTATGGTTTAAAGATTTCGAACCCTAGTCAAAATCGAATTAGTGCAGAAACCTCCTAAACCAATATTTTAAATTAATTATGTTTGCACCTAAATCATCTCCTAAGAAAAGATCGATTCGTTTTCCTTAGTCCGAAGCTTAAAGACTACTCTTATTTAATTTAAACACGGGATGCACTAATTCTATTGGTTTAAAATATTAAACTCCATTTCTCAGCATCGATCGCTTAAAACTTTACGTTGTATCCATTACATTAAAAATAAACTTTTATAACCAATTCTCTGCCAGTATAGGTATAGGATCTCTTTCCAAAACATTTACCATTTTATACTATGTTAAATTTAAATACATATAAAATTACTCATACATATCCTTTTTTAAAAATTGAATCTCTAAAGCTGGGTTTTCCCAAGGGCTTTGGAAATCATTTTTAAATACAGTAAAGGAAAATTAAAACATCATTCAATTTTTTTTTAAACCATTCACCATACGATTAACAAGAGATGTCTCACACAGGCCAGAATATTTCATTTAGCATTTTTTTTGAAAATAGGTTTTAACGACGAAGTTTTAGGGTCGAATCTCTTGTCCTCTAAATATAAAAACAAACTGCACTACAGAGATTCCGATACATCGTGGATCTCTGCCTGTTCACAAAGGTATTACGGAATTAAAACGCAATACAACAATTAAAGAAAATGTTTCATTATCAAACGCTAGGGCTGAGGCATCAATCCATGCTAGAATCTTTAACATAAGAAAGCAATACAAACGCTACCCTATCATTCCATCCAAATGATTTCTTATAGTGAGTTCCATCATAAATGAATTAAATCAAGCACAGAGGGTATTATTCCTTCTAGATCAGCTCTATTTCGTTCTCCTCTAGAATCACGACTGTATCAACTTTAAGCATTAGAAATTCGCACTTTAGAAGTAAATATTTTCATTACAAAGACAGGAGTAAAAATCAAACGCATAATCCATCTAGGGCCTTGCCCTTTCAGCAATTCATTTAAAACGTTTCCTTTCTCAACCTACAGTAAGTTCATAATGAAGCGAAAACTCAATCGATGGGAGTAAATTCATCAACCCTGAAGTTATCAAAATCTCCCACTTCTAGGAAGTCAAATCTTTTAAAAACCTTCTACAATTTTCATACACTCAATGCCTTCAGGCCATTGAAATAAAATAATAGGTAGACATAAAACTCACAAGCAATAACAGGTTATACCCACGATTTGGTTACTAGGGCCAATTAAAATAACATCCATTTAAAACAAAACAAGTTTCCCAAAACGCCATGCTGGCATACCAATGTTCTATAGGAGCAAAATTATTTAGCTGCCTCCACTTCAAAATGCCTTACAGGATACACTTAGTCAAGTGATGAGGATTACATTACAGACTACACTCCAGGGAAATTTCACGAATTGAATAAACAATCCAAGTCATACATCCCAAACTCCAGAATTTATACCTTTTCCAAAAATCGTATTTTATAGTACATTTTACCCAACATTCCATATACTTCAGCTCGAAGGGAAGGAGATGGCCAATGTAGGGCCAGACTTCCATATACTTCAGCTCGAAGGAAAGGAGATGGCCAATGTAGGGCCAGACTTATCAGTTGTCTCCTGTAACATCCCTCAAATTCGATCCCTATTATTATTATTTTGTAAATGTAATTGTGTAAATGGTCATGGTGAGGAGCTCAAGTCCAAGGCCCCACTAGTAGACCTTAAAACTAGTATTATGATCATAAGTGTTATTTTAGACCAGGAGACTTAAGTTTGACACATCTTAGATGCAGGGCATCTAGAAAAGAGTAAGAGTAAGTTAACAGGTAACACCTAAAAGTCATAGCTGTCGTCGTCAAGGGTTTGGGAGGACAGTTACTTATTGCAATATTCCATTTTGTTATAGAGCTTATATATATAGATATATTCAAGAGAAGCATCACGTAGTTCAACCCATAAAAGAAACACAAATTAACATTTTTACCTATATATATATATAAGAAATCCTACAAAATAGTGATGATAATGAACAACTAGAAATAATGCATACACATGTATGTTATGAATACATTTAACTATTGAAGTTATATGATAAAGAGCATATAAAAGATTATAGTAGTTATTATGATAATTATAATATTCTTCTTAGAAAAGATAATATTTGTTATACAACTTATGTGGTTATGTATATATTTATTGATTTTGTTATAAAATCCAACATACATGTATAAGAGATAATATATGTAATACATTTATATATATATCCATGTTATATAAAAGATAAACCAGAGTTGATATTTGAGGAGTATTTATGTATATATATTATATATATATATGAAAAAGAAACCAAAAGTAATTAGAGATAAAACATATAGACAAGGCAAAAGAATGTATCCTAAATAAAGTTCTCTTTACATATTTATATAACAAGGAAAATATCCATGATAGGGTACATTCTCTTTAGAGATATAATAAAAATATATAGATATATATATTCCTTTTATTATACACTTAACATTTAGATTTAGGAAGTGAACTTTCACATGGGAGAACAGTTAGCTCTCTCTCTCGGTGGAGGTCGTAATATTTAATATCTCCTTGTTATATTTTTTAAATAAGAGTAGTCTAAGGTGGATGTCCCCTTGCTTTCGTAAAGAGCGCAACACCATTCTTTACCACTAAGAGGCCACCGAGATTTTCGAGACATCCTACAACAAATTTAGGGAACTATGTCATGGCCATAACCCTTGTTTGATGCTGGGCATTTATTTTGGGAACGTTCACAATCCAGCTCCCACGATCACCTTGATGCTGCTCGGTTTTGGTTATTTTGTAAACATAATTTCTTCCCTTGGGGTGAGACACCTAGACTAATTAAATCGCCATTTTTCAAAAGAAAATAACATCGAGGAAGATATGGAGAAAAGGATCTCGGTTAGAGGAGAGCAGCATTGAATCACGGAAAATGGCCCCAACGGTTTTCTTTGTTAGTGGAGAGACACTCTACCCGGGAAAAACGCCGAGTAATGCATAAAGGCAGGAGTCTCTCGCTCTAACGGGAGAATGGAAAAATGTTTGACGGGGGGATTGCTTATGAAGGCTCGACAACGACTTCTCTGGAGGATCGTCATTTTCGCTAAAACAATGGAGCATGCGAAGACGAGGTAGAGGTATTATTCTAGTCCGCATGGCATAAGATTACTGAAATCCTATAACCTTGCATTGCAAACCATGTATGCATCCAAATCTGGAAACTCATATCGATCGCCGGTTAGATTACTGATCCATAGTTTTATATCATTCGGTTGCTCATTTTGAAGTTTTATATATATATATATATATATATATTATGTATGTTGATTTAAGCATGGTTGGATAGAAAGATTAAAAGCTCGACCCCAAGTCCCTTATTTGATATTTTGTGGTGGATACCATATAGACCATTGCATAGAGGCCAGGGAAAGGAATGGCTTGACAGTCAATCCCTGCATCTAGTCCGTTGGATATATAGATATATCACGATAATATATGTGTTTAGTTTTATTATATATGTTGTTGATCATCACGTTATATAGGCTGCCAATAGATGCCTGTGTAGGGTTTATGCGTTAATTTTCGGTTAAGTGATGGGAAGCGACGGCTAGAGAGCCTGATTCCCAAATATTGTTTATCTATATATATATATAGGTTTATTATATAATGCATCTCTCTTGTCAGTTAGGCTGCCAACTAATGTTTGCATTGAGTTTTCTCTCGGTTAAGCGATGAGAAAGGACGGCGTGCAAGCCCTATCCCCAAATACTTTAAATGGTTATTATAGACCTGCGTGAATTTAAGTGATAGGTTGGAAAGTTCATAACTTATACAGCCCCGAAGGTTTTCGGCATGTCTTATAACTTAAAACTGCATACATGCAACGTGAGGTTGATCGCAATTTGCTTCTATGTTGAATGTATTTATGTATTTTGGTTGTTGCCGATCCCTGCACTATAAAATAGATTGCAGGAAAAGAGAATTAATTCCTTCTATATTAAAAGTAATTTATTTAGTAATTATTATATTACATTGTATAAAGATTCGAGATTCGTGGATAATTTATGAAACATATTTTGGTCCTAAACTCTTAGTATAAGAGAACTCGAAGATATCGTAAACCAAAGGGTAATCATATAGACATATAGTAATACAAATTATGATCTTATCTTGGTTAAGATATTAACATGAAAAGGTTTGTTTATGTAGTTAAATATATTAATATGAAAAGGCTTATTTTGAAATAATAAAATATATCTATAAAGGCATGAAAAGGTATAGGATCTTTTCTTAGTTAAGTTATTAACATGAAAAGGTTTATTTATGTAGGTTTGTTTTATGTTGATAATAAATACATAAGTACCAAGGTTAAGGAAATATACATAAATATAAATATATTATGTTGAAAAATACATAAGCATGAAGGATTTGAAAGGACTTCTTTATGTATACAAAGATATGTGGTGGACCTTTGGTGAGAGTGAGTCCTCTTGCGTAAGTATATAGTAGGACCTTGTTAATATAGAGATAAAGATTTATAATTATGCCCCCACAAGAAAAGAAGTAAGTACTATTTGAAATGTTAGGAGATACATTAGGGATATAGTTATACTTGTTCTTGAGGTTTAACTATATGTTAGTTCATGCATATTAATTGTAACCCTTTTTGTTATGTGTGAGAAAAAGGATTCTTTTCAACCTTTTATTGTATTTTTTTGGCTATTTCTGCTACGAGGAAGTTAAATCTGGATCCATTTAGGAACATTTATATAGTGTTTTTCATAGTAAACTCTATGTGTTAGAGGCTTAAAGAAGAAGAAAGAGACCTTATGCAACAATCATGTTGTTGGATGTAATCCTTTGAACTTGATATTTAATAAAAAGATACAAAACAATTCTTTGTGGACGTAGCCCAAGATGTGGGTGAACCACGTCAAAATGGCCTCCTTTTTGATGTGTCTTTTATATGTGTACAATTTGTCTTCGACTTATTGGTTCACAACCTAATTGTTTAAGCATTCTAATGTTGTGTTGGTTTGTCATTATATCAAAACATGAGTAAATGATGGAAAAGTATAACTTGCAGTCAATTCTTCATATTGATCTTGATTGGTAATTTTGGTGTCTAGAATTATTCACACTTACAGTAAATTTAACAAATGGTAGGGATTGTATAAACATGCTTTTGTTTAAGTAAATAGCATATTATTGTCCTAATATTCTCTTATTTTGTCCAAGGTATGATTTAGAAGTTGATTAAGCTAATCCTTTTAAGAAGGAAATTGATGATGTACTGAGTGTTGGAATAGATGGTTATAAAGTATTGTTTGAAGGCAAATAGAAATTATAGTAAAACAACATTTCATTATAAAGAAGTTGTTCCGGGTTATGGAAATGTATTTGGGAGTTTAGTAAATTTTACTAAACTCAGAAATTTGGGTTAAGACATATGTTATGAAACATAGGATTAAGTATTCCTCTGAATGTCCTTAACACACTTTTAAATTTATGATGTTCGTAATTAATAATAACTACAATTAAGCGTATTTTCAAATAGAAATAAAGATGTGATTTAGTTGCAATTGTTCTTCCGCATAGAAATTATAGTAAATAGACTGTTTAGAAAAATATTAAATTTTTATGAAATTTGGGGATGTGACACCGCCATAACCACAAACGCCCAGGTCAGGTTCGAACTACTACCATTTGATGCCCCACCAAAAGGAAAACCAAAATCATTAATACTTCAAACTTGTAAGAAAATGAATTGACTGCCAAAAGGAAAGACATAGTGCAAATTTTCATTGGCATAGAATCTTACAACGAAGAAAACCTGACCATTTTCCGAAATGTAGGGCAAAATTGGCCATGAGCGCCTGTAAGACAAGAAGAACAAGACTCTATCTTCCCATCCAAATGAAACAAAAATGATAAAATTCTTTGGGTCATACAAACCCTCAGGGTTTAGCTCGTTAATGCATTCCAGCTGAATTCCATTCAAATGGCTATTATGAGACACCATTAAAGAAATACCAAACAAACCTTAGGGTGGAGATCCTTAGTACCATACAATTGACCTCTTTTCGAATAACTAAAACATTGATTGCACCATCCTTTCATTTAGCATTTAAATAATAAACCCACTTCATATAGTTGAAAACCCATTTTTCATTGCAAGCTCTACATTGTTTTATATCGATCAAAACCACATGGTTAACATACATATTGGAATTTGGAAAGTAGATGGCATTTAAACAATTACCTACAAAACAAATTGAAGTAGACTTTAGCATAAAAATGCTAAGTAAGCCTGGCCATACGCCACCAAGTCCATCCCCTCAACCATATAAAGATCATTAAAAACACAGTAACTGCATCTATCCAAGCTGATCTATTTTTCGTTTGAAGTGGGCACATAATTACATAAAAGGAAGAACATATAAACCATATACAATATAGAAGATCTTTAGGAGATTTTAGCCAAGTACGAAGACTATAAATCAAACTGAGCTAATCACCATAAACCCAATTTAGTCTTAAAGACAGAATTCCAATTAAACCAGTTCTGCAAAATCCTTTAAGTGAAGACAATCACAGTAGGTACATCATACGATAAGCCATTAGTAGAATTATGTAACCATGCATGTTCTTAAACATTTAAGCAATTCCTATGTTTTAAAACCCGAGTGCTGAAGTTAATTTGATAAAAATGTACCGAATAGACGATGTTAACTGTAAGCGATTTTTTTTTTTAATTTTTACGATTTAGGGACATTACAGATTTTGAAAGACAAGTACTAATACTCAATATGGAAGGCTTTATCTCTCACACAAGTTTTGTACAATTTTATGCAAATCTAAATTAACAAACCAATGAACACAGTATTATAAAATAAATGTTGGGAATAAAAGGTAAGCAACCAATCAAAAACCCCAAAGGTAGTAAACACTAAAGATTACAAACTCATTCCTTTAACTACAATGTTTTTGTTGGAGAACTCAAGAAATAGCACTAATTTGGAAATAGTCTAAAGTGACCAAATACACAAATGTAAAATCCCATTATAAATGTCTAAACGGGAAAAATTTCATAAAATGATTCCATGCATGGAAAATGACCATGCACAATGTAAGCACATAGCATCTAGATAATAAAGTGCAACTATGCATTTTTCTGGAAGAAAATGCACTCTAAACATAAATAAATAAATAAAATGTGAAAAAATTCCTACTGGTGAGATAGAAAACTACGGTTTCTTTCGCAAGTGACACGTGAAACGAAGGCTATAGAAAGAAAAAGAAATCCATGGAGACAACTAATATACCAAATATACGGACAAACGGAATGAGTGAACGAAATCTTTGAGGACATGCTGAGAATGTAAGTCATGAACAACCCCACAAAGTGGGAAGATTATCTGCATCTAGCAGAGTTTGCTTACAACAATGGTTATCAAACCTCTACCAAAATAAGTCCTTCCGAGGTGCTCTACGGCAGGAAATGTCAGATACCGGTGACTTGGGACAGTCCGATAGACAGACTTATGTTAGGACCCGACTTACTAAAAGACTTGGAACAACTTGTCTCTGGGGTCGAACTAAACCTGAAAGAAGCACAAGACTGCCAAAAGAGTTATGCGGACAAGAAAAGAAAAGACAAATACTAATTAGTCAGCGAACATGTGTTTCTAAAAATAAAGGCAAAACAAAGCTTGTTGAGCTTAGGACGTTGCGGGAAACTAGCCCCCAGGTTTTGTGGACCTTTTGAGATATTGGCCAAGAAAGGCACAGTGGCGTATGAGTCAGCCTTACCCGCTCATATAAAAGTTCATAATGTTTTTCATGCATCATTATTAAATAAATATGTATATGATACTAAACATGTAATTGGTTGGTCCTTATTACAGTTGGAGCCCGAAGGGGAGTTCATGCTGAAACCACTCCACATCTTGGATAAAAGAGAAGTACAACTTAGGAGGAGGACCATTACTCAGCTGAAAGTGCAATGGAGGCACTTCAGACCAGCGGAGGCTACTTGGGAGAATGAGACAACCATGAAAGAGGCATACCCCACCTTGTCTCATGACCTCATTCTTAGTCCCTAGAAACACCAGGACGGTGTTGTTTCTAAGCAGGGAGGGATGTAATATCCCAAATTTTGGACTGACTATTCTGATGTTATATTGGGCCACGGCCCCCACACATATGAGTTATTTTGAGTATTGGGCATAAGCCCTAGCACACATGATTTATTCTTTTATATATATATATATATTGACATACTGGGCATGGACCCTAACTGACTCCTTTATTGAGTATGTACTAGGCAAGGAGGCCCTAATGTTTTGATTATGTTCTTTAGCATATGATATGGGTACAAGCCCTAATATACCGAGATGATCTTTTCGTTACTCACTGTGCAGAGCTATGATTTACATGATTGACTTATGTGGTGTGTTGAGCATGGACTCAGAAACACAGAGAATGACCTACGTACTAGGCATAAGCCCCAATGTACCTAGAAGAATGATTATGTACTGGGAGTAAGCCCTGATGTACATTGAGTGTTGGGTATAAGCCGTGGAGCACTCCAAGCTTGATAAATGAATACTGGATTCGAGGCCACTTAAATATTCTAGATGTGTCTCACAACCACATTCTAGCACTAGTGTTGAGCAGGAGGCTCTGGAATTGCACTAACCTAACGCCCATGTCCGAGTGTTGAGTTAAAATCTCTGAAGAGCACTCGGGGTTACTAAATCTCAAAGTGTTGAGTCGGAAAGACTCTTAATAGCACTTCTATTTTCATCACATTTATTTAAATTGGTTAAATGAATCATTTTCTATCTATCATAAAGTACTGCGGGAACTACCATGTTAAACGAGGGAATCCAACATGCAAGAGAGAGACCTAGAGGTGTCTATCCAAGCCTATCAAAAGACAGTCCAAAGAGTTGGACCTTGTCCTAAATGTTAAAAGAAGTATCATGAGAAGATACATAATTAAATAAAAGATAATTACCATAATTTAAAGTATGGAATAACTAAGTGTAAACTTATATGAATAACTTGCATAAAGGTCTCAAGGTTGAATATTATTATTAAAAGTATTAACAATAATGTTGTTAGTATTTATTTATAACATATAAATATATACTGCATAGAGTTTATGCATATAATGACTACCACATTATCATATTAGTAATATATATTATTGAGAAGTATTATCAATATTAGTATGAAATATAATTATTATTATTATTATGAAAGGATTAATTAAAATCACTTCTAGTTAAAACAAAGGAAAAGTCCCAGTTCAACAAGGACTAGATATTTAGTAAACATATCTTTTAAAGAATATTAATTCAATTTAAAGAAACTAAATAATTATTCAAACAGCTATAATTCAAGACTCCCCTACTTAAAGAGGCCAAATTCCCAAGAAAGGGCATCATTTTTTCATTATCATTCTCTTAGGAGAATAGAGGAGAATTTTTGCTGCAAGAACTGAAGCCGTCCAACATTAACATCTAGGTCTAATCCAGTAGTTGAACCTAGGACCTCTACTTCTCTCATTGCATGTTTGAACCAGCTCGGGGAGATCTAGTTAAAAGACCAGGAATGGTCTAAGGGTCATGGTTGGGAGGAACAGGGTAGTCCCAAAGTTATCCAGCTAAAAGATCACTCTATAGGTCAGCCAAGTCCATAAGTTTTATGCAGTAATTATTGTTTGAGTGTGTAGGTCTTGCATGGGTGGAGTAAGCTTCAAAATAACCAGGTATGAACATTCAATATTCCATTTCAATTTACAAAAGGAAGCTAGGATTAATGCATTAAGATTTATTTTACAGTTCTGTATTTTTCCCCAAAAATCTCTATAATGTTATCTCTTCCATAGAGCAAGGGCCTTAGGGCATGGGATCACAGGGTTACACATTAGGATTATTAACATAAATATTGTTTTCACTATAACCATGATTTGAACCATGTCAACTGGAAGTCTAGCAGGGCTAGCCTAGCTAGCCTGTGCTAGACCCCAAAGCCAACAGACAAACTTTAGATTTCCTAAGCAATTCATAAACGGATGACTAAGCTCTTATTAGTTCTATATTTAAATTGTATTTTATTTCTGGAATGTAATTCTGTAATTATTTCCAGACTTGTATATATAGTGTCAAATTTCTCTTTTCATAGTATCTACCATTCGTATAAAACTTGGAAAGAATTTTGTAGACATGTTTAGAGGCTTCTCTTTTAAAGAACTCACATTATTGTAAACCCCTAGGTCCTGTTGAAACCACAGTAGCAAAACCTTATTATAGTATTAAAGCTCATCATCACCAATGATCTTATATAAGATCTACCACCTACGAAATGAGTTGTACATTGTAAACAAACTACTCTCTACCAGAACGATTAACATAGGAGTATGCATACAACACGTTGCCTTTATCTTTAAACTTCCAGAAGTTAAACCCTTCTATAGTTATCGAATTCTACTATTCCTTACACACTCAAGAAGACCTTAAACATTACGATTTCTCCAAACATAGATTCCATATTTTAAGCATCTCATCAACCAGTTAAACAAATCCATCAAAACCTTGAAGGGACTCCTTTCAACAACAGGAGTCGGACCCACATTAAAACGAAATCGATACTGTAAGAATTTAAACATGTTCTACATTCTACATCAAAATGAAGGATAAGGGATCAATACCCACTATCGATTTCCAACCCTGTCCAACATTGAAATCCCCCACAACATTAAAGACCCCAACTCAATATCTCAAGCAAATGAATACAAGCACCTAGGGTTTACAGTTAGATAAAAAATGCAGAAGGAGTTATAAAGTCAAAGTGTCAACTATCACCGAGAAAACGAATGACATTCCCATACAAAACGATTTGATAGGCATAGGTTGGGCTTTTGAAACTTAGGAACAATTACACTAACATAGACTTTTGACAGAGGCATCACCGGATTAAACAAACACAGGATTTAGCAGAGCTACATTTTCCATTTAAAATTCCAAATTGAAATGCCTTCACAACAAGAGCAATAACAGCCAACACAGAGATCATATAAACCCTAGCCATACATATTCCATTGAAAAGAGAAAACATAGAGGCCAAAACACTCTCTAATTTTCATTCATACATTGTTTTAAATAGAAAAACACAGGTATCAATACTTTGGTGTAGAACATCTAAAAATTATACACATAGGGCATATTTCCTTTAAAAATGCTTAGAACTCTACAGAGTCAAATGGCCCAGCCATTACATCAAAACCGAAATCCCGTAGGGTTATAACCATGTTTTACAAATTAACACATTTAGTAAATGGTCCACCCAAAGGAGATCCCCTGGGACTTCAAGTAAGCTTGAGTGAGCCAAAGGGCTCCATGAAGTCCCACATGACTAAAAAAAACAGCACACCCACCATAGATGCGAGAGGGAAGGGTAGAGTTGGTGAGACCGGACATACCACTCGCAATGCCCATATCCTCGTATGTGCTGATCATCATCTAGTAAGCCACATAGAGGAGAACCCCCATCAACCACTTGCCAAGCAAACAATCAAACGCGGAATTAAACCCTGAGATGAATAATCAAGTTATGGATAAATGTGGAAGAAATATAGCATGCGAAGGAATAGTCATTACATAAATAATGTCCTTGCATTCTTCATCTCTCAGTCTAAATATCCAACTGGTGCGCTGACCATGAGCATATCTAAGGTTAGGGAATGAATCCTCCTCAAGGCGCAATAAGGGACTGTCTCAAAGCCAAAATAACACGCAAAGCAATGAATGCCAAGGGTAGAAACCCCCAAATCGAAACACTCATTTCTAGCTGGTCACCTTTACACATTGATATCACATGGGGTATTTAATATTCCACCAAATTCCATTTAATTAGTTTAAACTTTCCATCCAAGCACTATGGTGCAAGCCATATGGGTATCACAATGGTGGTATCAAAGTATTAACCCAAGGTTGTAAATATTATCCCTTAAAACCTTAAGTAGCATGCTTTGTTAAGACTTGGTGATAGGTTACAAAAGGGTGGGACTCTCCATAATTGCACCTGCACAAACATGGTTACAAATACATTAGCAAATTACTAAGTAAGACAGGAATCCCAAAGCTACCCTTACCTCTCAGGAGCTCTGCTGCAGTTATGTTTCTTTTTGGAACACTCGGTTCCCTCAAGGACCTCAAACTCCTATCAACAAAGGGCCATCATGCCTGAAGAGACCAATTAGACATTTTATAAATATGCATCTGATTCTTAAAAATAAAAGAAAGAAGATTTTGAATAGTTACTCTAGCATTTGTACACATGCAATAGGGTCACTCTATCTACCCTACACACCGCTTCCGCAGAAACAAAAGAATTGAAATAGTAAGACGACCTTACTTAGGAAACCGTAAAATTTTATTGACATAATCAAACTACTGATGCAATTTCCAGTGCTGAAGTTAATTTTTTAGATACATCATTTATAACTAGGTTTTAATTGCAGTAAAGGAAAATTTTTTAACAAGGAAATTTCACGAATTGCATAAAAAATCCAAGTCATACATCCCAAACTCCAGAATTTAAACCTTTTCCGAAAATGGTATTTTACAGTACATTTCTCCCAGCATTCCATATACTTCAGCTCGAAGGGAAGGAGATGGCCAATGGAGGGCCACACTTACCAGTTGTCGGCATAACCATGAACGCCCAGGTCAGGTTCGAACTACTACCATCTTATGCCCTGCCAAAAGGAAAACCAAAATCATTAATACTTCAAACCTGTAAGAAAATGAATTGACTGCTAAAAGGAAAGACATGGTGCAAAATTTTGTTGGCATATAATCTTACCACGAAGAAAACCTGACCATCTGCTAAAATGTAGGGAGAAATTGGTCATGAGTGCCTCCAAGACAAGAAGAACAGGGCTCTATCTCCCGCTCCAAACAAAACAAAAATGATAAAATGCTTTGGTTCATACAAACCCTTAAGGTTTAGCCCATTAATGAATTCTGGCTGGATTCGATTCGAATGGCTGTTGTGGGACACCATTAAAGCAATACCAAACAAACCTTAGGGTGGAGATCCTTAGTACCATACAACTGACCCATTTTCGAATAACTAAAACATTGATTGCACCATCCTTTCATTTAGCATTTAAATAATAAACCCACTTCATATAGTTGAAAACCCCTTTTTCATTGCAAGCTCTACATTGTTTTATATGGATCAAAACCGCATGGTTAACATACGTATTGGAATTTGGAATGTAGATGGCCTTTAATCAATTACCTACAAAATAGATTGAAGTAGACTTTAGCATAAAAATGATAAGTAAGCCTGGCCATACGCCACCAAGTCCATCTCCTCAACCATATAAAGATTGAATTAAAAATATAGTAACTAAATCTATCCAACCTGATCTATTTTGAGTTTGAAGTGGGCACATAATTACATAAAAGGGAGAACATATAAACCAGATACAATATAGAAGAGCTTTAGGAGTTTTTAACCAAGTATCAATACTATAAATCAAACTGAGCTAATCACCATAAACTCGATTTAGTCTTAAAGACAGAATTCCAATTAAACCAGTTCCGCAAAATCCTTTAAGTGAAGACAATCACAGTAGGTACATCATACGATAAGCCATAAGTAGAATTATGTAACCATGCATGTTCTTAAACATTTAAGCAATTCCTATGTTTTAAAACCCCAGTGCTGAAGTTAATTTGATAAAAATGTACCGAATAGACGATGTTAACTGTAAGCGATTTTTTTTTAATTTTTATGATTTAGGGACATTACAGATTTTCAAAGACAAGTACTAATACTCAATATGGAAGGCTTTATCTCTCACACATTTTTTGCACAATTTTATGCAAATCTAAATTAACAAACGAATGAACACAGTAATATAGAATAAATGTCGGGAAGAAAAGGTAAGCAACCAGTCAAAAACCCCAAGGTAGTAAATACTAAAGATTACAAACTCAATCCTTTCACTACAATGTTTTTGTTGGAGAACTCATGAAATAGCACTAATTTAGAAATAGCCTAAAGCGACCAAATACACAAATGTAAAATCCCATAATAAATGTCTAAAAGGGAAAAATTTCATAAAATGATTCCATGCATGGAAAATGACCATGCACAATGTAAGCACATAACATCTAGATAATAAAGTGCAACTATGCATTTTTCGGGAAGAAAATGCACTCTAAACATAAATAAATAAATAAAATGTGAAAAAATGCCTACTTGGTGAGATAGAAAGCTAAGGTTTCTTTCCCAAGTGACACATGAAACTAAGGCTATAGAAAGAAAAATAAATCAATGGAGACAACTAATATAGCAAATACTTAGTAAGAACACCCTTAACAAAGAAAGGATTATCTGTAGTGGATATCTTGTCACAAAGGTGTGCCAAAAACCTTGACTTAGAAGTTGTGTGAACTAAGTAATACAAGAAATAAAGTTAAATCAAACACAAATATTTAAGCATACCACTCCATGACCTATCTTATAAAGTAAACACGAAACAAGCAACAAGTAGTAATCTTATGAACTAGCATCTAAAATCTAGAACATAAGATAGAATAAAATAATTATTTATCTCTATGAAGCAAATGGAAACATTATTTACAAATGGGATCCAAATACATATTTAGGGATGGGCCATTCTGCTCCTTGTATGTTCCAACACTAAGGTTGGTAGTCTAAATGGAATTTGGTAGAGAAATAAGAGCCGCATAAAAAACCTATCTAATGAAATTCTGTTAGTATAATGTAACTATGGATTATAAATGCTTTGTGTTAGTTAAATAGAGATATTTACAAGTGAATAGTAGACCTTCTTTTGGATCTATTTAGATGTGAAGTATTTAAATATATTAATAAATTAATAAAAAATAATGATTAAAGAAGACTAAATCAAACCCTATAAATAATAATAACTAATAACTAATTGATAATGTTCACACTTTCCACTACATTGTTTTTAGCGGTGGACAACACTTAAGGATTTCATGTGTGGTCCATGCAAACAAAATAAGGAAAATATTGTGCTTTATGTAATTGGGTGACATTTGGTTTGACTTTGCTCAATATGATAAAGCCAAGATCACGCGATGAGGGAAATGAAAATTATGAATGGAAAAAGTGATGTTTAAAAGCAAATTTAATATAAAGTAGCGGTGACAATCAACCCTTATCAGTGTAAACTATTTCTAGCTACCCTAAGATTCCATTGATGATGGCCACTCCCCATCATTGTATACTATTTTTTATGGCTTCCCTATAGGTTCCAAACACAAGCCATATAGGTTCCAAACACAAGCCACATATAGAAACTATTGGTACACATCATTATATTTTTCTTTTGGAGATAGTAACCCATGTTCTCAAAGCAATTTATTTATGGCAATGGTCACTAACAATCACCCTCACACTTTTGACAATGGGGACTTTTGTACAATGATAGATGTTTTACGTGGATATCAATTTATTCATCACGATTAAAAATATAAAAACGATTACCAATTATCTAGCGAAATAAAGTTCTCTGTCACAAAAAGCCAAGACTACGATATAAAGCCAAGAGAAAGCAATGAATATTGGTCGTCTAATTTAAAAAAATAAGCATGAATTTCTTCTATTACTTTCTTATGTTAAACGGTTTTATCATTGTAAACATTATGCATGTGTAATTTTTTCAATTTCTCATATAATGCATATGAATGGATCATTTAAGTGTTGATGCTGTCGGTGTCCACGTATTCACGTCGAGGTTAACAATATAAGAGGCTAGAACCTTATATTTAAAAAATATTAATATAATATAATCTTTGTTTTAAAAATATTGATATAATATAATTTTGTTTTAAACTTTTTGATATAATATAATTTTTGTCACGTCCTCTTTCTTTATGTTTTATAATTTCTAAAACTAAAATTCCTAATTGGCCAATAGACATAATATACTTTACTACTGCAAATGACAATTATGAGGGGCCAGCATTACGTTATTTCTAAATAAATAATAATATGTTCCCGATAAAGTCATACTTCAATTTTTTTTCATTTCAAATGTGAACATATTATTATTTATTTACAAATACCGTAATGTTGGCCACTTGTAATTGTCATCAGTAAAGTCAATTATGTGTATGTGCCAATTAGGAAATTTAATTTTAGAAATTAATAAGTGTTAGAGCAAATGTGAAAATTTATTAATAACATATGCAGGATGCGATTCTTTGTCCATGTTTTTCTGTTTTGAGTATCGTTGTTTGCATTCCTTTGTCTATTCTTTCTGCGGCTTGCCAGTTACCAGCAATGGTTCCACTTTACCTTTCCCTCACATCTGAACGGAAAGAGTAGGCCCCTTCCCCTTCCAAGCGTGACCCCTAGCTGGGTTAGAGAGTTGAAGATTCTCAGTCGATAGGGCGAAGAGTTGAGAATGGAAGATTTCTGGAGGAGAAGTTATCCATACGATCCGTGTTGGTCTTCGGATTCTCAGTCGGCAGCGTGTCTTCCTCAATATCCTGGTAACATTGATACTAATGGAGGTTTTCAGAACCAAACGCCGACCAAATCAATTCAGGTTGGGGAACCAGGCAGCTGTATTGATGATGATGCCCCTGCAACAGTAATATTTGATGCCCTCTCCCCGAAAAGGCCGCACGATTACGGCCTGCTCGGAACAGCCTCTTTATGGCCGATGGTGCTGCTTGATCGGACTGGTGCGGATGATTCTTCAACGGCGCTAACGCAATCTTGGCAGAAATTCGTAGCCAACAGTGGAGACCTAGATCAAACCCTAACCTGTAAATCGCCACCAAATTCTTTGCTGAATTCCAGCGACCCTCTTTTTCCACCGACAAGGACCCGTCGAAGGAAGAAAGCAGCAGGAGAAAGGGGTCATGATCATGAGACAAGCAGGGAATTTATTGGGAATAGTGGTGTTCACAAACTGGTGGAAAGGCAGAGGCGGAATAAAATGAAAGCGCTTTGTTCAACACTGATATCACTACTCCCGGAAGAATATCGCAAGGTAAGGTTTTCTCAGTCATATCAATAAAACTATTAAAAACACAAGAAAGGGTTTTACTTGTGTTCGCCATTTTTTTAGATAAATCATACCAATAAAAATAATAATTACAAGAGAAAAGAGGCAATGGTTTTACTTCTGTTTGCTTTTTTGAAGACAAAACACACGTTATCGGACAAATTGCTGGAAGCCGTTAAACACATTCGTCAATTACAAGAGAAGCTAGTAGAGCTAGGGAAGAAAAGAGATGAGCTAAAGACCACTGTTAAACAATTTTCCAACAGCTCTTGTGCTTATAAAGGCCTGCAAGATTCCGAGGTTCGACCTTCCAATGTACGGGACATGTTTCAGACAATTAGGGTTAGCAAATTTGGTCAAGGCATTCAAGTCACTGTAAATACTTTTAAAAATCAGATCGACTTCTCGAGCCTTCTGATTGTATTAGAAGAAGCTGGAGTTGAAATTGTGAGTGCTACGGTTTCTTCTATGAGTGATAGGGTCTTTTATAGCATTCACTCCAAGGTAATCTCTGACTTATTGTATGAAAACCCTAAAGCTGCGATTTTTGTCTGAGTACTTTAACGTTTCTACTTTTCTGACCTGCAGCTCTCAGATTTTCGGAATTTTGATAGCGCTGTCCTACACGGAACAATCGACCAATTGATGAATGGAAAACTTCCAATGATAAATTGATATATAGTATACTCTTTGGAGGCTGCATATCTGTTAAAATGGATCTACCCTTCTCGAACAAAGCTAAGGCTAAGCGTAAAACAGGCTTGATTTAAGCTAAAACCTAAAACAAACTTGTGTCTATAAGTATAATTATCATTTTCTTCTCTGTCCAGGACTATAACAGCACTTTTACGCGCATGAGGATAATATTTGTCTAGCGAGTTGATGTTGTAATTTTCTTTTTCTATGAAACCTCTCTTATCTATCGATATGATCTGCCTGGTTATCGATCTTATCTGCCTGGTTTAAAAGTCAAATGTGAAAAAGTTTGTATTCTTCGTTGTTACATAATTTTTTTATCATCTTCTCTGAATGATTTTGTTTTCTCCATTTTCAATGAATTTAGGAGTGAATGTTAATTTGGATGTATTTTTCCGTCAATTGTTTTGTTCATTCTTAAATGTATTTAAGAGTAAATGTTAATTTTGATTAAATGTTAAAAGTTTGTTTTATTTGTTATTAAATTTGTTGTATTTTATGTTTTCTGAAAGAGTTTGTGCTCTCTTAAAGCTACTCACTTGGTGGGAATTTGTATTTTTCTCTTCAATAAGGTATCTATGGGATTCCATTTTGACCTGGTGAATGTTTTTTAATTAATTTAAAATGTTATTTTAATTTTAATATGGTATTTCATACATTTAAAAGGAAAGGTTAATTTTGATGAATTTTGTTAAATGTTAAAAAGGTTTTGTTATTTATTATATTAAATTTGCTGTATTTTATGTTTTGTGATAGAGTTTGTGCTCACTTAAAACTACTCATTTGGTGGGAATTTGTGTTTTCCTCTTCAATAAAGGATCCATGGGATCCCATTTTGAGCTAGTGAATGTTTTTAAATTAGTTTAAAATGTTATTTTAATTTTAATAATGTATTTCATTTTGTTATGATAGAGGTTTTTAAATTTGATTGAAATTTGAATAAAAGAATGTTTTTAAATTAATTTAAAATGTTATTTTAATTTTAATAAGGTATTTCATTTTGTTATGACAGAGGTTTTTAAATTTGATTGAATTTTAAATAAGGAGATCTAAATGCTTAGGTGGTAAATGTTTCTTAGAACCCCTTGAAATTTAAATAAAGAGATATTAAATACAATTTAAATATATTATTATTTTGTATTTTATGTTTTGTGAAAGAGTATGTGTTTTCTTCAATATACTTATTTTGGAAATTTGTTTTTATTTCTTTCAAATAGTTATGGAATGGTGAGAAATTTTGTTTATAATTATAAATATTTCTAGATTATTTACTTCTTTAGATTTGTTGAAAGATTAATATCTAAAGGCAGAAATTTAAGCTTAAGTTAATCAATTTCAGGTTTGTTTTTTAAGGTTTTGGAATTTTAAGAATGTGTTTTTTCTTAATATTTAAGATTTGAACAATTTGTTGGATGTTATAATGAAGTATACAATATTTTATAAAATAAAGAGATTAATTGGCATGCATTTTCCATCAAAATTGTGGGATTTCTATTTATAATTAAAAGACTTTTAGTGAAAGCAAAATATTGAAATTCAAGAATTGTGTCTATTACAGAGTTTTGATTTTGCCATTATATCATTTTAAACTATGCATAATGCAGAATCAATTTTCAAAATTATTTTATTAAAGTATTTGATTTTTCCATTATATCACCTTAAACTATGCATAATGCATAATCCATTTTCAAATTTATTTGATTGATATTAACTATTTGACTTCAATTCGGATTTGCACTTTAGTTACTTGGAATGATAGAAATATTTTTAATATAAAAAACATTCTTCCTTATGTAAGAAATATTATAGTGTGTATTTTCAATAATTTGTAATCATCACTTGCAATATTGGAGACTAGAGGATTTCATCAAATTCAAAGATACATTGAAATTGATAAAAGTCTCTTTATATTGGAAATATTTTGTATTACATTATATTACATGTTTTTCTTTTCAACTAAATAAATTGTATAAAGATATAAAAAATAAATTTTAATTATTTAACTAAGATTAAACATTTTTATTGACATTTGGTTAGAGTAGTTATAATTACTTTTCATGCCCAATGTGGTTAATTTCTTAATCTTTTTTATAAGAAAACATTTTCACACTATGAGATTAGAGGACTTCATCAAATCCAATTTGATATGATATTAGAGGACTTCATCAGATCCAATTTGATAAATAGAGATTGAGTAAAGGGTCATTATGTTGCGATAATTTAGTATTTCATCATATAATTATCAGCCTTTTTTCTCAAGTAAAAAATATGTAAATATATACAAGAAATAATCTCTAATTGTTTAATTATAAGTGAATATTCTTAATGAAATTTTGTTATAATAGTTATGTTTAAGTTTGATGGTGTTTGGAGAAATTGTTATTTTTTAAATTTTTTTATATTAAATATATGTGGTTAACTATTTTTTCTTCATTCTAAGCATTGTTGTTTATCTTTATGAGATCATTCTGAATTTTAACAATAAATTTTTTCCATTTCTATTTATTTCTTAGATCATTCATTAACATCAATGAAATATTTGATTTCCCAATCTAACCATTTGTATTGACGCTCATTTATAAAAACATTTGTTTGTATCAATGTAGAAACAACTCTAAGTAACATTTGGTTCCTTATGATCTTGAAATATGCACATTGCCATAGCCATACTGTTATAATCATTTAAAACCATTTTATTTCCTCTAAATTAGACATTAAGAGATTATGAGTATAATTTTTATTTTCCCATATCCCTCTATTATTTAGTTTCCAAGCAAATATTAGGTCAGTGTTAGGATATGTACTTACTTGATGAAGATGACTCAACATATTTTGGGACCAACATGTGCTCTCAAAAATTATGATTTTGTATGTTGTTCTTTATTTTTATCCACATAAGATTAAAAGAAAATGTTAATTAAATGGATAGTTTGGTTATATTCTTTTCAAATGAATATTAAAATATTTAAAGGGTTGTTCCAATTGATATGGTATCAATACATATAATCTTAAATGATTATCCAGTCATTTTTTTTTTACATCATAATTAAATGAAAATGTTAAATTAGATAGTCTTGACTTATATTTAAATAATTACAAATTGAAATATAATATTTTACTTATGTAAAATTAAAACATGGTTAAATCTAAAATTAGATTTAACTTTAAAAAAATAACTATTTAAAAATATTTCACTAAATATATAACAATATTTTATATAGTCAATAATATGGTATAGTTAATATAATCTCTTAAATATGTGTCAAATTAATACATTGTAAACTCTTTAAACTATTTATATTATTAATTTATATTTTTAAATATTTTTTTATCTAAATTTTTCCTTTCGAGAGATCCAATTATAATGTTTATATAAAAATTATACTCTAAATATGATATTTATATATGAATTATCCTTAAAATGGTTTTGGAATAATATTTGTGCACTATTTATATTTTTAAACATTTGTTAATAATTTTTATTTAAAATTTTCTTTTCCAAACATTGAATTATAATATTTATATAAAAATTATTCTCAAAATAATTTTAAAATAATATTTTTCAAAGTTTTTCTATAATTTTATAAATAGTTTTAGAGTATAATAACTCATAAACTCTCTAACCTTAGCCTCCAAAAAAATTATTCATGTTTTGAACCTATTACATACTTGTATATACTTTTAAACTCTACAAATATAATAGATCTATAAATCCTACCAATATATTGTAACTTCATGTTTACTTTAAAATAATTGTTTGAGATATTTTTAACACTTCCCGTTGTAAAGTGGAAGTGGAGAATCTCTCACGTGAGATCTCGTATGTATCTCATCGCCAAACATTGCGAATTTTATTATATGGTGTTTTAAATATAGATATAAATATATTTTCAAATCTAAATTTGATATAATAAATATTTGACTTTTACTTTTTTTGATAAGATTATTTTGAAACATAGATTTGTAAAATAAGTTTAATTTTATTAGCATTAAGAAAATTGTTTTTCTGCATTTTTATTTAATTTCCAAATCATTACATGAAGTTTATGTTTAATATTATCTTGGATACGAGGAACACTTTTCAATAGAAAATTAAAGTGTTTTTTGTAGAGTATTAATACAAAATGTAACTTCATATTCATGAGTTTTAAGCAACCCTGTTTTATTTTGATTATGGCATGTAGTTACAAATACATAATTATATATAAAGAATTTTCTAAGAACAAGAAAGCTTAGGGAAGGCATACTCTCTCTTATGAATATTATGGGGTCCAATTGATTTTAAAACTATAATTAGATAGTTTCATTTTAATAAACTTTTTCTGGTGTAAAGTAAAACTCATTTTTTATTATTACATGCACTCATGAATTTTGACTTTCCTAGTCTTAGTTATAATTTCATTATAATTTTATATTTTAATTTGTTTTGTTTCCAACTAGTAAGTTGTTTTCCAACTATATTTGTTTATGTTATTCATGATGTTGGATTTATTATCATGGGTGATAATTATTTTCATCATCACTAAAATCAATTAGGTCTATTGATATAATAAAGGGATCAGATTATAGAATATTATTACTATGTTATTATCCTGATAGAAATGAAAGTGATAACGATCACATGCATGTTCTTATAAAAAGGAGAACATGAAGAATAGTTGATTTGTTAAACATTCGAGTGATATTTGGCATATTAGAAAATGTTGTTCACCCTCATCCTTATATGTATAATAAATTTTATAAATTCAATCACCCTAATGTGTTTTAGGGTTAGCTCAATTATGGATTTCATGGAAGCCATGTGAAGGGTTAGTTCAACTATGAATTTCATGGAAGCCATGAGCATTTATGATGATTTTGGTGAGATTCATTTTTTTTATTTAAGCTCAAAATGTTGGGAAGATAATTTTGATGAAACAAATTATGAAAATTTATGATTTATAAAATCTTTTTAGTATTTGAATTTCCTTTTAGTCATTATCATTTTAAGTTTTATATTAAAAATTCATGAATATTTTAGATTTAATATTAATACTATCTATGGAAAGTAGAGACAAACGCCTCTTTGGTTGGAAAGTAAAATCCATAATCAAAGGAAAGGGAAAGGTTAGCATCCTCTGGTGTTAGAGAACCAATTAAACCCTAAAAATGAAATCCAATTAAGCTAATTTATAACACATATAACATAGAATACCTTTGTTACCCTTTAGTTCAATATCTCAGTCCAGGGAACCTTGCTGCTCCTGAAAGTTTTGTTCTACAAATCAATAATGCATGGGAAGTGACTTTTACAATTGACGTAGAATCGATATAAGGTCCACTAGTTGCAGCATTAGTTACCAATACTAATCTGCAAAATGTTGTAAAAAGGTAGAAGTGCTGGGAGTAATTATCTCTCCAAACCCCATACCTAAGAATTTAAGCAAGTCAGCATAGTAATGCAGTTCCAAGGCTCCAAGATGGCCCAAGTCAAGTCAAATTTAAATGGAATATTGGTGGCTTAGCCATCAATCATTTCATCCAGATAGGAGTCATGGCGATTCAACCGTTATTAATTTAATTTAGATAGGTAGTATGGGAGTTCATACCAATATGTTTTCTTGGTATAATAAATCATTTTATCTTTATTACTAATTTATAATTAGGAAAAATATTAACCCTTTTCCACTTAGGAGCTTAACAAAATCGCCTGCCGAGGCAAGGATACCAATTTTATTTAGTTTATCTTATTACTTTTACTTAATGGTACTCAATATTGGTTAGCCTAATGCTAATAGTTAGGTCATAGGAACTTGTTACTACCTTGCGGTGACTAGTAGTTTCTTTAGTGCCCCTATTTAGGACTAATACTTAACAAAACTTATAAACTTAAGTGTCTCCTCAATGAACATCACAGTTCACTTAAAATTCCCACTACACTAGGATGACAACTATCATCAAACTCATGGCTACCCATCCATTCACGCTCTCCCCCTAGTGGATTCCATGCCCCTTTCGTTTCATTGCATCAAGCCTTTCAGTCTCCTAAGTAGTACGTAGCTTCCTTGATTTCCTTGACATTGGCGGGTACACAATTGCACTTTCTGTTGCAGAAAACCTAGGGGAAAAGGAGGGATAAATACGCAATGTTTTTTTAGACATTCGTGAAACTCTATTTAAGCATTTTGTAGTACTTTACTGATACTTATATCATCCTTTTATATATAAAAAACTTAACCACTCTTGTTAAAAAAATATTAAATTGAAGCAACAATGTTCCTTCCACACATATCGATCTTTTTATTATTACTACTACATTTGGAAACGGTATTTTTATTATTACTACTATAATTAGAAATAATTAAACATTTTTACATTTTACATAAATATAAGGTAAACATTTCATTCATTTTTTTAATAAAAATAAAGATTTAATATATTAATTAAAAAAATATTACTTTTAATTTTTAAAAGAGATAATTATTACTATTGTTAAAGTAAACAATATATTCATTTTCTATGTGTAACAAAAAAAAGTGTTTGATATACTAATTAAAATTAAACGGCTTTAGTTTTATCATCAAACCTCAAATATATGAGATGTAACATAATACATTTAAAAGTTGGAAGCTCAAGTTCAAAATACCAACTCCAAGGTTCCCAACTAGAGTTGTTAGAATACATTATATAACTAATTGTTCTGTAGTTCTTTATTTATCTTATTCTTTGCTCCAACTCCAAGTAATGAACATCAATATTTCTCATTTCCCTATCTCTTTTCAGCATTCCTCATTTATGTTAAAAAGTACCAATTTATCTATATGTTTGACTATATGAGCTTTCATCAATGTTAACTTTCAACCCTCTATCATTACTTAATTTTAAATAACTTTCAAAATTTCCAAAATTGAGTGACATGCTAATCCAATAAAACAAAATGAAAATATTGACTACATAGAAGTAAAAAAGGAAAATATAAAAAGTGCTCAGGTTGATTTTAATTTCCCCTAACTTTATTTCTAGATTGTGTAAGATTTTCCACCACTAAACCTTAACATAGCATGGTTTTTAAAACAAAGACAATCTCTATGTGACCAAAGTTAGGATTAGGGTGGAAATGGGTATAAGCGTGAAGGCCCATCTCACCATATGAGACCTCATAACACCAAAGCTAAAATGGAATAAGTGAAATAAGTGGAATAAGCTAAAGGGTGCTTGCCATGCCCTCGAGGGAGAGCTACTTGTCTATAAAAATTATAAGGGATCATAATTTGATTTTTGTCTTTGCAATATCAATTGATGGATAATAAACTTAACGGATGGGGTTATGTTCTATTTTCCTATTTTTTTTTTTAAATGCTTAAAGGAATTTAAAGTTTTTTGTCTTTTGTATGGAGAGTTTAATTTTCTTAGAATTTTATAAAAATCTAAAAATTTAATGAAATGCCAAAGAATATAGATTTTCTTGAGTTGTGGGTTGTTAGAAAAGATCACTATAAGATGCATTAGAAAATGATTCTTTAATTACCAAAAATGAAAACGTCTTTAACACTTAAAAATTTTGCAAACATAAATATATTGTAAAGCACTCACCCCACCACCTATAAGCATTTTACTCATTTTTCAAGAAATCTTTTTTCATTTTTTGAAATTTAAGAAAAAAACATTAAAAATAAAATTATTATAATTAATTTCTCAAAACAAAATTTAAAAACATATTAAATAGTAAGACTAAATATTAAAAAATTATAATAAAGATTCCAACAACTATTAAATTAATAAAATCATCAATTATAAAATTTTAATAAAAATTATTATTCAAAATTTAATATTACTTATGAAAAAACATAATATATCTTTTTTTCCACATTTGGTTCACAAACCTCTCAATTCACGGTAAGAGAAGGCCCCACACCACACCCAACCACTTGAGCTATCCCACTAAAATTTAATATATTCATATTAATAATAAAACTAAATATTAAAACATTATAATAAAAATTTCAACAACTATTAAATTAATAAAATAATCAATTATAAAATTCTAATAAAAAATACATATATCATTATATCATTTTTTTATATTCAAAACCTAATATCAATTATGGAAAATAACATATATATATATCTATATATCAAAAGATGAATTCTTAAAAAAATACTAATATTCCTATGCAAATTGTAATATAATATATTTGTTTTAAATCTCTAAATTTGGAATTTAATTTTAGTATTATTTTCTAAAGTTTGGAATTTAATTTAAATATTATTTATATAATATAATAATTTACAATTTCCTATAAAATCTCAATTTTACATTTTTGTAAATTTATAATTCATAAGATTAGATTTTATTACTTAAAATATATTATTATTTTCTTATTGCATTGACTGAAACGAGGTGCTCTACAACCCAGTATGGGGGAGATGTTTTAACATGGATGTACTGTTACATGTAGCATTACATCTAATAAAACGTAAAAAGTGATAAAAATAATTCATGTCGGCTCATACAATAAAAAATTATGGAAAGTATTTAAAAAAAATCCATGTTGGTTCATAAAATAAAATATTATAAAAAGTAATTAAAAAATAGATGTTCGTTTGTAAAATAAAAACTTAAAACTTAAACTAGGATCAATCTATCAAGAGAGATCAAATTTTTTGAATTTAAATTTAAAAAAAGAAATACATCTCAAGAAATTGGATCCCTCTAGGTGCTTGATAGATACAGGTTTAAGATAGATCTACGCTGGTTTTAAAAAATCAATTTTATGTAAAATAAATACTTAAAATTTCATAGATAATACCCCAATACATAACTCAATGAAAAAAGCACTTTAGAATGGAAAATTCTATACTATTCTAGAATATAAATAGTAGTTACAACAATGCAAAGCAAATATATATGTATATATATAAAAGAATAAAAATCATTCAAAATTTCGAATATGTTATCCCACCACGCACTTTACTCACTGATAACAACTACCAGTAGGTAGAATGGAAAA
Source organism: Larix kaempferi (assembly GCA_027924585.1). Taxonomy (NCBI): domain Eukaryota; kingdom Viridiplantae; phylum Streptophyta; class Pinopsida; order Pinales; family Pinaceae; genus Larix; species Larix kaempferi. The sequence goes on along the minus strand of BSBM01000753.1, from coordinate 13,723,988 downwards.
TTCTATACTATTCTAGAATATAAGTAGTAGTTCCAACCGCGCAAAGCAAATATATATGTATATATATAAAAGAATAAAAATCATTCAAAATTTCGAATATGGTATCCCACCACATAAAACAATGAAAAACTCACTTTATTTACTAATAATAATAACCACCAGTAGTGAGAATGAAAAATTCTAGACTCTTCTAGAAAAAAAGAAGTGGTTTCGGCACTGCAAAGCAAGAATTTACTTTGTTTAAAATCACTGAACTAATTACGTACGGTTCGCACATGAGGATGTGTAGGGTTCCTATTCCTTTTGCGGCCTAAACGTTGAACACATTCTTTGTTGACCGTAATATCAATTATAGGGGTGGGTTTTGGGGGTTCGGTGGGATTCCGATCGATCAGGATTCCTATCACGTAGACTTTCCCATCCTTAAAAGAGTAAACGGGTTACAACCATTACTCCAAAATGGCTTTCCTTCACATGTGAAAGGAAATCGGGCTGGATTCGAGGGCCTCGATCCTGTTCATTTTTTAGGCGGCGGAGAGTTGAAAATGGAATGTCCGCGGAGGAGGAGCTACCCATATCCATATCCATACGATCCATTATCATGGTACTCATATTCGAGCTCCCAACAATTTTTTCTAAGTTTGGCCATTCCTGAACTTGTATCGATGATGATGCCCCTGCAGTAATAATATTTGACGCGTTCTCCACCAAAAGGCCGAATGATTACGGTTTGTTGGGAACAGCTTCTTCATGGCAGCTGTTAAAACTTGAACAGACTGCTGATGACGATTCTTCACGGTCTGTCACGCAATCTTCGCAGAAGTTTGTAGCGAATGTTGGAGACTCGCCCGTAGATTCTTTGCTGAGTTCCCGCAGCCCTGTTCTTCGATCGATGGAAGAAAGCAGCAGCAGGGTAAGGTGGACATAATCATGTACCCAGCAGGGCGTGCGCTGAGGACGGCCATGTAATCTTAAATGATTATCGAGTCATTTTTTTTTACATCATAATTAAATGAAAATATTAAATTAGATAGTCTTGAATTATATTTAAATAATTACAAATTGAAATATAATATTTTACTTATGTAAAATTAAAACATGATTAAATCTAAAATTAGATTTAACTTTAAAAAAAAACTATTTAAAAATATTTCACTAAATATATAACAATATTTTATATAGTCAATAATATGGTATAGTTAATATAATCTCTTAAATATGTGTCAAATTAATACATTGTAAACTCTTTAAACTATTTATATTATTAATTTATATTTTTAAATACTTTTTTATCTAAATTTTTCCTTTCGAGAGATCCAGTTATAATGTTTATATAAAAATTATACTCTAAATATGATATTTATATATGAATTATCCTTAAAATGGTTTTGGAATAATATTTGTGCACTATTTATATTTTTAAACATTTGTTAATAATTTTTATTTAAAATTTTCTTTTCCAAACATTGAATTATAATGTTTATATAAAAATTATCCTCAAAATGATTTTAAAATAATATTTTTGCAAAGTTTTTCTATAATTTTATAAATAGTTTTAGAGTATAATGACTCATAAACTCTCTAACCTTAGCCTCCAAAAAAATTATTCATGTTTTGAACCTATTACATACTTGTATATACTTTTAAACTCTACAAATATAATAGATCTATAAATCCTACCAATATAGTGTAACTTCATGTTTACTTTAAAATAATTGTTTGAGATATTTTTAACACTTGCCGTTGTAAAGTGGAAGTGGAGAATCTCTCACGTGAGATCTTGTATGTATCTCATCGCCAAACATTGCGAATTTTATTATATGGTGTTTTAAATATAGATATAAATATATTTTCAAATCTAAATTTGATATAATAAATATTTGACTTTTATTTTTTTTTATAAGATTATTTTGAAACATAGATTTGTAAAATAAGTTTAATTTTATTAGCATTAAGAAAATTGTTTTTCTGCATTTTCATTTAATTTCCAAATCATTACATGAAGTTTATGTTTAATATTATCTTGGATACGAGGAACACTTTTCAATAGAAAATTAAAGTGTTTTTATAGAGTATTAATACAAAATGTAACTTCATATTCATGAGTTTTAAGCAACCCTGTTTTATTTTGATTATGGCATGTAGTTACAAATACATAATTATATATAGAGAATTTTCTAAGAACAAGAAAGCTTAGGGAAGGCATACTCTTTCTTATGAATATTATGGGGTCCAATTGATTTTAAAACTATAATTAGATAGTTTCATTTTAATAAACTTTGTCTGGTGTAAAGTAAAACTCATTTTTTATTATTACATGCACTTATGAATCTTGACTTTCTTAGTCTTAGTTACAATTTCATTATAATTTTATATTTTAATTTGTTTTGTTTCCAACTAGTAAGTTGTTTTCCAACTATATTTGTTTATGTTATTCATGATGTTGGATTTATTATCATGGGTGATAATTATTTTCATCATCACTAAAATCAATTAGGTCTATTGATATAATAAAGGGATCATATTATAGAATATCATTACTATGTTATTATCATGATAGAAATGAAAGTGATAACGATCACATGCATGTTCTTATAAAAAGGAGAACATGAAGAATAGTTGATTTGTTAAATGTTAGAGGTGATATTTGGCATATTAGAAAATGTTGTTCACCCTCATCCTTATATGTATAATAAATTTTATAAATTCAATCACCCTAATGTGTTTTAGGGTTAGCTCAATTATGGATTTCATGGAAGACATGTGAAGGGTTAGTTCAACTATGAATTTCATGGAAGCCATGAGCATTTATGATGATTTTGGTGAGATTCATTTTTTTTATTTAAGCTCAAAATGTTGGGAAGATAATTTTGATGAAACAAATTATGAAAATTTATGATTTATAAAATCTTTGTAGTATTTGAATTTCCTTTTAGTCATTATCATTTTAAGTTTTATATTAAAAATTCATGAATATTTTAGATTTAATATTAATACTATCTATGGAAAGTAGAGACAAAGGCCTCTTTGGTTGCAAAGTAAAATCCATAATCAAAGGAAAGGGAAAGGTTAGCATCCTCTGGTGTTAGAGAACCAATTAAAACCTCAAAATGAAATCCAATTAAGCTAATTTATAACATATATAACATAGAATACCTTTGTTACCCTTTAGTTCAATATCTCAGTCCACGGAACCTTGCTGCTCCTGAAAGTTTTGTTCTACAAATCAATAATGCATGGGAAGTGACTTTTACAATTGACGTAGAATCGATATAGGGTCCACTAGTTGCAGCATTAGTTACCAATACTAATCTGCAAAATGTTGTAAAAACGTAGAAGTGCTGGGAGTAATTATCTCTCCAAACCCCATACCTAAGAATTTAAGCAAGTCAGCATAGTAATGCAGTTCCAAGGCTCCAAGATGGCCCAAGTCAAGTCAAATTTAAATGGAATATTGGTGTCTTAGCCATCAATCATTTCATCCAGATAGGAGTCATGGCGATTCAACCGTTATTAATTTAATTTAGATAGGTAGTATGGGAGTTCATACCAATATGTTTTCTTGGTATAATAAATCATTTTATCTTTATTCCTAATTTATAATTAGGAAAAATATTAACCCTTTTCCACTTAGGAGCTTAACAAAATTGCCTGCCGAGGCGAGGATACCAATTTTATTTAGTTTATCTTATTACTTTTACTTAATGGTACTCAATATTGGTTAGCCTAATGCTAATAGTTAGGTCATAAGAACTTGTTACTACCTTGCGGTGACTAGTAGTTTCTTCTCATGGCTACCCAGCCATTCATGCTCTCCCCCTAGTGGATTCCATGCCTCTTTCGTTTCATTGCATCAAGCCTTTCAGTCTCCTAAGTCTACTAATTCACTTTATAAATTAGGAAAACATAACCATACTTACAAATTTTTACGTACGTAGCTTCCTTGATTTCCTTGACATTGGCGGGTACACAATTGCACTTTCTGTTGTAGAAAACCTAGGGGAAAAGGAGGGATAAATACACAATGTTTTTTTAGACATTCCTGAAACTCTATTTAAGCATTTTGTAGTACTTTACTGATACTTATATCATCCTTTTATATATAAAAAACTTAACCACTCTTGTTAAAAAAATATTAAATTGAAGCAACAATGTTCCTTCCACACATACCGATCTTTTTATTATTACTACTACATTTGGAAAAGGTATTTTTATTATTACTACTATAATTAGAAATAATTAAACATTTTTACATTTTACATAAATATAAGGTAAACATTTCATTCATTTTTTAATAAAAATAAATATTTAATATATTAATTAAAAAAATATTACTTTTAATTTTTAAAAGAGATAATTATTACTTAATTGTTAAAGTAAACAATATATTCATTTTCTATGTGTAACAAAAAAAAGTGTTTGATATACTAATTAAAATTAAATGGCTTTAGTTTTATCATCAAACCTCAAATATATGAGATGTAACATAATACATTTAAAAGTTGGAAGCTCAAGTTCAAAATACCAACTCCAAGGTTCCCAACTAGAGTTGTTAGAATACATTATATAACTAATTGTTCTGTAGTTCTTTATTTATCTTATTCTTTGCTCCAACTCCAAGTAATGAACATCAATATTTCTCATTTCCCTATCTCTTTTCAGCATTCCTCATTTATGTTAAAAAGTACCAATTTATCTATATGTTTGACTATATGAGCTTTCATCAATGTTAACTTTCAACCCTCTATCATTACTTAATTTTAAGTAACTTCTCTAAATTTCTCATTTCCTCATAGGAAATACAATGTTATATTCACACATGTCACATTGAGTTTCACACTTCCAAATATCTATCAACATGTCTACATGCTCACAATAATTACATCTATGAGGATGGTTGTATGGAGTTTTTCATTGATGTCACTTCTCCTTTATTTTAACCATTTTTATAGTGAATTATTATTTCATATTCAAAGTTAGGATCGAGAGATTCAAAATTTCCAAAATTGAGTGACATGCTAATCCAATAAAACAAAATGAAGATATTGACTACATAGAAGTAAAAAAGGAAAATATAAAAAGTGCTGAGGTTGATTTTAATTTCCCCTAACTTTATTTCTAGATTGTGTAAGATTTTCCACCACTAAACCTTAACATAGCATGGTTTTTAAAACAAAGACAATCTCTATGTGACCAAAGTTAGGATTAGGGTGGAAATGGGTATAAGCGTGAAGGCCCATCTCACCATATGAGACCTCATAACACCAAAGCTAAAATGGAATAAGTGAAATAAGTGGAATAAGCTAAAGGGTGCTTGCCATGCCCTCGAGGGAGAGCTACTTGTCTATCACAATTATAAGGGATTATAATTTGATTTTTGTCTTTGCAATATCAATTGATGGATAATAAACTTAACGGACGGGGTTATCTTCTATCCTGCTATTTTTTTTTTTAAATGCTTAAAGGGATTTAAAGTTTTTTGTCTTTTGTATGGAGAGTTTAATTTTCTTAGAATTTTATAAAAATCTAAAAATTTAATGAAATGCCAAAGATTATAGATTTTCTTGAGTTGTGGGTTGTTACAAAGGATTACTATAAGATGCATTAGAAAATGATTCTTTAATTACCAAAAATGAAAATGTCTTTAACACTTAAAAATTTTGCAAACATAAATATATTGTAAAGCACTCACCCCACCACCTATAAGCATTTTACTCATTTTTCAAGAAATCTTTTTTCATTTTTTGAAATTTAAGAAAAAAACATTAAAAATAAAATTATTATAATTAATTTCTCAAAACAAAATTTAAGAACATATTAAATAGTAAAACTAAATATTAAAAAATTATAATAAAGATTCCAACAACTATTAAATTAATAAAATCATCAATTATAAAATTTTAATAAAAATTATTATTCAAAATTTAATATTACTTATGAAAAAACATAATATATCTTTTTTTCCACATTTGGTTCACAAACCTCCCAATTCACAGTAAGAGAAGGCCCCACACCACACCCAATCACTTGAGCTATCCCACTAAAATTTAATATATTCATATTAATAATAAAACTAAATATTAAAACATTATAATAAAAATTTCAACAACTATTAAATTAATAAAATAATCAATTATAAAATTCTAATAAAAAATACATATATCATTATATCAATTTTTTATATTCAAAACCTAATATCAATTATGGAAAATAACATATATATATATATATCTATATATCAAAAGATGAATTCTTAAAAAAATACTAATATTCCTATGCAAATTGTAATATAATATATTTGTTTTAAATCTCTAAATTTGGAATTTAATTTTAGTATTATTTTCTAAAGTTTGGAATTTAATTTAAATATTATTTATATAATATAATAATTTACAATTTCCTATAAAATCTCAATTTTACATTTTTGTAAATTTATAATTCATAAGATTAGATTTTATTACTTAAAATATATTATTATTTTCTTATTGCATTGACTGAAAAGAGGTGCTCTACAACCCAGTATGGGGGAGATGTTTTAACGTGGATGTACTGTTACATGTAGCATTACATCTAATAAAATGTAAAAAGTGATAAAAATAATTAAAAAAATTCATGTCGGCTCATACAATAAAAAATTATGGAAAGTATTTTAAAAAAATCCATGTTGGTTCATAAAATAAAATATTATAAAAAGTAATTAAAAAATAGATGTTCGTTTGTAAAATAAAAACTTAAAACTTAAACTATGATCAATCTATCAAGAGAGATCGAATTTTTTGAGTTTAAATTTATAAAAAAAATACATCTCAAGAAATTGGATCCCTCTAGGTGCTTGATAGATACAGGTTTAAGATAGATCTAAGCTGGTTTTAAAAAATCAATTTTATGTAAAATAAATACTTAAAATTTCACAGATAATACCCCAATACATAACTCAATGAAAAAAGCACTTTAGAATGGCAAATTCTATACTATTCTAGAATATAAATAGTAGTTACAACAGTGCAAAGCAAATATATATATATATATATATAAGAATAAAAATCATTCAAAATTTCGAATATGTTATCCCACCACGCACTTTACTCACTGATAACAACTACCAGTAGGTAGAATGGAAAATTCTATACTATTATAGAATATAAGTAGTAGTTCCAACCGTGCAAAGCAAATATATATGTATATATATAAAAGAATAAAAATCATTCAAAATTTCGAATATGGTATCCCACCACATAACACAATGAAAAACTCACTTTATTTACTAATAATAATAACGACCAGTAGTGAGAATGAAAAATTCTAGACTCTTCTAGAAAATAAGAAGTGGTTTCGGCACTGCAAAGCAAGAATTTACTTTGTTTAAAATCACTGACCTAATTACGTACGGTTCGCACATGAGGATGTGTAGGGTTCCTATTCCTTTTGCGGCCTAAACGTTGAACACATTCTTTGTTGACCGTAATATCAATTCTAGGGGTGGGTTTTGGGGGTTCGGTGGGATTCCGATCGATCAGGATTCCTATCACGTAGACTTTCCCATCCTTAAAAGAGTAAACGGGTTACAACCATTACTCCAAAATGGCTTTCCTTCACATGTGAAAGGAAATCGGGCTGGATTCGAGGGCCTCGATCCTGTTCATTTTTTAGGCGGCGGAGAGTTGAAAATGGAATGTCCGCGGAGGAGGAGCTACCCATATCCATATCCATACGATCCATTATCATGGTACTCATATTCGAGCTCCCAAGGGGAAGGCAAAGTCATGCCCAAGGTTTGGCTCTCCAAGGTATACCTTACCATAAACAAACAAAATTAAGGCATTGGTCTTAAAATTCCATCTCTTTAAGGCATATTGATTCACTTGGCACTCCAAGGTATACCTTACCATAAACATAAACAAAATTAAGGCATTGGTCTTAAAAATTGATCTCTCTAAGGCATATTGATTCACCTGGAGTTATCAACTTATTTTGTGACTTGGGTTCTAAATTACATCTCCTCAACTCCCTCCTTGATACTCATAAATAAGTTTGTAACCACTTTTTTTAGGTCGGATGTGGACCTATGCAAAGTTGTCCACTTTCACACAACCTTATTCTTTTAGTTACACCGGGACATTAAAATTGGTGTCTCCTGACTCATTTACTGACTCATTTACTTTTTGTAGATTATATTCTTATATTTGGTGAAGGCTCTAGAAGGGAAGTTGTAAAATTAAAGAGGATAAAGAGGATCTTACTCCTATTTTGTTTAGTGAAATTATATCGTATATATTTCTCCAAGACAAAGGAAGTATTTTTTTCTACACTCTTTCTTTTTGATATTTTAGACTTGGACAAAAGCTTAAAATATCTTGGTTTTATAATGAAAACCAATGAATATTAGCAAGAAGACTAGTCATCTTTATTTTAAAAAAGTTGAGAAAAGGCTAAATATTTGGTGACACCATTGACTCTTAGGTGGTAGAAGACTTGTTCTGCTAAGATTTGTGGTAGAGGCCATTCTTGTGTAGTGTTCTTCACTCTCATGGATTTCCAAGGGTATACTAGAAACGATTAGAACAAAACTTCATATTTTTTTGGTTTGGCATAAGTGAGAAGAAATGTTTTGTTTTAGTTGAATACAAAAAAATAGTTGTTATGAAGGCACTAAGGGATGCATATTAAAGAATCATTGTCCTTTCTCCAAATCTATGGTTGCTAAGAAAGGCTTAAGGTTGGTCCAAGGTAACTGATTTTGGTGCAAGGTGGTAGAGAACAATTTTAGATGATTTCACCGTAGTAGAGAACTTAGTTTGCTCGAGCATGGGTGAGGTAGATAGATGTTACTCGGATTAGATCCCTAGATTGAATGTGGGAAAATTTTGAAAATTCAACAATACATAATACTGCAACTAAGGACTAGAAGAGTTTTGTAACATACCCAGTACTTGAGACACTTTATGTTTGTGGAAAAACATTGTCTTAATTTTTATTGTAAAGTTTTATATCTGACCAAGTGGTCAAGGATGACTATAAATGAATAATATTATTATTTAATAAGATAAAATAGGAGACACTCACCCAAAGAGACTATTGAAAGAGTGTTTGCTGACCCACTAGGAGTAATGGAATCTACGGTAGAAGGCAATAGACAAGTGGTAGCATCATGAACTCAGTAAGTAGCTATTGTTATGGGACAAATCCCTTAAATCGTGGTCAAGTTCCCTCGAATGTGGAACTAGAGCTTGAGGCTCATTTATTGAAACTCACCACTAAAAGACCTAGGCATCTTTTATAAGCCATCAAATTTGAGCAGAGGCTCACACTTTTTGTGACGAGAAAACTTACCTTGTGGTTTTGTTGTATGCACACAAGAGATTCGATGAGGGGAAGCTATGTTTTGAGTTGTAATGTAATTCTATCTGATTTCTGCTCAGTGCAGAGGTTTTTGATATGTATGCAAGTTTCCATTGAATGGTGAAGTACATAGGTGAGGTGTATGCAAGTCTCCATTGATTGCTGAAGTATAACCTGAGTGCCTTGCTTCTACACAGAGTCTTCTTCCTAGTGGTTAAGTAAACAGGCTCGGGGGTCGAAGGGAGCAAGCAATTTTTCTACTTCTTCTAGAGAAGGTTGGAAGGAACAGGCCTCTTTGGGTGTTAGTCCACCCTAGCAAAATTATTAGGTTCTACTTCTTTATTTCATTTCATTTCTGTATTGTTAAACTATTTCTGATTACTAGAATGAATGATGAGATTGAGATAGATAAATGATTGAAAATAAATGTCTTCCTCTATTTTTCCTTTCACCCTAAGGTGATGTAGTCTAGTACAAGAAGTATTTAATTAACTTGCAATAGATATGATTGCAGAATGAATATTGTTTTCAAATATTGATCATCTTTTGTTCTCTGTTGAATTAGATACTATTTTAGAAGTTAAATACATGTTTAAAACAACAATTCAAAGCTTCAAATCATAAGAGTTATCAACAGTTATAGCTTAGAATTAAGAACATAGTTATGCACTTACATATAATATATCAAAATTGAACTTTAAGTACTCTCATGAATATTTATATATATCTCAAACAACTTACTAGCTATAATTATTTTACTAGACACAATGTCAAGCATCTCTTGGAGTATTAATACAAACCCTAAAATTGCAGATTTATCATTTAAAATACCTTCATAAACTATCGAGCATTTCATATACAAAAATTACAGTATCTTTTCCAAATAAACCACTCGAATAAACATAACATAGTAGCTATGTAATGTTTTTAAACAATATACAATAGTATTATAAACCAAAATATGGAAATGCACACTAGTGCAAACATTTATATACATATCATATAAACTATCTCCTTGGTGAAACAAATGTATACAAGTATCGAATCACTATCCTTTACTACTATAGAAACGTATGTAACTTATAGTGGAAAGATAATATGTGTAAACATTACAGGTATAGCTTAACATAAGCAACGTTTCAGGATCGAGACCTGTATAGGCTTATCCGAGGGTTTAACTCACATTTCAACAACAATAAAAAAACTTTAAACAACTTCTGTTTGCCTACACATAACCATTATATAGAATCCAAATAAGAGTCGAGGGTTCGAGTCTCCATTGGAGAGATCACCCTTACGTTGAGCATAAGGCTCATTAATTTTAACAGAAACAAATTTATTCAATGCTAGGCTCAAGCCTATACCTTGTGGACAAACCGAGTACACTATAAATCAAAAGAAAAACATTTCTTATATATGTATTTAATTATTGCATAGGGTTATGCATGAAAGGACTCTCACATAAATATGCTATTAAAATTAGTAATAGTATTATTATTAGTTATTGTTAAATCTAAGTAATAAAATATATAACTATTATTATTACCAATTATGTAAGAAGTAATTGAAAGTTACTTCTAACTAAAACAAATAAAAGTCCTAGTTTAACAAGGACTAGTTATTTAGTAAAAATATCTTCTAACAATACTAATTTAATTAGAGAACCTAAATAGCTGTTCAAACAACTATATTCCAAGACTCCCCTATATAAAAGAGGGAAGATCCCAGCAAAGGGGGGACCTATTCATTATCATTCTCTTATAAGAATAGAGGAGAATTTTGCTACAAGAACTGAAGCAGTCCCACATTAATATCCAGATCTAATCCAACAGTTTAAGCTAGGGCCTCTACTTCTCTCGTTGCATGTTGGAACCAGCTCGGGGGAATCCAGTTAAGACCAGGAATGGTCTAAGGGTCATGGTTGGGAGGAACATGGTAGTCCCAAAGTTATCCAGTTAAAAGATCTCTCTACAGGTCAGCCAAGTCCATAAGCTTGCTGCATTAATTATTGTTTGAGTGTGTAGGTCTTGCAGAGGAGGATAAAGCTTCAATATAACCAGGTATGAACTACAATTCTCCATTTCAGTTTGCAATAAAAATTAGGATTTATACATTAGGATTTATTCTTTCAGTACTGTATTTTTCCCCAAATCTTTATAATGTTATCTCTTACATAGAGCAACGGCCTTAGGGCATGGGCTCACAGGGTTACGCTGTAGGATTATTTTCGTTCTCTTAAACAAAACCATTATCTACACTATAACCATGAGTTTGAACCAAAACTGACTAGAGGTCTAGCAGCGCTAGCCTGTGCTAAACACCAAGGTAGTAGTAAACTTTAGAAGGCCAAATCAAAACATAAACTGAGGACTGAACTTTTGCAAGATCTATGTTTAAAATTGCATTTCTAATTCTGAAAAGCTATACTGTATTTTCCATACTTATATTTAAGTAGGGTCAATTCGTTTGTTCCAGCTTCTACCATTCTTTTAAACTTAGAAAGAAAATCGGAGACATGAGTGGAGATTTTCCTGTTTAAAGAAACTACATTACTATAAATTCCTAGGTCTTATTGACTACAATCCATAGTAGAGAAAACGTTATTATATAGTAAACAAGCCTTTCATTACCAATGCTTTCATATCAAGCTATTGATTATGATTTTTAGCTGTACGTTACCTTTATTTTAAACTCTTCCTACCAAGCAAAAATACAGGTGTATGCATACAAAGTGTTTCCACTACCCATAGATTTCATAAGTTAGACAACTCATCAAAATGTTACACATTTCATCCAAAAACCCTGACGGACATTTTTTACAATACATGATCGAACCCACATCAAATGAAATCGTTACATTAGCAATTAAATGCATCTTTTCTACCATAGCAAGATGTAGGTTAAGGGATCGATACCCATTGTCGATCTCCAACCCTAGCTAACATTGAAATCGCCCAAATCACAACATTAAAGACACCAGCTTATTATCTCAAGCAAATGAGTACAAGCATCTACGGATCACAATTAACATCCTTTTAAATAAAACGCAGAAGCCATTATAAAGACAAAGTCTCAGGAATCACCCAGAAAACGAATGACATTCCCATACAAAACGAATGGATAGACGCAAGTCAGGTTTTCGAAACTCATGAGCAACCTAAATCGCCCAGGCTAACAAACTAACTATATGTTAGACAGAGGCATCACCAGCTTAAAACAAACACAGGTTTAGCAGAGCTATGATTGCCAGTTTTAAATACCCAACAAAATTCCTTCAGGACAAGAGGAACAATAGCCAAACATAGAGCGCAAATAAACACTAGCCATACATACTCCATAGGAAAAAAAATGCAGAGGTCAAACAAGAATACGAACCATAGATAAAAAAACGCAAGGGTCCAACATTTTTTACATATCATCAATACATGTTCAATGATTAATAGAAAACATAGACCTGTACTTCTTTTCAAAACCCAAGTTTTATAATGTGGGTATTGAATCCCATCACAAACCTTAAGAGTCTTCATAGAGCCGAATGGCCAAAACTTATACATTAAAACCAGAAACCCTCTAGGGTTATTTCCATTAAAATTACACATCCATTAATTGGTCTAGCCAAAGGTGACCCCTACGAGACTTCAAATAGGTTATAGTGAGCCCAAAGGGCCTAATGAAGTCCCTCATAGCAAACAACACACCCTCCATAGGTGCGAGAGGAAGGGAAAGGGTTGGTAACACCTCACTTAACAATCTCAACTTAACGTCGCCCGAAATGCTGGTTATCTGATGACCACTCACGCAAAAGAGTATCATAACCATTCACCTGCCATTAAAACAATCACACAAAGTTAAAATTCTGAAATGAAAATACTGGATAAACGCAAAAGGCAAGTAAAAGAAATAGCATAGGAATGAGTAAGATTACCTGAACATGGTCGCTTCATCCTTCATCGTTTAGTCTAGGTAACCACCAAGGTCAGGGCATGAACCCCCCTCCAAAACGCAATAAAGGATTGTCTCAAGCCAAAATAATGAAGAGCAACGAATGCAAGTGTAAAAACCCCAAATCGAAACCCTCTCTGTCAGCTGGTTGCCAAAGCCTCGTGACCACCACCTGCAGCATTTAAGTTTTCAACCACCCACTTTACACATTACCATATTGTGAGCTAGTGCCATAGTTGAAATTAGCATTTGATGCTAGGACCATTAGTTTTACCACCATAGTCATGCGAATATTCAATCCAATGTTTTAGGCCTTGTGAACATCCTTCACACTTCAACATTAAAACACTTCTACCATATTAATGGATTTGGGTGGCTTAGGAGATATCAACACTTGCATACCTGAAAGATAAATTGGAAAACCATGCATTAGCAAACTGCTAAGTAAGCCAGGAAGTCCCATCACCCGCCCTTACGTCGCGGCAACTCTGCCGGTGGTACATGGATCAACATCAAGTCCCCAAGGTGTATCAAGTGCCCCCAACAAGTCCATCATGCCTTAAGGCACCATTTAAACAGTTTACAAATTCAATATGCAACAGATTCTTAAAAGATAAAGAAGGATATAAGTATTACTATAGCATCTGTAAACAAGCCATAAAAATACATCATCTACCCTAACATAATGCTTCCGCAGGAAACCATAACTAGTAAGACTATCTTGTTAAAATTTCATAAACTGTTACTGCTGCAAACTAAGTACCAACACAACTTCTAGTGCTGAAGTTAATTTACAAATACATTATCTGTTTTAGGCATTTTTAGCACTAGAAGAATTTTTTTTAATTTTTACTATTTTTAGGAATGTTACACAATACTATGATGAACTGGAATATTTAGGCCAATAGGTGTTTATATCTTAGTATTTGGGGTGGATTATCATCTATATTTTCGTTAGAATGTAAGAAGATGAAATAAGTATAGTGTTTAGATTGATTTTATGAAAGTTGTTCAAAATTGGAAATAAACAAATATATATATATATATATATATATAATTGATGCATGGTTGCTTCTATATAGACTATAAATAGTTAGTTAGTTGTACACTATGAGTTAACACGTAGCTAAACCATACATAACTATCTTGCATGGAAAATATAATAGGTTAACCTCGTATTTCTTCAAATTTGATTGTGGATGTAGGCTAGATGTGACAAATAGGTGTATAACAGGGATGGGGGATTATTATGTTTTGAAGAGGACTGAAAGAGATTTTTAGGAAAATTGTAGAGGAGAAAGGACAGTTTCCTGTAGGCAGGGTACTAGTTACAGATGATATCGAGATACAAGGTTGAATGCGACAACATATATTTTTATATTAAATTATTTAAGTTATGTAAATTCAGAATTTCAATTAAGTTTTTTTAACAAAATTGAATGAAAAGAGTTACTTTCATGTATAGCAAAGCTAAATGGAAAGATCAATATTCCCTTGCTTAATACTTATTGTTCTTGCCCAGAACAAAACACATACAAAACATGTAACAATAGTGAAATCTATTTAAGTCAAGAACAAAACAGGAGACACTAATGAAATATATTTACATCTTCCTGAAATGATTGTAACAGTCAAGGTCCTCGTAGAAACTACAAAGCACAATCGACGACACCTTGAACCCTAGGCCGAGACTTCTCGAGGAACAAAAGAGAAAAGAAAACAAAATGCATAGTATATAGGTTATGCAATTGAAGAACAAAATACATAGTTGGTGAACATTCAAATATATAAATATAAATTATATATATATATATATATATAATTATAAAAAGAGGAAGGAAGTGTTCGCTCTTACCTAGCCTCATAAACCCTAAGAGTTACTCTACCATTCACCAAGCCAACTACATAAGCCCATGCATAGCCTTGTGCACAATGCGTCCGGTCGGTATGTATAATGCAAGCCACGTACAAGCGGCAGGTAGTTCTATGCCACTGCCCCAGCCTTTTCACAAGAACTACAAGCTATGCGAGCCTTGTGGGAAAATTCACACCTTAATCAATAGGGCAGATAAAAAATATTAACCATAAGTCATAAGTTGGTCGAAAGACCAAACATGTCTATTCGCAGTACCAAATCGAGTTATTCGAAGCACCAATTACCAAAGATAATGCCATATTCAATTGCGTAACGAGACTAAAAGTGATCCCACGCCTAGCCTTGTGCATAGCTCGGCAAGACAAGTCACACGCACATAAATATATGGCGTCAAAGAGTGATAAGCCAATACAAACAGAAGACGGTAAAATAAATATATATACAGAATAAAGAAATAGAATAATTCAAATGACTAGCAAATACAAATATGCAGAACTACAAAGTTTAAACGCTTAGTTCCAGCCCTTCATTTCATCCCAACTGCAAAGTTGAACACCGAATTTCTTGTGCACTAAGAGTTGGACAACTAGATCTTAGAATTTTAGGTGGACTACTATGTGTGATTTTTTATTTATGGGTGAGACAAGTGTACCGTGCAGATTGATTATATAGCAGTCTTTTGAAATTCGAAATAAACAATTATAAATAATAAAAAAATATAATAATAAGTGGTAGTTGGTGAATGGATAACTGGTAGGTGATGCATGGATAACTTGTAGCTATGAATGGATAACCAACAATTCATAGTAAATAACTAAAAGAATGTGAGAGAAAAAAATATTATAAAAAATAACTTATGGTTGATAGATGGATAACTCTAGTTGATGTATGAATGAATGAATAACATTTAATTTGACTGAACTAGTAGCTACCAATGGATAACCAACAATTCATGATAGATAACTAATGTGAAAGAAAAAAAAAATTAAAAAAAAAAATATGGTTGATAAATGGATAACTCTAGCTAATGCATAAATGCATAAATAACATATAATTTGGAGTGTATTAATAGTTGACTTATAATTTTATAATTTTATAATTTTATGATACTTAACTTGCTATCTATTGAGGTTCACCAACCACAAATTAAATTAAGTAGTAAATAAAAGAAAGAATTAACCCGAAAAAAGATTCTCCTCTTTTATCATCTCGTTGGCCATGGCTAAGTTAGGCCACAAGGAGAGGATTAGATTCATTTAAGCCATTTGTTTGGATACTCATGACATCGGCAACAGCAAACCCAGCCGCAGGGTTGAAGCACAGCTGCTATGTTTGTTAAATAAAATAAAAATTAGGGAACGACTGCCTACTTAGGCAGTCATGGGCGTAGCAACGACATTAGCCTGGGCACCATCAGAAGTGGATGGAGGCTTTTGCTTATCTACATATCGACGAATATGCAACGATACCAATGTTTCCATTGTTGGTAGCTCTTCTTCCCATGGAGTGTTTCCATGTTGTGCTGCACCCAACGAGGGGAGGAGCGCCCTGGTATGAGTCGCAGGAGAGAATGTCTCTCTACTCTGAAAATTCTATGCCCACAACAGTTCGCAGGGAAGAGAGGGAAAGGAGGGGTGCAAGCCAGAGGCTGCCCCAATCCAAAAAGAATTAGAACAAATAGAGAAAAAAAAATATAGCTGCTGCCAAGCACCTGAGAGAAAAGCTCACAAAAAAATAGAAATCTCAGATAAAAACGTTATAGAAACAAACTTAATATCACAGAGATCATTTTTACAAATACTTAACAGAAACCCCAATTCGTTAAACAAATTAAGCTCATATTCCAAAATGGAAGCTAAACTTGCAGTCAGGCAGAAGCCCTCACTTGAATGACTCACCCACCGGGACGCTAATTGCAGAGCTAGTCTCCAAAATCTAGCCCGGAATAATGAACCTAATATTCGGAAAATGATGTTTGTTTTTTATTATCATATTGCGAGTTGTAGAGGAGCTGAGGAAAGGCCACGTAGCCTCCATGCACGGCATAAATTAGGGCTTAGGGTTACTCCAAAGTGAAAAACATTTTATGTATATAAAAAATAATATATATATATATATAGAACTATGTTAATTTAATTTAATTTAAATTATAAGCTAATTTAAATTGTGTTGTGTTAATTATGATTAAATCAATGTTAATTATGTTGATTAACATAAATTAATGTTAAATTTAGATTATATTATTTAAATCTATGGCAATTATGTTAATTATGTTGATTTAATTACATGTTTCATTAATACAAATTAGGGTTTAAATCTTATGATGTTCAATTATAAGGTTATTTAATTAATTTGAGTTTAGTTATACGGTTAAGAGTCAAATTGAGTTAAATTGAATTTAAGTCAAATTAGTAACATAGTAAGTTTCATGCTAGGAAACACGATAGGTGTGATCCCCGATATAGATGTGGTCATAGGTGACTACCTAAGATGTGAGGATGAGGTGACACCATGGATTTATTTTGAGACATAGTGTCTTAGTCGTGACTCATGATGGTAGCATCGACATAGCGATGTAGTAGTTCCTTTGTACCCTTCATCTTTGAGGCATTTGCCTCAGTATCAGGTAAAGCTTGTTTATGAGCGATGGAAGAGAGAAAATTTCACTCGTGCACATGTAGGTGTAAGTGTTTAATTGTGACGTATCTAAAACCTAAAAGCCGATAGTGATGATGATTTATGCCATGACATATGATCAGTATGGTAAGGACACGAGCAGGTTGAGGGGGAGAGTGGGAAATGTTTCCTAAGCAAAATGTGTCGGCACCATTATCAGAGACAGTTCTCTTGAAGCAGTTAGGGGATTTCCAAGGGAAAGCATTACACCAAAAGTAGAAGCACCATTGAGGGAAGTAAATCTTGAAGTACAATTAAACATAGTGCAAAGACCTCCTCCTCGGGACATTGTGAGGGAGCTTTAGAAAATCAAGCTTCCAGAGTTATTTGGGTGTCATGGAGGGCTAAAAGTAGAGGTATGTTTGGAAGGGATGACTAGGTATATAACATTGTAGGAGTACACCTCCACCCCCAAGTCCAAAATATCCATATTTCAGCTTAGGGAAAGTTCCTTGAATTGGTGGGGAAACCAAGAGAGACAATTGCACCTTACCACAAACACTATTCCATGGGAATCATTTGTGGACAAGTTCAGAAGGATGTGCTTTCCCTCCTACTACCAAGAAAATCACGCAGGAGCCATTCATGCCTTGGCATAGCAGGGTAGATCAGTGGAGGAATATGAGACAAGATTCATGGAACTGGTTAAGTATATCCCCTACATGGACAATGATCAATGCTAGGCTGAGCACTTTGTGTGTGGGCATAATCCTAAGACTAAGGCCTAAGTACGGATGTGGAAACTGACTTCAGTTATTGAGCAAATCAAATATGCTCATTATACTAAAGATATGATGGGTGTGAAACTTGTTATATCATAGAATAATTAGCAGTTTCTATTCATATGGGAGGCCCCTCAAAGCTACCCTAAGGGAGAGTATGCAAGGCCACCTCCCTACAGAAATAGGTCTACACCTAGAGTTGCAGCAATAGATAGATCAATGGTAGCTAGTATAGTATCCCTACCTACAACACAGACTCAATAGAGTGTAAGGAATTATCGAGGATTAATTGGTAGGGGAAGGAACCCCTCTTAGAGGTCTCAACAGTTCATCCCACCTTTGCCATGACAGGTTGCTTGTTGGGGTTGTAGGGATCTACACTATTAGTGTGACTGTCCTGAGTTATGATCCATTACCATGCATAGAGAGGGAAAAGACTCGATGGGGATTGGAGGCAAGACACATCAAATATTGTATTAGCGAATAACCATTAGGATGAACACCAATCCACTGTGGTGGAATCATCCAGTAAAATCAGTAATGTTAAACTTAGAATATTGTTTAATTTCATTAAACAAATGTGGGTTGGAAGCCTACGAGCATGATGACTTCAACTTAGTTGAAATGGCTTCAGTGGTAAAACAAGCAGTAGGGCTAGTGTTGACAAATGTATATTACATCTCGGTGTGTATGTTACACAAGTCAAAGTGTACTCACCTCCCTATGGACTTATGACCTTATCATAGATATAAATTGGCTTGAGGAACATCAAGCTTTATTACACTGATTGGAGAAGAGAGCTCTTTTTTTTTATGACAAAGGGAATTCCATTTAGATCCAGGGTATCAAATGGAAGGTATCCCTACGTTTCATCTCGACGATGAACGTGAAACGATGCATGAGGCAAGGATGTCAGTTGTATATCATTGAAGAGATAAGTAATGAAAAGGAACCCTGCTTAGATTAGTACCCAGTATTAGCGGAATTCTGTGATGTCTTTACCGAGGAACTTCTTGTGTTACCTCTCGAGAGAGAAATTGAGTTTACCATTGAGATAAAACCTAGTTCATAACCAACATCCAAGACACCTTACAGGATGATGGCCCCGGCCTAGAGCTTTATGATTTGCAGATGTAGCTAAAGGAAATGTTAGACATAGGATTGATTAGACCAATTATTTCATCATGGAGTGCACCAAATTTTTTTGTAAAGAAGAAGGATGGTTCCTTGCATCTTTACATAGATTACAGAGATTTGAATAGAACCACAGTGAAGAATAGGTATCCAATACCTTGAATCGAAGACTTGTTTGATCAAATGAAATATATGGCATTCTCCTCAAAGATCAATCTACAGTTAGGTTGCCACCAACATTGGATTAATGAAGGTGATATATAGTTAACACTACCTTCCGAACTCTGTTTGAGCACTATGAGTTCATGGTGGTACCCTTTGGTTTGACCAATGTGACGACAGTATTCATGAGCCTCATGAATAGTGTATTTCATAAGTACTTAGATCATTTTGTGCAAGTCTTATTGGATGGTATCCTTATCTATTCCAAGAATGAAAGAGAGCACAAGGAGCACTTGCAAATGGTGTTGTCCTACCTAAGAGAGCACAAGTTGTATGGTAAGTTGTCCAAATGTTATTTTTATCAAAAGGAGATCCATTATGTGGGACATATAATTTTCAGAGAGGGAGTTTGAGTGGACCCATAAAAGGTGAAGGTCATAATGGATTATCTCATGCTAAGGAATTCTCATGAATTGAGGAGCTTGATGGGTTTAACAGGGTACTGTAGAAGGTTTCTCAAAAATTGTGAAACACATAACTACCTTACTGTGTAAGGGAATCATATATGAATGGAATGGGGAGTGTGATCTCGCATTTGCTAAGCTTAAAGCATTACTAATGAGTGTGCCGATAGTACGACTGCCTGATATGGATAAGGACTTTACAGTTTGCACAGATGCCTCAAGGTAGGGTTTGGATTTTGTGCTAATTATGCAGGAAGGTGGATTAATAGCTTACAAGTCAAGAAAGTTAAAACCACATGAAGAGCATCACCCCACCGATGATTTAGAATTGGCAACAATGATGTTAGCTCTAAAAGTTTGGAGACAATACCTTGTTGGATGAAGCTTTGAGCTCAAGTCTGATTACCAAAGCTAGAGGTATCCCTTCACTCAAAGAGACCTAAATGCCAGAGGCGATGGATTGAATTTTTGAGAGAGTATGATTTTGGGATTTCATATATCAAGGGGAAGGAGAATGTGGTAGTTAATTCCTTAAGCAAGAAAACCAAGTATTTTCTGCTTGATACCTTTAAAGGTTGATTTGAGGGAAATAGTATGAGGAAAGCTAGTGAGAGATAGTTTGTACCTAAATGTCTTCTTGACACTCCAAAATGGTAGGTAGGTGGAACCTAAGTTTGAAGGGTATGAATTGGAGGCAAATGGGTTGTTGTGATATCAAGGGTGAATATATATTCTATAGGAAGGAGATATTAGAAAATTGTACTCAAGGAATCCCACAAAGCGATCTTGTGTGGCCATCCCGGTGAAAGGAGATGTATGCAAATATGGGGAAACTCTTCTTTTGGGAAGGAATGAAGCATGAAATGGTCAAATTCATTGCTAGGTGCCTTGAGTGACAGCGGGTAGAAGATGATCATCACCACTCGGTAGGATTGTTGCAATTGCGTAACATTCCTATGTCTAAATGGGAGGTTATTTTCATTAATTTGAGGTAGGATTTCCTCTTACCTCTCATAGACATGATGCCATTATGGTATTCATTGATAAATTCACCAAAACTGCTCACTTTATTCCATTTAAGGAGACCTATGATGTCGTGGATGTAACATGGGTATTCATAAATGAAATTGTTCATCTTCATGTGTTTCCCAAGAATATTATGCTAGGTAGAGATGCTTGGTTTACGTCTAGGTTTTGGACAAGTTTGCAGTCGGCCTTAGGAACTTAGTTGAACTTAAGCACAAATTACCATGTAGAGACACATGGGTAGACATAAAGAGTGAATCAAGTTCTAGAGGACATGCTTAGGATGTATGTTATGGATCAGAAGACCCATTTGAAAAATCACTTATCCTTAGCAGAATTTTCTTATAATAATAAACCACATCTCAATCAAGATGCCACCTTATCAAGTGTTATATTGGAGTCCATGAAGAACACCATTGAGTTGGGAAAGGTTAGAGGATCAAGTGATTGTAGGACCTTAGTTGATTCAGGAGATGGAAGAACAAGTGATTCAAATCATTTGACATTTGTTAAAGGAAGCTCAAGATAGACAAAAGAGTTATTCCAATGGGCATAGGATTGACTAAAATTATAAAGTGGGGTATGGATTTTTCATATGAATCATGCCTGGTAAAAAGTATCATCTATTTTGGGAAAGGGACAAACTTGTTACCATGATTCATAGGACCCTTTGAAAATTTGGAGAAAGTTGGACCCATCATGTAGTGTCTTGCACTGCCATCCTGTTTGCATAAAACTCATAATGTTTTTCATGTATCTGTTTTATGACATTATATACACGATGAATCTCATAAATTAAATTGGAAGGAATTGTAGGTTTTTGATGAGGGGGCCATCATGGACGAACCATTACATATATTGGACTGCAGGGTTAGATATCTCAGACACCATTTACTGGACTAGGTTAAGATCCAGTGGGAAAGGTATAGCCTAGCTTATGCAACTTATGCAGACACAGAGACCATGCATCATGATTTTCCCACACTATTTTGACTGTATCGTTTGGACAAAGTTTCCTGAAGGGTGAGTGTATGTAATGCCTCGTTTTGAATTTACTATCCGAAATTTCATTATCAATTTGTATTTTCCTATTATTATTGAACTTCATCAATATGATGACACTGTGGACCTATGGACTTATTATTTTCTGGAAGTTATATATATGTGTGTGATGTTAATATTATGAATGATGGCTATGTTTTAATTATTCCTATAACATGCAGATTTAAAAGATGTTAGGTACATGGATACCAATTTAAAGTTATATCTCAAATAAATGAATCTGAAACCAGGTGTCGGGTACATAGAATAATGATTAGATTATTGCTTATTAGTAATGAAATATGTATACATGTCAATGATAGCTCGATATTGCACAATCTCTTTTTGGGAGACTAACCTATATGTTTAAAAGAGCTAATTGATAGCTAGATACTACGAAGTGGAAATACATTGGTGGAATGAATTAAAAAATAGAATGGTATGCAAGTGACTCATTATTTTATTGTATTAGTATTGGTTTATTATCGTTATGCGTGGGAAGGTACATGGTTTCAGAAAACTCAACTACCCAAATTAGTTATCTGATGACAAAGCCTGAGAAAAATAGTAGCAATGCAGTTATATGTCAGTGCAGGAATTGAACCTTGATCCATAAGGGGGGTGGAGGAATTACCGATCATTTATCCTCTGAAACCTAGAGTCCTTGGAGGACTATGCTATGGTGCACTCTCCAAGGTGTGTGGTGATTGTTAATTTTTTATCTTTAATTCAGAAATGCAATAGTACTTGAAATCAAATAACAATAATACACATAAGAAATAACATTCGACACGTGAATTTATCTTGGGGAAACCCTCTATGACTTGAGGGAGAAAACCCCCCAAAAAACTTCCTTACTATATTGATAGATAACAAAGAATGTCTTTTAGATCAAGCACCCTAGTGCAATTAACTGAGCAAGAGCTATAGATATAGAAGAGAGACTAATAATAATAATACTCCAATCAACCAATTCACTAATATTGGTTTCATGCACACATTTAATTCATTAGAATTTACTCCAACCATGGAGACATCAATCTTGCATGAAGAAGTGTACCCAACTTCTTAGGAAATAGATTTAACTCATTGTACTAATTTTAGGATGAACTCCCCCCTTAACTGAAAGTTTTCCCACTTAGTTAGGTGGCTAACTTAAGTGTCATCATGCAAGTGTCGCAACTCAAGTGTCATCTTTTAGTTAAACATAAGTGTCATCTTTTAGTTTAACATAAGTGTTGTCTTTTGCTTTAACATAAGTGTCGTCATGCGAAAACACTTAGTTAACTAGATATTATATGTTATCACTTAGTTAACTCTCTTAACTAAAATATTTCTTGTTAACATCAATGTAGTGAACAATTCGAGTTCTCCTTTAATTGACTGAAGTCTTCTTTCTTGATATCACTAAAGTTTAAGAATTCAAATTCTTTCTTAATTAAATTAAGTATTTATGTGCAATTTGAATTATCTCATATATGATCGCATCGTATATGCATGGTCCACATGTGCCAACTTAAATAATTATCATGTCAAATATACTAACGAGGTTTTCCCAATGACGTGATCATTTTGTCATGTTATCATTCCAAGTGATTATATGCTAGAGTAATTCACTATAGAGGAGGCCAGTCCCTAGAGGAAAACTAATAGCTCAACTATGGTTAGTAGTACATCACACACCATAAATGCTTCGACATCCAAAGCATCACCTCAACACATGACGCACCACTTCAACACATGAGGATCTGTCTTGACACAAAAGACCTTAGCCTTGACTAGCAATATTGTACAACATCATCAATTTTCCATACAAAGCACTTGCCTCAACACATGAAGCTTTATCCATTCTTGAGTCCAACTCAAGTTTCTTCTCCAACTTTCCTGAGTCCAACTCAGGATCCTATAAGGCAGTACATCGACACGAAAGGCTCAATCTTGACACAAAAGATTGACCTAGAGAATGAATCATGATGTTGTAACTTTAACACTCCAACTCAATGAGGGAGGCATTCTCTACCATGCCAAGATTGTCTCAGAAGTACCTATACTTTGTCATAGATAGAGGCTTAGTCAACATATCTGCAATATGCTCACCAGTAGCAATGTACTCAAGTCTTATGGCACCTGTTTGGACAATGTATTTGATGTAGTGATACTTCATCTCAATGTGTTTCGATCTGTCATGAAACATAAGGTTTTATGGGAGCTTAATGCAGCTATGATTGTCAGAGTGAATGACACTAGTCTTAAGGTTCTCATCGAGCAACCCAGCAAGTGGCTTCCTAAGCCACACACATTCTCAGTAGGAGGTACTAGTTGCAATATACTTTGCTTCTATAGTACTTTGGGCTACAGATCCCTACTTATTGTTGTACCAAGAGATCATACTTGATCCCAAGCTAAAATAAAATCTGAATGTACTCTTTTGGTCCACAATACTGACACCCCGGTCGGAGTTGGCATATCCAAGTAGCATCACTAACCACTTGAAACATATCTAATTCCATAAGCAATAGTACCTCTAAGGTATCTAAGCACATGCTTGGTAGCAACCGAATGTTTATGCCTTGGATCATACATGAACTAACTCAAGTTACTCACTGCATAACATATGTCTGGTCTACTATGTATCAAATATATCAAGGAACCAATGAGTTATCTATACATGGTAGGATCCACTAGATCCAATCCGGAATCTGACTCATGTAGATTATTTAGATTAGACACAATTGGAGTAGACATGGACTTACAGTCCATCATACCAAACCTCCGCAATGCATCAACTGTGTACTTTCCTTGTGAAAGAAAGATATCATCTTTCCTTTGCCAAACTTCTAGACCAAGAGAATAGTGCATAAGACCTAAGTCTTTCATTTAGAACTCAGAACTGAGTTCCCTCTTGCACCAAGCTATATGTTTCTCCTCTCTATTAAGGAACAAGTCATCAACATAGAGAACCGAGATCAATGATTGGTTCTTCACAACCCTGAAATAGAGGTTGGAGTCAGCTTGGCTTTTGTAGAAGGCCAAGCTCATAAGATAATTGTCAATCCTCGAATACCAAGCCCTCAGGGATTGCTTAGGCCCATCAAAGGATTTATTAAATTTGCATACACGGGACTCCTTCCCGTGGACTACAAACCCCTCAAGTTGCTGTATGTAAACCTCTTCCTCAACTTCACCATTGAGAAAGGAAGTCTTCACATCCATCTAGTGAAGTTTCCAATTGAAAACTAAACCAAGGGAAATTATAGTTTGAATATTAGTGTACCCGGCCACATGAGCGAATGTCTCATCATATCCCATCCCTTCCTTCGATGAGAAACCATAAGACACAAATCTTGCTTTATACTTTTCAATACTTCCATCAGCTGCGTGTTTGATTTTATAAAGCCACTTGAAGTTACTACAGACTTTCCTTCTGGTTTAGAAACCACTTCACATACATCATTATGCATGATGGATTTGTATTCTTCCACCATGGCATCTTTCCATACTTGATGCTTAGCAACTTCTTCATAGGAAGAGGGTTCTGAATCACTAATGTGACTCATTTGTGCTACATATCCTAAAAATATTTCAGGCCTCTTTTTCTCTCTAGATGAGCCTAGATGTTCTCCATGCTTTTTGGCCTATTGCATAATGTCTCGACACCATGTAGACCTCCTCTTAGAAGGAGGTCCATCAAGTGATATTTTTATCATATCTTCTAGATCTTTAGGATCAAGTGGATCTACAAACTCTTCTGGCCTTTTCCTTGTTAATTTTTCGATAATTTCATTCAAACATTATATAGGATCCTACTAAGAGAATAACATGCACAACATAATAATCCTGAACACAAGAGAAACAGAGCTTCCTCGGGGAAAACCAAGAAGGTGAAAAACCCCGCAACTTCCTCAGAGATAGAATAATACCCAATACAAAGATCACAAAGATCAATCCCAAAAGATAGATGACTCCAACAACTACTCTTACTCCACTTGTGTGCACTCCTCTCTCAACTAATGCAATTTGGATGAGTGAGTGAATCAATAGAATGAGACACACTCACTCTCTATTTATACAAAACTTAACGTGCCTTTAGTTCTAGCTAGGCCAACTTCCTAAGGAAGCCTAATAACCCAATCACATGACACAAGCAGCGTCAACCCCACACTGATGGTCTAATAACCCATCAAATATAAGTTGCGACACTTGTAACACTTGCAACACTTGCGACACTTACAAATAAAAGTGATGGCACTTCTGATTGGAGGAATAATACATCTCCATCATGAATATAATAAAGTACAATTGTAATACATATAAGAATATCTTCCGAAGTTACAAATACATCAACACTTCCTCTTAACTAGGAAGGTATTCTCTAGACACAGGTCATCAATACATATCGCCACAAGTCTTCAATTCTAGAGCTGGATCATCATCACTGGATCATAGAGCATCGTCGTCACTGCTACTGTACTCATCATCTCAATCACTGGGCTATCTCCCAATTCTTCTCGTCATAGGAAGTTCTACAGAGCCAACCCTTTTTCATGCTATTTGTAGGCCTAGCCTCCTGTAGGTCTTCAACATATCTGGCCATCCTATGGAATGTGCGTCAAAAAAACCTCGAAAGAGCATCCGAACTCAAACTATTAGATCTCCCAGGATCTTTTACATGTGACCACCATAAAACCTCGAAAGAGCATCCGGGCTTAAACTATCGGATCTCCGAGGATCTTTTACATGTGGTCAAGAAAAACCTTAAAAGAGTGTCTTGCAACCTACAAGATCTCTAAAGAGCATCCCAAGACTTTTACAAGCACACAGCTCAACCTATCGGATCTCCAAAACTGATTACATGCGTCCTATAGCAAAACCTCGAAAAAGCATCTGAGATCAAACTATTGGATCTTTCAGGATCTTTTCTATGCTACCTGTAGCAAAACCATGAAAGAGTATCCAAGCTCAAACTATCGGATCACCCAGGATCTTTTCTATGCTACCTGCACAATCTGTCCATGCCCAACCTGTAGAAAAACCTCGAAAGAGTATCCGAGCTCAAACTATCAGATCTCCCAGGATCTTTTCTATGCTACCAGTACAATATATCCACAACCAACCTATAGCAAAACCTCCAAAGAGCATCCAAGCTCAAACTATCAGATCTCCCAGGATCTATTGATCATCATCATGCACTACATCATCCTGATTCCTATCATCTGGAGCATCATCCTGATGCTCATCACACATGATCATCTTGATCATCATCATAGCATCATCCTGATGCCTATCATCTGGAGCATCATCCTAATGCTCATCATACATGAACATCCTGATCATCATACATAGCAGTAACAAGAGAATCATCCTGATGCTTATCACACAACGCTTACATCCACAGCCATAAGAAGGATCCTCCTACCACCATGCTTGGAATGGATCCTGCAAATGTGTCCCATCACTTCTTCCTCGAAGTATATTCTATTTGAAGAACACCAAGCCTCTCTCTGAAGTACTTGAAATTCACTTTGGCTAGTGGTTTGGTCAACACATCTGCAATCTACTCATCTGTTGCAACATATTGGATCTTCACTTCTCATTTTTGCACCATATCCCTGATATAGTGATATTTGATCTCGATGTGCTTCGACCTGTCATGGAACACTGGGTTCTATGACAACTTCACAGAACTCTAGTTGTCACAATAGATACAGGTAGCATCCAACTAGAGATCAAATAAATCAGACAGTAGATTCCTTAGCCATACTACCTCACAACTGGCCGAACAAGCTGCGACATACTCTGCTTCGGCTGTACTCAATGCTACATAGGATTGCTTCCTGCTAAACCAAGAGATCACACCTGATCCCATACTGAAGCAGCACCCTGAAGTGCTCTTCCTATCTGTAGTATTGCCTGCCCAATCTGAATCAACATAACCCTCCAGGTTAAACTTTTGATTCGCACCATACTTGAGCCCATAATCAATTGCACCCTTCAGGTACCTCATAATATGCTTTACAGCAATCAGGTGAACATGTCTAGGATCTGTCAGAAACTGGCTCAAGGTGTTCACCGCAAAGCAAATATCTAGTCTCGTGTTCATCAGGTACATCAAGGACCCAATCATCTAACAATACACCATGACATCAACCGAATTTGATGAAGCATCACTCAACAGCTTCAGGTTTGATGCCATAGGTGTCGCCATGGCCTTGTAGTCCATCATCCCAAACTACTTCAGGATCTCTACTGCATACTTCCCTTGTCCAAGGAATATTCCATCTACACTCTGCCACACCTCCATACCTAGAAATTAATGCATCATTCCCAAGTCCTTCATCTCGAACTTGGCAGCAAGCTTCCTCTTCGTGTCGGCAATCAATCTATCCTCACCTATCAGAAACAGGTCATCCACACATAATAGAACTATCACTGGATTTGCCTCCTCAACCTTGTAGTAAAGGTTGGAATCTTCTTTACTCTTGGTAAAGCCCAAACTGGATAGGAACCTGTCTATCTTGTTGTACAATGTCCTAGGTGCTTGCTTTAATCCATACAAGACTTTCTTCAATCTGCACTCATATGAGTCCCTCTCATGTGTCTCAAAACTGAGTGGCTGCTCCACATATACTTCCTCTTCGACTACACCATTCAAGAAAGCTGTCTTGACATCCATCTAGTGTATCTTCCACTTCATCACTACAGCTAGAGCAAGTACTATTCCGATGGAAGTGTATCTGGCTACAGGTGCAAAAGTTTCTTCATAATCTATCCCCTCTTTCTAAGAGAAGTCACGAACTACAAACCTTGCTTGTATTTCTCTATGCTGCCATCTATAGCATGCTTGATCTTGTAGATCCACTTGGAAGTCACAACAGACTTCCCTTTTGGTCTTGGGACCACATCCCAAACATCATTATTCATGATTGACTGGTATTCCTCGATCATGGCATTCTTCCATTGCTGCATCCTAGATCTTGGGAACTTCATATTCTTCAATATCTTCAATAGATAGTTTTCTATGAACTTCCTTGCTGGAACAAATGTTGTAGTCCTTCTTTTGTAGGTGATTGTACACGATCTTTCCTACAAGTCAAATTCAATTGCATGATTAGAAACTTCTCATAGTTTACAGAAAAAAGTCTTACACATAAAGGCATATGTCATACAGTCATGCAATTATTTTAGCCAATGCTTCAATGCAACATTCATCCATATCCCATATTCATACGGTAACTTTCTAGATGCCTTCCATCTCTATTAGAACATTGTTAAGAGTTTTCACTACTCCCAACATGTCAGCAAAGAGGTTTCATTCTAGATAAGTAGCAATGGAATGTTGTACAGTGCCATGGGCCACTTACCCATCACATGGATATTAGTAGTATACTTGTTCATTAATGCAATTATTCTAATATGCATAATACACAACCTAAGTCTACGAACATAAGTATATACATCATTGAACAATATTATTTAAACAATCAGATATACAATAAATGAAAATTCAAATACTTATCATTGTTTGTTTGTTGGGTGGACTCCCTCTCAATCTTTGCTTCCTTTCTGCAACTCCATTCTATTGTAGATTGTAAGGAGTTGTCAACTCCCTCTTGATCCCTGAATCACTGCATAACTTCTTGAAGTCCCCTGAAGTGAATTCTCCGCCATTGTCGGATCTAAAGATCTTGATCTTCTTATCAGCTTCATTTTCTATCAAGGCTTTGAATTCGTTGAACTTATCAAACACTTCATCTTTGTTCTTCAAGAAATAAACCCAAGTCTTCCTAGAGAAATCATCAATGAAAGAAACATAATATACATACCCACTCGGAGAACTAGATTACATTGGTCCGCATACATCAGAATGGATGATCTCCAATATTCCTTTTGCTTTGCTTTCACTGCTTGGAAATGCCTTCTTTGTGTTCTTTCCTTTTGCACATCCTTTACAAACACCTTCATGCTTTGACTGGATTTTAGGAAGACCTACTACTGCTTTGCTGGCAATTGGTAGTGCTCTATAGTGTACCTGAACAATCCTTCTATGCCAAAGTTCACTTGGTTCCATGGATTCATGTACCATGGCATGTTCAGGTTGTCTCTTCAATTTGCACAATCCTCCCTCTTGCTCTCCAATCACTACTACATCATCTATGGTCTTACCATTTGGCCACATGAGTACTTGGCCATCCACAAATGCAACTCTCATCCCCTTTACATCTAAAGATGATATGGAGAGAATATTCTTCTAGAGTCCAGGTACATATAGAACATCTTGCATCTTTAAAGACTTCCCAGAGTCTAACTTGTAGGAGGCTTCACCACTTCCTTTTACGGGGTATTGATAGTCATCCACAAGTTTCACCTTATGAGGTGACTCATGTTCAGATAGGTCCATAAGAGATTCTTTGAATCCCATCATATGTTTAGAAGCCCCACTATCAATGAGACAATCATTGCACCCATGAGTAACAGTACTCGTGGGAGCAGAGATTAGGACATATTCATCGTCACTTGAAGAGTATTCACTTTCTTCCCTAGATTTCTTTCTGGGAGGTTCATTATCCTTAGGAACATGAGCATGATACCTCTTCTTGTTGTTCTTCTTCTCCTTGTTGAGGTCTTGATTTTTCTTGACATAGCCTAAGGGAAAGTGTCCCTTTTCATTACAAGAGAAGCATCTAATGTGAAAGAGATCTTTCTTATCTCTTTGATGGTGGTGAAAAGATTTATTGTGATGAGATTGCTCCCTCTTGGGCTTACTTCTCTTGGTGTGAGCTGTGAGAGCTTGGTCTTCGCTTCCCATCTTTTCTTCTTGAGCTACAAGCCTAGCTTCTTCTTGTGAACATTCCTCCCATAGTCTACTGAAGAAGATCAACTTCTCTCTTGCACAGATACCTTGGATGAAGGAGTCCCATGAACTAGGTAGGCCATTTAATGTGGTCATGACAATTTCTCCATTCTCCACTACTTCATCCACATCTTCAAGTTGTTCTTTGATTTGAGAGACCTTAGTGAAGTAGGATTGGATGGTCTCTCCATTCTGGAACTTAACCCCTTTCAATTGATTCCGCAGAGTCATCTTCCGATTTATATTCTTTCTTTCATACAACTTGGTTAAGGAGTCAAACATCTCCTTAGGTGTTTGTAGAGAAGACACATGAGGTATGAGATGGTCTTTTATAGAATTATCAATGATTCTCTTGGCTTTGACCAATTTCTTCTTGTGTAAGGCCTTAGCCTCATCTCCCTTGGGAACTGGAACCTCTTCTTTTATGTAGGTGTCCAAATCATTCTCTTTTAGGATTAACCCAATCCTATACTTCCATGCTCGGAAGTTGTCATCTCCTTCAAGCTTATCCTCAAGCTTGGTGTGGTGAGACATCTTAATGAGAAACTCAAATGGGAATAAAAGATTTATGTCTTACCACTTGATCTGTTGAAAACTAGATCTAGAGCTGGATTAGGGTTTGTGAGAGAAACCCTAAAAATCCAAACTTTGAATTCCAAACTTCTGAATTGATGGAAATATGCGCCTTGCTGATCTGATCAAGCTGGTATACTTCGATTTTGAAATCTGCAAAATTTGACGCCTCAAACTTTCCTTTGAAACTTTTGGATCTTCTTGTCAAAATCCTGAACTAGGGTTTGATAATGCCCAGGGTTCTACCCAACCAAAAATTTTGATCTTGTGCTCTAAACTTTGATTTTTCTAAGGAGCATCCAGCTGTGGTCACAAATTCTGAAAAATTCAACTTTTGCAGAAACCCTAATTTTCCACCTTTGTGATCAAAATCCCGAACTAGGTTTTGAGGATGCCTGGGGTTCTGCCCAACCAAAAAGTTTGATCTTGGTCTCTAAACTTTGATTTTATTGAGGAGCATCCAACCGTGGTCTCGGATTCCAAAAATTCCAACTTTCTCCGAAACCTTAATTTCCCGTAGCAGTGACGGGTCAAAAACTGAAAGTGCTCAGAATTGAATTTTTTCTCGACAAAAAGAAGCACCCATTCAAGGAGAGTCATCATATCCTCCTTCCTCTGATGATCTAAGGAGATAAACCCAAATATTAATAAGCCCTAGCTTCCGTAGTTGCACAGTGTCTTCTTCTTAGCACGACTCTGATACCATGTTAATTTTTTGATAATTTCATTCAAACATTATCTAGGATCCTACTAAGAGAATAACATGCACAACATAACAATCATAAGAAAAAGAAACATAGAGTTTCCTTGGGGAAAACAAAGAAGGTGAAAAACCCTGCAACTTCCTCAGAGATAGAATAAGCCCCAATACAAAGATCACAAATATCAATCCCAAAAGATAGATGACTCCAGTAGCTACTCTTACTCCACTTGTGCATAGTCCTCTCTCAACTAATGCGTATTGGATGAGTGAGTGAATTAATAGAATGAGACACACTCACTCTCTATTTATACACAATTTAACCTGCCTTTAATTCTAGCTAGGCTGACTTCCTAAGGAAGCCTAATAGCCCACTCACTTGACACAAGAAGGGCTAACCACACATTGGTGGTCTAATAACCCATCAAATATAAGTTGCAACACTTGCAACACTTGCGACACTTACAACACTTTCAAATACAAATGACGACACTTATGATTGGAGGAATAATACATATCCATCATTATTATAATGAAGTACAAGTGTAATACATAGAAGAATATCTTCCGAAGTTACAAATACATCAACATTCCTCTCAACATCAAAGAGGGGAGAATTAGAAACTGGATCCTCCATCATAGGAGTATCATGCTCCTTCATATATGAATCA
Organism: Larix kaempferi; assembly: GCA_027924585.1. NCBI lineage: Eukaryota > Viridiplantae > Streptophyta > Pinopsida > Pinales > Pinaceae > Larix > Larix kaempferi. The sequence goes on along the minus strand of BSBM01000753.1, from coordinate 13,690,811 downwards.
CACTAAAGTTGTTTGGAGCACTCGAAGGAATCCTCTTCATGAAATGTTACATCTCCACTTACTTCAATGTTTCTTTTTCCTAGAACATAGATTCTGTAAGCTTCGGAGGATTCACTATATCCAACAAATGTTCATTTAATTCTGGATGGCTCCATTTTTGTCCTCTTCTATTTTGGTACGTGAATGTAGGTAAGACAACAAAACATATTCAAGTGTCCAACATCTGGTTTTTTACCAGTGAAAATCTTTTCAAGAGTTTTTTCTTCTAGGATAGCATGAGGACTTATGCTCTATATATAAACAATAGTGTTGAATGCTTCTTCCCATAAGGAGGTGGGCAGATCCTGATCACACATCATGGATTTTGTAGCCTCACATATTGTTTTGTCCTTTCTTTTAGCAACCCCATTCTGATGGGGCTTATAGGGGACAATTAGCTGTCTTTTTATTCCTTCATCTTGATAGAATTCATTAAACTCGTGAGACTCAAACTCTCCTCCATTATCATATCTCAAAACACGAATGTGCTTTTGAGTTTGATTCTCAACCAATGCTTTAATTTCTTGAAACTTGTTGAAAGTTTCACTCTTTTCCTTCAGAAAATAGATAGGTCAGAACGAATTAAATCAAGGATCCCTTTGGATCTTTTGGTACTGATAGGAAAATTCTTCTTGATATTATTTCCAAGAGTGCAACCTATATAAACACTATCATGTTTAGATTTAAACATATGCAAAGAGATCATGGTTTGCATGAGATTTCAAGGAAATTTGTAGAGGCCTCCCTCTCTAACTCCAATTATCGATGCAGAGTTCAAGTCTACATGATTAGGCCACAAGAGTGCTTTGTTGTCCATAAATATTAGTCTGAATCCTTTATCTTCTAAAATTGAAGTAGAAAAGAGGTTCTTCTTCAATCCAGAGAAAAACCTAATTTCATCAACATGCAATACATCTCCTCAATCCAACTAAAAGGAAGTGGATCCAACTTCTTGGATCTAATAGGTGGTATTATCTCCAAGCTTCGCCTTACAGGAGAACTTCTATTCCTTCATATTTGTGGTAGCAATCCTATATCCAATAATGTGCTTGGATGCACCATTTTCCACTAGCCATGTCTCAACACTAGTGGTAATGGATCTAGAAAGGGCTGAGACAAGATAGTATTCCTTCCTCGTCTCTTGGTCATCATATGAATTCTTTCCTATAAGTTCATCTTCAATAGCAGTAGAAGCATGAAACCTACCCTTGAACTTTCCTCTTTGCTTTGCACATCATTCTCTTGCATAATGACCCTTCTTATTGCAATTGAAACATTTAAGTCTAGACTTATCAAAGTTCTTGTGAACTTTTTCCTTTTTATGAGAAAAATTCTTATGAGAAGAATATTTATTTCCTCTCTTCATCTATGCGGCAAGAGTAAGGTTTTCTTCTTTGGAGGAAACATATTTTCTCTGTATTCGCCCTTCTTCTTGTAGGCAATCATGCCACAGTCTCTCAAAATTTGGTTGCACTTCTCAATCATTCACTATAGCCAAGAATGTCTCCCATGAATATGGAAGGCCATTGACAATAGTTTGTATGAGATCGTCATCATCGACTGTCACACCAATGCTCATTAGTTTTTCTCTTACTTGAGATATATTTGTGAAGAAGGAAGCAACAACTTCGTCCTTCTCCATCTTCAAATTTCAAAGCTTGTTCTTCAATACCCTCTTTTGACAGGGCGCCTTCTTCTCATAAATATTTGTCGAAGTTTCAAGGCATTCCTTTGCGGTCTTCAATGGAGTAATCACGAACATCTAATTGTATTTCACACTGAATCATAAATGTTCCTCTTTAGCTTGTCTTGATTCTTCTTGATATTTGTGCACCCTGCATTAGTAGTAGGATCTTCATTAACATTGGATACATAGCCATCCAAATCATGCTCTTCAAGGATATTCAGAATCTTGTCCTTCCAAGTATTAAAGTTCAAAGTTCCTTCAAGACGGTCTTCCACTCTTACTGAGATTGAATCCATAATTATTCAAGTACATTGCACACTTAGGATCTATGTAGGCTCAAGCTTGATTGATGAAATTAGCTCTTTCACACCCTGAGCTCTAATACCATGTTAATTTTTTTATCTTTAATTCGGAAATGCAATATTACTTAAAATAAAATAACAATGATACACATAAGCAATCACATCCGACGCATGATTTACCCTGGGGAAAACCTCTATGACTTGAGGGAGAAAACTCCAGCAAAACCTTCCTGAGTATGTTGATAGCTAGCAGAGAATGTATTTTACATCAAGCACCCCTAGTGCAATTTATAGAGAAAGATAGATAGATATATCAGAGAGACTCTGAATACTAATGCTCCAATAAACCAATTCATCAATATTTGTTTCAAGTGTTAGCACTTGAATTTTCCTTGGCCTGTATCAAGGAAACACCAAGGTAACCAGAAACCAATCTTTAGACTGAAAGATGGCCTCTTTCAGTCAGAGAGGGCTCTCTCTGCAAGTTTACTATCCAATGCCACTACAATAACAGCTTGACAATAAACCCAATGGCCAGATTTGTAAAATAATGGTAAAGGTTTGTAAAATTTAAATGATGCAGTATGACAAACAAGAAAAATTGACCATTGCGAAATGGAGTCAGATTCAAGTAATTATTGATGGCATTTCTTTTGCAATGGAATTCTGAACAAAGGCATGGTAATTACTCTTTTACAGTCAAAATGTTGCTTGTCTGGTAATAAGGAAGAAAATGAGAATAGTCCATTAATATGAGCATCCAAGGATGAATTCAATATTGATGTTAGTGGAAAAGATTTGTGGATGCTTGAAATTAAAGAACCAGAGCATAAACATATGAATTCTGATTCAACTTACACTTATCCAAGCATGAAAAATATAACAATATGGAAAGGATAATAGGAAAACACATTCACATAAAGGAAAGAAGGTAGATACTATAAAATAAACAACACAAGAATTGATGATAGAAAACCTACTTGGCTCTACAATATTTTTATTTAAACTTGAAAAAAAACTCTGTACCAAATGAGTTTCCTCACAAAACCCATGTTTCCTTTTTTCGATATTCATCTCTACCTCCTCGGAATCCATGCTTGAAGTTAATGACTAAAACAGGAAATTAAAATATGAAAAAAAGGGGCTATAAAGGTCAATTCAAATCTCCCAAATCTAGACCTCTGTGAAGAAACTAAGAGAGGTTTTTGTATATGACGCCATTCTGAAAAAAAATCCTCTTTCAATTTTTGAAAATCATTTCCATTTGCCCCAAAACCATATTTGATGTTCACTGGTAAAACAATCATTTCCAGAAAATGTGCCCTGTTCATTCTATAACACCTCCAAAAAAGATGATCATCCATATCCACTTTAGAATTGTCAAAAATTAATATTTGGGAAAAAAATGTTTCCCAAATCAATTCTCAAATTTTGCCATATTAACTTCTGAAAATTCCATCTTCAATTATCTAAAATCAGTCAAAATATCCATTAAAATCAATTATGCCGTTAGTTTTGGAAGACCATATCTTCTACTGAAAACCATGTCTTGTAATGTTCTCCATTTTTTCATTTTTCATTTAATTGTTTATGAATTTCATAAAATGAAATTCAAAAACAATTCCTGAAATAAATGAAAATCCATAATCGATTTTCATTTTCCTGTGAAAACCATCCACTGGTTTTTCCCGTGGTTTTGATTGCTTCCCTTGGTTTTGGATTTTCAAATCTTGGAAAATATTTACATTTTTAAATATTTCCAATATTTAACATTCTATTATCAGGTGATTTCTTTCCAAATAATTTCTGAAGCATTATAATATAAGGTCAAAACTTTGGACAAAAGTAGTATTCGTGTGGAGAGAAATTCCCCAAGCATTAGGTAGTGGTTTACCTTACCACTTCTCTAACTAGCGAAATAATGTGCTAGTGACATGTGGTAAAATACAAAACCACGGTAAAGAATTTCGAACAGCCCTTGTGGTATTATCTGTCAAGCACTTAACTAGCGAAATAATATCTACCCTTCATCAAACTTTTGACTTTTCCAAAGTTCAAATTTCAACAATACTTTTATGTGGTAAATTATGTTTTATTTTTTGGGTTTGAATATTAATATAAATATTTCAATAAAATATTTATATTTTTTTTAATTTTTAATTTTTAATTTTTAACAAAGACTTGAGCATTTTGTAGGTCCTCAATCTTTTAGCCATTCCACCATTTTAGAGATTCACTAACCATTTTAGAGTTTTGCTAGTGGTTTGTTCATTTAATTCAGCATGTTGGCCAAATTTAGAAGCCCTGCCAATTCACTTTTATGCTCAGCTAAATATAGAAATTTTCACTAGCTCGTAGTCACAACCTTAGGTCGCACTGTAAACCTTGATCCTTGGATTTACCCCTTTTTCCTTCCAACTACATGAAACTAAATCTATTCTAACATCATGCACAAATTTACTTCATTGGAATTCACTCCAACCTTGGAGACTTCAATCTTGCATAAACAAGTGTGCCCCACTTCTCATGCAATAGCTTTAACTCATAGTACTGACTTCAGGATGAACTTGTCCCTTAACTGAAAGCTTTCCCACTTAGATAGGTGGCTAAGTTAAGTGTCTTCATTCAAGTTTCGCAGCTCAAGTGTCGTCTTTTAGTTAAACACAAGTTTCATCTTTTCGTTTAACATAAATGACGTCTTTTAGTTTAACATAAGCGTCATCATGCAAAAACACTTAGTTAACTAGATCTTATTTGTTATAACTTAGTTAAGTCTCTTAACTAAAATATTTCTTGTTAACATCGTTGTAGTGAACAATTTGAGTTCTCCTTTGATTGACTAAAATATTCTTTGTTCATATCTCTTAATTAAATATTAAGTCTTTATGTGCAATTCAAATTCTCTCATATCTTATCTCATCTTATCAGCATGGTCCACATGTGCTAGCGTAATTAATTATCATATCAAATATAGTAAGTAGGTTTTCCCAATAATGTGATCATATTGTCCTCCTATCGTTCCAAGTGGTTATATGCTAAAGAAACACACTCTAAAGGTGGCCAGTCCCTATAGGAGACTTAATAGCTCAACCATGGTTAGTCGTACATCACACACAATACATGCCTCAACATGCAAAGAATCACCTCAACACATGAGGCACCACCTCAACAGACAAGGATTTGTCTTGACACACAAGACCTTAGCCTTGACTAGCAAGAATGTACAACATCATCACTTTGACATACAAAGCACTTGCCTCAACATATGAAGCTTTATCCATACATGAGTTCAACTAAATATTCTTCTCCAAGTTTCCTATGTCCAACTTACGCTACTATAAAGCACGACCTCAACACATAGGCTCAATATTGAGACAGAAGATTGGCCTAGAGAATGACTCATGATGCTATAAATTTAACAGTGATGAGTCCTTGGTGGCTGGGTGGTAAATGTATTTGGCTATTGAGTTTTCTTGTTGCGTGGAGCTTGCAAGGATAAATCTAATATCTTACAAGTATTTTATGATTAGGTATTTCAATTTTTATGTTTCAAAAGTTATAGACTATAATGTACATGTTATATTCTTCCTCTATCCTATAACTGCTGAAAAATAAATGAAATGGTTAAGTATTGTATTTGGTTTATACTTGCAAGCATTATATTAATTTACACCTGCATAGTGAACTTAAATCCTAAACATAACATATCATAAATTTGTTGAAACAAAGACATGCAAAATTGAAAAGACAAATAAACTGATGACTTAGAATTAAGATCTCAAGGACCGGCGATGGTACCTACACATAATTTTAAAATCATGAATTGATAAAAAATCCAAATCATTTGGGTTTGAATGACCTAAAGGGATCTAAATATATTTTTTTCTTTACCAAATAAATTTTCCCAAACCAAAATACTAAAAAACTATTGACTAAACTAAAGGTCTAATGCTGAATATGCAATGAAGCATAGTTGAAAAGTAACAAGGCTTATCAAATACAAGTACTAAAACTCAATATGGAAGGGTTTATCTCTTATCCATTTTTTGTGCAATTTTAAGAAAATCTAAAGTAACCTAAAAATTAACAAAATATTCTAGAATAATGTTGGAAAGAAAAGGGTCAAGCTACCAATAAAAAAACTCTAAAGGTAGCAAATGCTAAAGATTACAAACTCATTTCTTTACCTACAATGTTTTTTTGGAAAACTCAACAAATAGCACAGAAAAGAGACCGAGTACACATAATGTAAAATTCTAGAATACATGCAAAAAATGGAAAAATTTCTTAAATTGATTCCAAGCAAAAAAAATGACCATGAACAACACATGCACATAAAATATGGATAATAAAGTGCACCCATGTAGTTTTATGGAAGAAAATGCACTCTAAACATAAATAAAAAAATGTGAAGAAATGTCCTCTAATGAGATAGAAAACTAGGGTTTCTTTCCCAAGTCACACATGTAGGTGGGTACCCGCACGAAGCTAGTACCCAAAAACACTGCAATGACACCACGTGAGCACAAAAAAACAAACATGCGCACACACCTATAAACACGCGTACACGCTCCTGCTTCAACAATGCCGAGCCTCCACATCGGCGAGTTGACATGGATAAAAGAAGCGTGTGTGCACGCATTGTTAATGCATACGCAAAAAGAAGCATGTGTGTGCTCTTATGCGCGCACACATTGTTAACGTGTACACAAAATAAGCGCGCACGCATTTTTAACCCGTATGTAAAAAATACACACATGCACCCCTGCATAATTTTCCTGCCATTAATTCACCAACGTTTACCCCATTTAATGCCGAACATTCAATACTTTATGAATATTTGCATACATTGGACTATACTTCAAAAGTGGATAAATTAATGGCTAAAGAGAGGGGGATTAAGGCTCATAGGGATTTAAGGGTTTAGGACTTAAGGTTTAAGGTCTTAGGGATTTGGACTTTAAGGATTGTGGGTTAGGTTGTTTAGGAGTTAGGGTTGTGGGATTATAGGTTGAATGGTTCAACTATTTACCGGTTAAGGGATCTAGTTCTTTATGGAGAGTGAGAGGTAGAGAGAGATAGAGAGAGAGGAGGGTGAGAGAGAGGAGGGTGAGAGAGAGAGAGGGAGTGAGAGAGAGATGGGATATGGGAGAGATAGAGAGAAAGAGATCATGGGGTTAATGGGGGAGCAGTAGCATCCCACATCATACCTGCAAGGGTCACGCCCAGTGTAATGCCACATGGGATTTGAAATGTAAACATGATTAGAGGGTGAAAGAAGAGGATTGAGACCTAAATTAACCTTTCATAGCTCAGGAACTATGATATGGGGATGAAATGATTTGGGCTCTAGGCCTTAAATCATTTGTATATGTGTGTTTTTCACACAAAATATGGCCCATAGGGCCTCAAACATGGTTGAGTAGGAAATAATACAAAAAAAAAGCCTCTCGTAAGTTCAACTTTCAAAAAAAATTGTAAGGGGTCCCTCGATTTTCCCTAGGGGGGTGTTGTGGTCACAACAGTGGGATACATGAGCCATGAGTACGTTTTGTAAACTGAAATAAGGGCTTTAATCACTAAATGACCCTCTCAACCTCAAGTGCCATGATCAAAACCTAAAATCCATAATGTGATCCCTCTATAAGGCATCTTTGGCATCAAAGTTGAATGCGAGTGGCATTACAATGTCTTGGGAATCATGTACGAGTATTAGACAAGATCCTTTATCACTAATATTTTCTTCTTACGAATATGGACACCATTATTATTACACAAAATCAGTAACTCACATTATCCTCATGTACATATAAATCTTCATCATTTTAACCATAAATCCATGACCCCCAAATCTCAATCGCCAAACCCTTGACCATTATTCCCTATCTACTGCAATCCCTAGTCCTCAGTACAACTAACCATCATAAATCTTGGTCCACTATAATCCTAAACTAGTATAGCCCTTAAAACTCCTAAATACTAACACATAATGATATATATCGCTTAACCCCTATAACTCTAACTAAGTAATCCTAACCTCTAAAGTGTATAGTCAAATAAAAATTAACCCCTAACCCTTATAACCTCCAATTCTCATCAACCCTAAACTCTGTCATCAAACACCTAACCCTTAAAACTTATAACCCATATCCAGTTTGGAGAGATAGTCAGAGAGAGAGAGACCTGAACCTTGGGCCCTAAAGGAATATTCTATCCAAAAGGAGCTATGATGATTTCCTCCACTAACCACACATGACCTCTTAATGGTATCATTGGCATATGA